>JAVJGJ010000002.1:18089612-18107583 GCA_035590215.1 Microhierax caerulescens | reverse complement strand
GCGGCGGGGGGGGGGGGGGTCTGTCCATTTCCAGCTGGAAACAAGTTACTGGAAGGAAAGTTTTGCCAGTATTCAGCACTCCTCCCCCCCTTTATTAACAAAGCCATTAAGGTATTTCTCTCGAAGTGATCTGTTTCAGCAAACGCTGGGGAGTTGTGGATGAGAGGTGGTCTCTTGCCCGCACACCCCCGGGGACGCAGAGCAGCCCCGCTGCGCACAGAAGCACCGAGCGGCGTTTCAAGCCCACGCACCGGCTCACAGGGGCTCACCCATTGTACAGTTAAGCCAAGTCAGCATTTGCTCACAGCCGCCACTCTGAGCCAGCTGATAACAGGGGGACGTGCCCTCTCCTCCGCTTCTGGAACGAATCTGCCACCCCAGCCCGTGCTGAAGCTGATGCTCAGGATGAAAAGTGGCTACACCATGCCCTCCCCAGAGTAAAGCTCTTCCGGGGAGCCAAGGTGCCCGTATGTCACAGTGACAGGAGAGTTATAAATGGCTTTGGCAGAAGAAACGTGCGATGGCTTTGAATCAGAAAACAGCCGAGCCTGATGCCTCCTAGATAGCAAGACAGAGCAATGAAGCTGCAGAGAGGCCTCTTTTTATTGCAAATAGAAATGTCACAAAAGGAGAAATGGAAAGCTAGCGATTTCATGCTTCAATTAAATGACGACATCTCGTTCTGTCATACCCCCCACTCCTAAGTGGCACACACACTTCCTACGCAGCTCATCGGGGGCCAGAGGGACGCCTCGCTCCAGACTGTCTCTGCGCACAGTGTTTTCCCGCATACTTCTACAATTGCCTGCTTCTACAGCAAGAGACCTTGGAGGCAGCAGGGTTGGAAAAGCAAGAAAGACAGAAGGTGGGGGGGAGGGAAGAGGAGAAAGGAGCAGGGCCCTTAGCAAATGCTCTTCTGCGTAAGCAAATGCATCCGCTCTTTTTAAGAAATATCCTCTGGCTTGACAGCTGCAGCTGAAAGCCTTGCCAGGATAGGCAACATCTAGCACTGCCTGGGATTCTGTTTGTAATCTACCCAGCTTTCCCACCCCTCAGGAGCACATTGTCCTGAGCCAGCCACCACAACCTGCCGCGGCGATGGACATGCAAACCCCAGCACTCAATATCCACCACCCCCAGCACCCCCCACAATGCAGTACAGCTTGTTTGCTCCCCGTGCCTGATGGCAGCCAGGCGAGGTTAAAAAAAAAACAACAAAGCGACAACCACCAAAAGGCCACCCTGAAGGAAACGAGTGCAAGTCCTTTCATGGCCTTTTTGGGTGAGGGACCCCACTGCCCCGTGCCCCTCCCAGGCCCCACAAAGGCAGCACTCACAGCTCGGTGCATGTTGGACATCGGCGGCGAAGCCCAGCGGATTCCAGAGCAGAGCTAAAAGAGGAGAGCCATCAGACGGCCTTTCTCAGCACTGGTTGCACAGCATACAAGATCATGTTTTGATTACAAAAGCCTCGTCTGGGCTCCCAGCCAAGAGCACTGGCTGCCTAATATACCAAGCACAGACAGGGTTTTGAGTGCCTGTGTCCTCCTCTCCAATCTCACTCTCTTTTTAAAAGAAACACTCCCCCTTTTCCCCCCTCCTGACTCCTTTTAACTTCCTGATGCCACAAGCCCTCGTTCAAAGTGGGAAAAGCCAGGCGAACAATGAAAAATGGATCAGGCAAACAGCTTGACTTCACTTCGTGGCCATTCATGGGGTCGTGTTATTTGTTATGCATGGCTGGTTGCACGCCTGGCGGGGGATCAGGAAAATAGCTGAGGTCCTAAATGTCTTGTGAGTGTGAGTATGTGCATGAGCTTGCATGGGAAAACAAGTGCTGTATTTGCTTTTTTCTGTTTAATTTCAGTATTCTCTGGGAATGATTTCCCTGCTTTTACAATGTGCATTTCTTTCAGGGAGGGAGCAGAAGCAATGCTGTGGGGTGGGCAATACCAGCCAGCACCGTAACTAGCAGAAAGCACATAGTCAAAGGAGAGGACCCCTGTAAGTCCTCGCCTGAAAGCTGCCAAAATGACCCCCAGAAGAGTCACAAAGGGAGAACAGGAGCATTCATCTGCTGTGTCTTGGGCTGTCACACTCAAACCCTTATCTCCGCACTGCATCCTGGCTGTGTGCTATGTCCTCCCTTAATGCAGGCTGGCTGCCCTTCCCCTCAAACTCCCGGGGACCCAGATAAAGCAAGAGGTGAACAGGAGATGGAAGCACACAGGGGAATATTTTGTTGCCCAAGGACTGATGCACACCCAACACTTAATGAGGGCCGTGCTATGTTCATGTGTTAAAAAACCCAGGCAGGCCCACTGCTGGTAGGTACCTCTCCCCTCTAAGGCCTTTGAGCAGGTCAACTGCTCACAAAATCCAAAAAGTTCAACCTGAAACTCAGTGTGGTTCAAGAGAAGCCTCCAAAAGACTGAAGAACACTGAATCTGGTCCCTCCTCTGCATGTAACTAGCTGTTGGAGATCAGGGCTAAGGCACTAAAGGAGCTGGAAGCACGGCTTAGTAAAAAGCGCTTAGAGGGAAAGACTGACCCATATTAATTAGTAGGACTCAAATGATGAAAGAAAATTGAAACTATTTCACAGGCAGTGCCTCTGGATTCAGGCTTGACAAAGGAAATGAAGACTGCTGTGGACAGAAAACACACACAAAAAAAAGTGAACACCGGGAAACTGGTGGAAAAGGGAACACTGGGGAGCTGGGAGGATGGTGCGGCCCTGAGTTTCCAAGTTGGCACTTAAGATCAACTTGGACTTAAGGGTCGTGCCCAAATGCATAGTCCCCTGTGAGGGTGGAGTGATGGCCCATTTTTGGTTGGGCTGGTGGCCGCAAGGACAAGGGCAGCCCTGTGTGAAGCTGCTGTGCTGAGTCAGGGAGTCTGTGCCCATGGAAACTTTCCAGCGACGGTGCATTATCCTGTTTATATGGTGGCCATGTTCCTGGGCTCCAGGAGACTGCACATGTTGCTGATACCCAGGTCCAGGTTAAAACAGACCCACACCATTATCCCAAATACCAAGGCTGGGTTCTTTGCACAGTGCAGGGTAAACACCGTGTGCAGTAGGGTCCGTCGTGCTGCCTGTGGATCACAGAGCTAAGGGACCATGTCATGCATCATGCCCAAGTTGTCAAGGCTTACTGAAGGCTTGCAAGTAGTTTCTACAGTCCTCATAGCCATTGCATCCTAGATCCCTGCTGCTACCAGTGGTGTGGCCAAGCTCTTCCAGCAGCAAGCACTGCCATGAGCAGGCATGAAGAGCCCCAAAATACCTTTGCTAATGTCTGTGGAGAGCTGCAGTTCCCTCCAGGCCACTCCACTGCCCTCAGCAGAAAGACCTGACATTCCTCAGCTGTCTTTTACCATGTCTGAGTGGCACAAATGACAAACATCTACTTCTGCATTGTCATCTGACACCAATGAGAAGATGAATGCTCAGTTAACACTGTGGACATGAAAACCCAGGGGCAAAAGAGCCCAGTCAAGGGAGCAGCATCTGCAGCTTCAGCAGCAGGGCAGAACAGGCTGGTCTGGGACCTGCTTGTGCTCTTGGGACTCTCACAGACTGTAGAAAGCAGAACATTATAAATATGCTGAGGTTTATGGGGTTATATACATGCACATATATTTCCTTTTTCTGGGTGTCATGGCCAGACAGGGTTGCAATAACACCACTGCTGTCTGCAGCTCAAGGGCTTGCTCTGAACTGTCAAAAACTCTGATTTGTTCTTAAATGCAGTGTCAGTGCCAAGGTTAGCACTGCCTTCCCATGGGGTCTGTGCCTACCTCAGGGTAAGTGCAATCCTCCAGGTCCCTCATCCTGGCACCAGGGAGGACCAATACCCAGAGCTCTTCCACTTGGGAAGGAGAGGAGCCAAAGATAGTTCCCAGTCTCATGCTCCAGTGAGAAAGTAGTGCTGGATGCATGACATTTCAAGGGTCCTGAAGGACCTCAGGACACAATGAATCCTGTTCACATGAGCACCCCTACCTTGGTGGCTGAAGCACATCAGTATAGCTCTCTTGGGCAGTTGGTGGCAGCTGTTTCCCAGCACGCAGCAACTTGGCAGAGTACTTCAGGCAGGGAGCGTATATTACATTCATGTGCAACAGGAAGGATGTTTGGAGAAACCAGCTTAATTACTCACACAGGAATTTGTCCTCCACCCTCAGGGTTAATCCCTTTATTCTTCTAAAATCACCAGAAGACCTTTAATAGGCAGGCATGGCCTGATTCTGGGCTCTTTATTGTGTCCTGGCTGCTGTGGACTGGCTTGTGCCATCTCTGAAGCCTACTCAGCCCAGAAGCTGTGGGGCATACCTAGCATAGATACTCCAGATTGGCCCTGCAGTTTCTGCTTCACAGAAAGGGGGTGTATCAGCTCTTGCTAACTATTGGCAGCCCCTGAAGGAGCAGTCCCTGGAGTGGACAGCAGCCTGCCTTCAGCAAAGCCTGAAAGCTGGAGGAATCAAGAGGGCATCAGGGGATTTTTGGTGTGTTGCCCTGCTGGGGCTGTGCTACACAGAGGCTTGGCTGACCTCCCTTGAGCACAGCCTCCAGCTGCCTACCTGGGGCTCCTGCTCTCCACTCAGGGCAAAGTGTGCTGGGGCAAAGGAAGGAAATCAAGGCAATGACCTGTCCATTCTGTGCTCATGACGGTGAAATAGTTCCCTTCTCTAGCTATGTGCTGCAAAGCCTCCCCCTTTCACTTTCAGCACAAAGAACCATCTGACAGGAGTCTACAATGTCCTTGCTCCAGGACAGCACTCAGCAGCTTGCAGAAAGCACTGGCCCATATTTTGACAGCTGAACTATTTGTTTCCTCTCTGTCTCTCTGCCTTACACAAAGGCTGAAGGAAAGAATCTGATTCCTCAAAAAAACCAAACCTGATTGCCCCAAGAAGCATTCCTGGTATCCCTTCATCAGCCCTTCCACCAGCAGGAACCGCCTTGGCTTGAAACCCTCCCTCCTTTTCCTTTTGCACTTTGTGAAACTCCTCCAAAGCCACTCAGTCCCATGCTGCCACTTTTCCCAAGTGCACTTCACCCATCTTCATCTTGGCTTTTCTCCATTTTTTGCATGACCACCATTTAGTCAACAGATGGCACTCGGTAACTGCTGGGAGAAGCTGGGAGCCAGCTGCCAAAAAGCCCACTGTAGAAGGATCTTGAAATCAGTCTGTTTTGGGAGGCAGTTTTTACATCATGTATTGGGACTGCAGATAAGCCACATGGCCTAGTTTCAGAGATGCTCCTGCATACCGCCGTATGCAGCAATGAACTCATAGATCATGCTGCCCACGGCTCCTGAGCAGAACCAGCAACCCCTCTCCAGGCCTGTCGAATAGAGGGAGGGGTGGGAACACCCGGTATGTCAAAGAAGAGTTTCCCAGAAGCTTGGAGGCATCTTTCATATCAACCACAGAGCAAACTTCCCCACAATAAGCAAACACCTGCTTTGCATCCCTTGCTTACCCTCCAGCTCTGGTCCTTCAGCCAGCTGCAACTGCAGGACAAAAAAAGGTGTGTGAGGTGTTTTCTCCAGCCAGCCAGGAGAAAGGTCAGCATATTCCCTAGACGGGAAGGAGGGACCAGCCAGAAACCTTAAATGAGCTTTAGATGGAGAGACTCATAGTGATCAAAGGACTGCCGAGACATTCATTTTCAAATGTATCAATATACAATTAAAATTAAATCTACCGAACTAGTTAAAGGATATAATGGCAGCTTGGTCCTGCTTAAAATCAGTGAAGATCATAGCTGCCTGTTGCTACTCCCCACAGCGATACCAATCATAGCACCAGCACAGAAGCTTCTCAGGGCGTGCAGAGCAGCCCTGTTCCTGTTGGAGGACAAGTCTGTCCCCAACCTGCAGCCTGCAGACTCTTGCCCCAAGTCCTGTGGGTGACATCTGTGCCTACCCACATTTAATGTCACCTTGAATAATTCATGATATCATCACTTCACCTGACATTTTCTGCTCCTGAAAAACTTGTAATTCTAGTATAAGGCCTCTGAAGGAGTTACAGGCTGAGTGAACAATATGAGGATCTGTCCTCTTAGTTTTTCCCACTTCCAGACATGCACAGGAGAGCCAAATGCAGGCTTGCTGACCACATTTGCTACATCAGCCTTCAGATGTAGGACATGCGACCCAGCCTTGGGAGGGGTGCCAGGCTGTGGGAAGTGGCCGGGACAGCCAGTCAGGCAGGTTCTTTTCATCTTTTATGGAAATGTAGTCCTTTGGGAAAGCACGGAGAGCTGCAGACAGCAACTGGTTCACCCTGGGTGAAAACTGTCATCAGCAGGGGCCAAGGGTTGTTCCCCATTCCAGCCCATGGCTTCAGCCCAGAACTTGGAGGACATGGGCAGCCTGATGGCCTCTAACTTGTAGTGCACAAGCTGTAAATAAGCATGCCAAGAGCCAGCTGTCCCTTGACATGGTCATGTGCCATTTGTGAAGTACAGAAAGTCAAAATTATTCAACACATGGCTCCTTTGGGGCTACAAGAGTGGCAACATGACCCACTTTCAGTCTGATGCAATAAGAAAGAAGTGGTAAATTCAGTAGCTGCTCTCCAGGCCCATGACTGCCTCTCATCCCAACCAAGCTCAATCGAAACCTAACAAGCCATTTCACTTCCCTTTGCCAGCAGAACTCAAAAGCAAGATCCAAAGACCAACCTTGGCTCCAGGGTCTAAACTGGCCTGAAGACTCTTCATGGACTCCAGCGGCGTCACATTGCACTGATGCTGCATGGGTTCGGTTTGGGCTCACTCGCAGGCAGACAGGCTTTTCTTGTGCAGAGGGTTAAGGTGCGGAGCTGATTTGGAGGACAAGCCCAGGGAAAGTGCAAGGGCCAGCCTTCAAGAGGCACAGAGACACCTGGAAAGGGAGGAGATGAAAAGGGGAGTCAAGGTGGCAATTAAATATTAAAGGACCAGTTCAACAATAATTAATACTTGGGTGGAGGTACATGAAGTGCTTGCAAACACTTGCTGCATTATACCTGGCTGGCTGAGTACCTCACTCAAGTGGCAGACAGCTCTTGAAATTGCAAATAATCCATGCTCCAGGAGGAGGGAAATCATGATTCACGAGGGTGGATTAAAACCCAGCTGGAGACTCTGGTCCTTCTCCCAGCTATGGTCAGAATTTGAGACACATTGGTTTTATTTCAACCCTTGCACAAGCTGAAGAGTAGCTTGTGATAAATTTATATCACATTTACTGAGAGCCAAGAGGAGACCACACAGTTATGCCTGGGAGGTTTCCTAACTGGACACAACACATCATGCTCAGAAAATCCCTGGCAAAACACTTGAGCAGTCATCATATGTGCTTGCCCTGTTCTTACTTTTCTCTGGGTGTCCATTTCAGGTCTCTGTGTGAGCTCCTGGGTGAGGTGGCCCTCCACTGGGAATGTGGACATTTTGTTGGTCCTTCTGATTTGGTCCCTGCAGTATGGCTGAACATATTGCTCAGGGCTGGGGGCACTGTGCAGCCCAAACATGGGATTAGGGTGGGCTGAAACACAGGGTTTAGAACTGGGTTTGTAAAAAGGAAAAATTCCATTTCCTTCCTCCCTGGAATATTGCATTTCATTCTGTACCTTCAGAAGGAATTGATTAAATAAATTAAATTGATTAAATATTAAATAAATTTCTTTGACCTATTGTTATTTAAATCTTTTGTTGAAAAAGGATCGGAACAAATATAAAGATGCCTTTTTCGGGAAGCATCAGCTGAAATATTTTGAGCATTTCTGAAGCTCAGTTTCTAACCAAAAAAAGCAGAAGCATTTCAACAATTTCAGAGATAGAACCTTCCCCCTCCACTCTCCTACTTGCTCTTGAGCCAAAACAACTGCTTTTCATATATCCCATGACTCTGATCCTTCTGAAATGGAACATTTCATCCCATTTCCTCTCCAAAATGTCAATTAGGTCATCCCTGGATGGCACTGATGCCATTGGGACAGAACAGCTTAGTTCTTGCTGAATCCTGCACATCCTGTGGGGTGAAGATGAGACTGGTACAGGCAGGGATCAGCAGCTTATGGCCAGCTCTGCTCACTCGAGTTTTCTTTCCATTGCAGGGGACCGTACAGGAGCCAGACCAGCCATAATCTTGCAGGATTCAGCTGTAAAGCTAGTATTTGTGGTGTGAGTAAGGGTTAGGGTTGTTATTATGAAGTAAAAAGGGCAAAATCACAGTTGAATACAGGTTGAAGACTGCTTCATGGTTAATTCCATGGTTGTGATGGCCCTGGGCATGCGATGGATTTAGTCTGGGTGGGTACCAGCTGCCATCTGTGTTACTGCAATAAAGGCTCAGGGGGCTAAGGAATTGCTTGTGCCAGCAGCACTAAGTAGTTTACGGGAGGAGCGTTAACAGTAGCTCAGCTCTGGTCAGCAATTAAAACAGTGATCAGGAGTGAAGCTGGCAGCTCAGCCCTGCCAGGATGGGATGTCATGATCTTTTGTTGGGATCTGCCAGCCCTGCACAGACAGGAGGAGTTTCTCCTGGCAGAGGGGAAGACCTTGTTAGTGCTACATTCAACAGCCAGGATTAGGGTTGTATTTCAGAGTAGTTCTTCTGTCCTTTGTCATCCCTGGTCCTATTCCCAACTGCAGCTTTGATCACCACCTTCACAACAGTCCAGAAACCTGCCAGAGCCACCAAACTGATTTTAGGGAAATCACCACTGCTAGCATTAGCTTTTCCTGACTAGCTTTTATGGTTGGAATTTACACTCATCCTTGGCAAGACTACAATATTCCTATTTTGAAGGAGGTGTGTCAAAGCTTAGATTCAACAAGATAAAGAATGACACAATAAGGTTGTAAAATAAAAAGCTCTTCCCATGTTAGAACTTCCTAGCTGACGCCACTGGTCATTCATCCGATTATCTTTTCCTTGGTGTGGACAGACTCATACAGGCTGAGAAATCCTCTTGTCCTTAAATCTGTTAGCACTGCCTTAACACTCCCCAAATGAGGAAGGGGAGAACGGGAAGCACTTAAAAAACCCTTGCCACAACAGAAAGAGCAACACAGTCCTCTCTTCATGGGGCTGGAGCAGGAGAGCAGGCAGTTAAACACTCCCTGGAGCTCTGAGGCAAACTTCCCTACTGAAAAAATTAGATTAGCAAGGCTGAGAATCTCCTAGTAACTGATACTTGGCTGTGTATGCCAAGTGGTGATAACACAGGTCGTATCAGCCTGCAGAGCTACCAGACAAAACCACGGGAGCCCACAGCACTTGTAACCTCCTGCAAGCAACACGAGCAACACCGCCAACGCCAAGGAAGGAGTGAGCTCAGGGGAGGAGGGATCTCCAGGTCGAGAGGGAGAGGCCAGAGCTGTATGTGCAGGGAGCATCACACGGCTGCCTTTGGAGGAGGCTCTGCGGAAACATTTTGAATGCAAACACTTTTGTCTGCTGACACAGAAGGGCTGTGTGCAAAGGGGACATAGATCTCCAAGGGCATATGTACCTCCACCTAACAATGCTTAGGTGGTTGGAGGGGTTTTTTATAAGATCCACCCCACCCCCTTGGGGAAATGTCAGTTCAGGAAAAGACTTTTTTTACATGAAAAGCTCTGTGCCAGCAAATCTCCTGTTTAAAAAAAAATAATAAAATTTAGTATTCTGAAATCACGGAGCTGTGGCCCTTTTTGTGTTTCCAAAACAAAGTGCCCAGACCCACAGACAGCAGCAACGTGCTCATCTCTCACCTGCGTGTTCCTCAGCATCAATCAAAATCCCCCTTTTGTGCAAAGCTGCGCCACTGTACACGTATTGCCAGCAAATGGTGCCTCCTAGTATATTCTTTGTCATGTTTATTAATGACCTGTCCTTCTGGAATGAAAAATCAATGCCTGGAACTCACTGACCTGCCATACTCCCTTTTCAGCAACAATTTACCTGCATCCAGTGAGGAGCAGATACAATGTGACAAAAGCAGGGTGTGCAGAGATGCAATAGATACAGCAGAAAATTTGTGGCTTGCTCCCTTCTCTATCAGCATGGCGTGATTTATGACTCTCATTCACATCCTGCTTCCTCCCACATCTTCACACCCAGAGGGTTGTGAACATTTATTCACTTTGAGAGTTCAGGTCTCTGGGATTTGCTGGGCTCTTCACATTGCCCTTTGTGGTGCCTACAGAGGCTATGTCAAGGCTGCTGCTCTTGTCTGGAACTGAGAGAACTGAAGGCTGTGCTAGCAGTATGGGTCACACATTGCACACAGCATCTGCTCCACCTTTAGCAGACTTCGTATGTGCTGTGTATCATGACTGACAGCACGCAAGAAAACTCCCATTTTTGGGATAGACATGGGATGTACGGAGTGGGACTAACAGCATGCCAGGGCTTTCCTTAAGACTCAGCCCCTTCCAGATCAGTGATCCCATACCTTTATTTATTCCTAGGGCTTAAAAAGAGGGTGTTTGATCCATTCAGCTCATCATGGCCAGGTCTCCTTTCCTATACTCCAGAGACATGGGTATTCCAACACAGGCTTTACTGAGCTGTGAGACACTTGGATATAGAGTATTTTGCAGAATCAATCTTGAAATGTGGGTCTCGTGAACTGCAGGAGCCTGGGAAAGGGGATGGCTGGTTCTGCAGTGTTTGATCTCTTATGAGTATTTGGCCAAGTCCCGGCAGGACCATGCTGTGCAGGCTGTTGCAAGATCCTCTGTTCCACTAAAAGTCAGCTGTGATTTTCAAACCTTTTTGAAGCTAAAGAAGGCATTGTAACAGAGTTAATCAGGGTATGTTGATATATCCCAGTCTTCCCTGTCCTTTCCTAGGCTGAGAATTTATGTCCCAAACCCTCATAAGAAGAATATTTACACGCAAAGGATGAATTAGTCTGGGATATGTCAGGATGCTCCGAGTGAACTGGCTCACTGTCAATCACACTGGGAAATGGTGCGAACATATGGGCTGCTTCAGAGCAAATGTGTCTGTGCTCCCAGCACAAGGCACCACAGAAAATGGTACAATATATCTACAGTGAGATTTTCCCTGCCAAGACAATGCTGAATTGTGTCTCCATGGGCCTCCTGCCCCTTCAAACACACAGCAAACTCATCTCATCTCTTATTTGCTTCAGTTTGCAATGTACTGGTGCCCAGAAACATAATTGCCATATGCCTGGTACCTTCTCAGCCCATGCTAGTATGTCAATAGTTACTCGAAGGTTTCCAGCACTGCCAGAACCTCGCAGTCACCCTGAGAAGCAGAGAAGGGCACAGCACAGACCTCCCTTTCCTGTGCTGTATGTGAGCCATGCTCCAGCACACACCTTGGGCACATGTGATGGACAGAAATGATAACTGGCCATTAAAATTGTCCTGTGAGCCTGATTCCTCCATCCCTTTCAAATCTTGTGTCTTATGTTGATGCATACATTGTGGAGGATGCTTCCTCTCGGCACAGACAACTCTGCACAAATTTTGCACAAAGAAGGTGACAGCTCCTACACATTCCATCCCAAGACAGACTGGTCACAAATTACTTTGAACAAACAGGCATTTAATCTGATTTTTTCAGTAGTTATATTTCTAAGAATTCACAGCATCAGTTCACCTACATGCCAGAAAAAGGCAATCATGGATCAGTTCATCTGACTCATGTAAATGCAGTTGCATGGAGGAAAAAGATGGGCCCTGTTGAGTGCAAATGTCTGCACAGACATATGTCCTTCTGCGTGCAACAGCATTGCTCGTGCTGTGCTGCCGGTGCCACAGATCAGCAGCAAATCAAACCAGCTCTACAAAGGAGATCAAACATGCATCTAGGCCTTTCTCTTTAGGCACCCAGCGCTGAAGTTTTTGGTGTGTCAGCATAGGTTTAAGTGGCCATTCGAATAAACAGGACTGACTAAGGTTTTGGCATTCAAACTGTGACTAAAGCGCATTTCTCTCTCTAAATTAAACCCTCCTGAAGATGCAGAAGGTGGGTAGCTACATTCACCTGTAAAATAAGTTCTGTACAGTGAAGGTCAACGGGGCTGAATTTGCTAACACAGCACCAGCCTTGCCGTGGACGTGTACGCCAGCTAAGGAAGCAATTTCATGGGCTGAGATAACAGAGGGTTTATGAAGCAGAAGAGGCCTGGACTGCTGCGGCTATACCCATGGAAGTCTTCCAGCACGGGCGGTGTCTGGCACGCTGTTGCTGGCTTGGAGGAGCGAAAATACCCTTGCTATTTTATTGCTCCAGTGAGCAGTGACAGGCCAGGGTTTGAATGTAGCTGGCTGCAGATCTGCGAGACGTTGCACATTGCTTGGAAACAGGCAGCCTGCTGCAAACCGAAGCAGCTGCAGTGATCTTCCACAGCCTTGCCTTGACCACAGTGACCATGGACAGACTCTTGGCTGTCCGTGCAACTCATGAGTGATTTTGCAGTGTCCAAAACATCATGCTGGTGTCAGCACTGCAAGCGGTCAGCTTTGATGGCTGTGTTCCTGAGACCCAGGGTAGCATTGCCTGCAGCAAGAGAGGCAGGGATGCATCCCCATGCAAAGAGACTGATCCAGACCACTCTGCCTCCACCATGCTGACTCACCCACTGTGCTTTGCCAGGCACTGTGGAAGAAAACGTTCCTCTGGATGTAGGATGGTCTCAGCTTGAAGGAATTATCTTATGGGTATCATTTATGTTGCTAAAACGGTTTGGGAGCCCCTTTTGCTCATCCCTCTTGCCCACTCAGGTTTTTTTCCTTAAGGGGATGAAATCTTGGGATCAGGACATACCTCCCCTAGAATGACACTGAGATCTGATCCACCGGCCTCACACTGACCAAGCACAGGGAGGCCACAGAGTGGCAATATTCCAAATGGCAACAGGCACCGGGGACAGCATCAGCTTCTGGCCGGCGGTGTGTGCTGATGGGCACAGACATCTCCTCCACTGCTGCAGTGTGGGGGCAAGAGCCAAGCAGGTCCTGAAGAAAGGGACTCCTGGCTTTCAGCAGTTTGGCCACCACAGCTGCTCCGTCCCAGCACTCACTGCAGGTGGGTGTGAGCCCAAGCAGCAGGTCTAGGAGGAGCTCCTGCTCCATGCCAGCCTCCTCCTTGGATGTGGACGGCACAGCGCAGAGGTAGCCGTATTTGCAGCAGTCTGTTTGTATCAGTTGCCAGGACTGCAGGACTTGCTGTTTCTTTCTCTGTGCTGGCACTGGCTGCTCGCAACGTCAGACACACACAGCAGAACGGGGAAGCAACAGAAAGTGGGTGTCTGGCCAGAAAGGCAGGGTCTGGTTCTGGAGCATTACTGTGCAACATGACTGCACCGGCTGCTGGAAAGGCCCCAGCCAGTGGGTAACCAACCATGTGGTGTGTACACACTTGTGCTGCTTGTTGCGAATTGCTTCAATCAGGGAAGAACCCTGAGGATTTGCCCTAACTGGAAGAAGTGCCAAAGTGTAGGTCACATTTCCATCTCATTTTCCTGCCCCAGGTGCCTGGGGTATCCACCAAACCATTCAAATTACTATTTTAAAGCTGCAGGGCCCTAAGTGGGTTGGGTGCCAGGAGAGCACCGCTTGCTGAACAACAGAGCTTTTACCTGCCTTGCAGCTCATGCAGTGACAGGTGATGAGAGCTGGGCAGCACCCATGCACGCATCTCCAGTGCAGCAGCTCCCAGGTTTACTGACATAGTGACTGGTAGAAATATGATGGTCTGTGTTGCAGAGGTGTGAGATGACCATCACAATTCAAAGTCCAGCCACGTTCTTGTGCACAGCTTGGTGATGTTTTTGTGAACAGGAACCGTTTTGCATACACAACCCGCCTTGGCATAGAGCATTTGGTGTTAGTCACATGCATACATGGGGGCTGAGAAAGAGGCATCGCCAACTGCAATAAAAGCAGCTTCATTTTTTTTCACTTTGCCCTACTCTTATTTTTCTTCATTGGTCACCCTCTGTATTGAACAACCCATTACAGATGCAGGTAAGGGGTCCTTGGGCTGTTACTGAGACGCTCTCAGGTTTTGCCCAAGACCCAGCTTTCTTTTTCAGGCTGTTGCTGACACTGTATTTTTCTTTCTGTTCTCCTCTGAGGGAGTCAAATGTCAGATAGGGACTCAAAATGATTGGCAGCCATGACAAGAAGAGCACATGTAGCTTCAGGGTCAGGCATCATCTTTGCTCACTGTGCCATCCCAGGGATGCCAGTCAGTGTTGTCTCTTTAACAAGTAATTATATAGTTTAAAACCACAAAACAGCCTGGTCTGCACTTCCAAAGGGGCCAAACCCCAAAACATCTCCTGGGGCAGCAAGAGGGACAAACAGGTGCCAAAACCAATGCCTGAGACTCAGCAGAAGGTTGTAGGTCCACCTTGCTTAGAAGAGGTCAAGGCCTTATATTAAATTAATATATTTGCAGTGTAGCAAGAGGCATTCTGGAGGCTCAGGGACCCACAATGTCCTAGAGATACAATTATCTCAGAAGGTGATGCTCGCACTGCATAAGCAGCAAAAGTAGGCTATCAGGAGCAGATATCCCCTGATCTGTGTGGACATGTCACTGTCTGTTCCTGATGATCCACAGAGGAACAGGAGCAAAAGGAGAAAGGGCAAAGCACAGAGGGGATTGTCTGCGTCAGTGGAGAGAAACTGAAGTGATCCAAGCCAAGATAGCTGATGGCAAATATTAGCGATCAGCCAAGAGACTGCAAAACAGCGCGAGCCTGGGGCCACCACGCTCCAGTACCCTGCCCTGCCTGGGTGCTGCGTGGGCTTCACTGAGCCAGCTGCGGTGGTGTGTGAAACGCTGAGCTCTGCTAATGGGAGTCAGGACATCATGAATTGAGCTAAATTCTGCTTGGGGAAACGCTGATTTACAGTGAAGGAAAACGAATTGTGCTGAAAGTAACCATGCTAAGATAGGGCACCGTGAAATGAGCCACGTTGAACTGTGACTGTAACACAAAGCAAATACATTGGGAAATGCTCTTGGTCACGTCTGCCAGCCCATCAATTTAAAAGCCTTATTCTGCCTCCTTAGACTTCTCTAAGGATATGCTCGGCTTGCACTTCTAAAGCTTGGCTTGTGCTCCTAAAGACAAAGGGAGCCTTTTAGTGACTTTGGTGGGAGAAAGAGGAACCTCCAAACTGGGGGGACTTTGCACATGTAGAACAAGTGAAGTGTAGGGTTCACATCTGACTCAGACTTCTCCCAAGACAGAGGAGAGCTACAGAGACAATGTTTGGCTTTTTGTTTGTAACAGAAATGAAAGTGGATGGTGAGCAGGAGGGCTAGGAGAAGCAATAAGCTACACAAAATGAAGAAAAGAGATGCTTCAAGTAAAAAATATATCAAAGCTCCAATGTGAAGTTTTTTTCTCTTACCTCTTTCACAGGTCAAGCAGGGGAGGTAAGAAACTGTGTCTTCAATTCCCACAAATACCAATTAGTGTCAAAAATACTCAGCTCTCCTCCCAGGACTCCATTACACAGTCCCCTTGGCAGCCTTCCTACAACAGGGGTGAGGTGGAGAGGAAAAGTTTGCCTTGGCTCTCCTGGGAGTGGTGTGGAGGAGGTGGATGCCCTGGCTCTCCCAGGGCAGTACTTTCTGACCTTTTCCCATGTGTAAATACCTAAGCCATTTACTAGCAGACGTTTCGAACCTATCGTGGGGACCTCAAGCTCCAAGTCAGCCAGCTTTCTGCTCTTGGATACTTTTCATGAAATGAGGAGTAGTTGATGGATCCCCTAAGTTTCACAGGGTCAGCAGAAGAAAATTGCTGTCTTGAATGACAGAGGATTTTCTGCAGCCTAGCAGCTTCATAAACCTGCCTCATGCCTCAGCCACCTCTTACACCTCCCCCAGTGCATCTTTGTCCCATTCACCTGCTCATATATTTGTCTTCTCCTTTTGCCCTCTCCCCCTTTCTCCACTCACCAGCTTTTTTTCTTTCCCACATGTATTCATTACTGTGTATCATCTTTTTTAACAGTCCAGAACCTACACCTCCCTTTTTTGCTGTTTTTCTCTTTGCTTCTTTTTTTTTTTTTTTTTTTTTTTTTTAATATCTATATATGTGCCTATTGTTAAACCTTATCCACCTTCTTTAAAAAAATAGGGACACTGGGGACCACCTGGACCTGTCTGATGCTATCAGGTCTCGGATGTGGGCTGCCATGGCTAAGAGCCAGCTCCCATACTGATGAAGAGTGAAAAAAAGCCAACATGACATACTGACCAACAGCTCCAGCCCCAGCCGTATAGCAGCAGCACTGAAAGGGACACGGGCAGCCCCACGGACTGCTTCACACTGTGCTTCACAGCTAGCTGGGAGCAAGAGCCCTGCTGTAGTCCCTTGCTAAGGGCAATTAAAAAAAAATAATTAATCCATGTGTTGAATACCTTGCAGGCCACAGAGGAAACCTGCCAAGTGGTGGGAGTGAGGAAGTGTGATCACCCCCACTTCACAGACAAGGAGTTCACACATCGGGCTGAGCCAAATTAAAAGCTGTAAGCTGCAACTGTCTGTCAGAAGCGGTGGGATGTTTGCAATTCAGCCTATTCCCACCATCCTTTCAGCTCCTGCAGCTTTATTATTATCATTACTGTTGCAAGTATTATTATTTAGCATTGGGAAGAAAAAAAAGGAAATAGCACCCATGTCCTTGTCATCACATTAATGCCAGCCAATCTTTTCTGCAGATACCAGGTTTCAGACTTTCCTGCTGGGCCACATAATACAAGCTACTCTGTAGCTGCACCTTGCAGCATCTCTCACCCTACCAGGCAAGCAACATTTCTGTGCCTAAGGCTCAGAAAAGCAGGATGGTCCCCTATGGCCTGGTCCAGCAGGGATCATTGAGCTGGGACACCAGTGCTGCCGGAACTCTGTCCTTGGAAATTCCCTTCTGCTGGGTTCAGAGAGGCATCAGCCTACGGCCGGAGAGTCACCCACCCTGGCATCAGGAAAATCTTTTTGTTCTTTAAAAACTGTCTCAGGCATTTAAGTACTTAAGGCAGGAAGGGCTTATTCTAAGCAGCTAGAGGATTAGTGGGAGTTATAGGATACTCTCTGGTCTAATACTCTCTCCTTTTGCTTCAGCTTTTCTGTAGCATGTGAAGCAAAAAGGATGCCACCCTCATGAGAAAGAAGGTCACTGCCACAGTGAGGGCCACAGGCATAGCCATAAGAAAGGAGAAGGTTGTAGCCATCACCATGGCCACCCACAGGAAGATCAGAAGGGAGAAGGTCACTGCCACTCCCATGGCCATACACACGGTCAGGAGAAAGGCCCAGGCCCTTCCTAGCACAAGTAATGTCACGGTCATTGGCATGGGAGAGGTTGTGGAAGGACCAGCCGACTACCACAAGCTCCATGGGAAGCTCTCCCCCCAGCACAAGGGGACATGCGTGGCTACAATACAGCTCAGTGCAATTTCATGCTACCAACAGAAAGTGACAGCAGGATCCTGCAAAGAGGGGAATACCTCTCTGACCTCCTTGCATTCTCCGTGATTTCAACTCAGTTGTTTCAATACTGTCATCTATTCCAACAAATTGTTTACTTATTTAATGGTGCTGAAATCCAGAGGGTCACATACTCCAGAATGCTGCCCTGCACCTGCCACGCAGGTCCAGGAGTATTTTTGGGCACTTTCCCACCTTGGGCCAAAGCAGGAGCACAGCTGTTAGGATGAGTGACCGGCCACCCAAGCGTGTGTGCACTGTCTGAGCATGCAGCCCCCCGCACTGCATCCCCGCAAGGCGCCTTTCCTCGGGAGCCCCGCGCGGCGTGGGGCCGGGCCGGGCTGGGGGCTTGGGGGCCAGGCGAGGCGGTTGGGCCCATCTCCCGGCTCGCAGCAGCCCCGGCTCCCGCGAGGCGCTCCGGGTCCCCAGGGAGCCGGGCCAGTAGCGGGGGCGGCGGGAGGAGCCGGGCGGCCCGGGCTCGCTGCCCCCC
>JAVJGJ010000002.1:18031209-18054231 GCA_035590215.1 Microhierax caerulescens | reverse complement strand
GATCCTGGCAGGTCCTCAGAACTTGGAAAATTACTTTGTCATTGTTGTTTCTTTTGCCTGGAAGGAAAAGGAGTTCTTATTTTCTAAAGCTGTGAAAGGGTTTGGGTTTTGGCTGTGTACAAGGATGAACGTCTTTCATGGTGTGTAGCATTTTAAGCGCTAGCTGATCTCCATCACCCAACCTTAGGGAATACCCTACTTGCTAAACTTGCCCATCTCTATTGTGTTAATATTTGTCCTGTTAATCCATATTGACCTCTGCCTGTGCTGAGCTCCATGTCTGTAGGCAGCATAGTCCAGCTCTCTGTAGCTGCATCAGTAAATGAGGTTTTGAGGTGACGCTGGATGATACTTTTCCAAATTTTGAAATCGCTCAGAGATTTCTGAATGAAAGTCACTGCTTTCCTATTACGTTTTCCATTTCTCACTGCCCAAGTGCTTGGTTTGCCTATACTGATTAACTACATGTGAAACTTCATTATCTGGGGCATTGATGTTTGTGACTCAAAAGCATGTTCAACAGATTTCAGGTTTTTAAAAGCATGGAAAAACTTAGCTGATACATTGAATCCCAGCTACTAAAATTACCAGTATGAGAAACTTGATTTACGCCACATGCAAAGTATAGTATCACTTCCTCACAGTGTTGTGCAGCCTGCTAATGTGTAACCCTGAATTGTCCTCATTGCTGCTCAGGTGTACCTTGATGCCCTCATTCGCTGCCTTTCAGTAAGATGTGTGATCACTTTAGTTCTTGCTTGTCTTGGTTTGTGACAGGGTACTTAACTGGTTTTGAGCAGATCACGAAGACTTCTGTGGAAATGCACTGATGGATTGAATTGGTTGAACATGTATCTTAAGTGTTGAGTCTGTTATTAAAAAATAAGAGATCAAAAGGAGCAGAAGATGAATAAAAGTACACAGGGAGAAAAAAAGGCGGGGAGGGAGCAAGGAGAAAAGGGCAGGATGAAAGGAACAGGAAGCAACAGCTATGACAGAGCCTGGTATAAGCAGGCGTAGAATAAGGATGTCCATCTGCTTTTGTAGTGCAAGTGTGGGGGAACTGTGTTATGAGAACATGCTAAGGACTTTGCAATCTCTTTTCATCCCCATCATTGGCCTTTTGTGTTAAACAACCCTTGTTTATGTAAAAGGGCAGCCATAAAGCCCAGAACAAGGAGCTTGTGAAAGGCATATGGCTGCCTGCGTGGTTCTTTTGGCACCTTCCTGGAGATGGTGTTTTATAAGCAGAGCTGTACTCACCTAGCTCAAACATAAGTTGAGTCATCCTTCTCATCCCGCTGTGATTTGGTTCTGTTCCCTCAGCACAGCAGCACAAGGGACTCTACCAGGAACAACAGCTCTCGTTTGCTGTTCTCACACAGAACAGCTACTGTGGAGATTCAGTGCAGGGGAGAGGGGAAGAGAGGGGGGTGGGAAAAAAAAAAAGGAAGGCAGGCTAAAGAGGGAACAGAAACAATGTTACTGCTCTTCCTCCCTTTCTTGTATTTGTCATTTCTTCCAGCTAATTAGTGGGGAGCATATTGGAGCCTTAGCAATGAGCGAACCCAATGCTGGATCTGATGTCGTGTCCATGAAGCTGAAAGCAGATAAGAAAGGTAAGGCTTGTAATGTGCTGTCTGGATAGAAAGCTGGTGTAAGTGTCTGCTGTAAAGTTAGACTGAACTCACCACCACCACTGAGATACGGTGCTTGGTCTTGGATATACCAGCCCATGTTTGCAGGTTTGTGCTGCCTCCCAGGAGATTCAATATGTTTTAAAGCCAGGTAGTGAAGGCATGAGGTGCACAGTTGAAGGTCTGAAAGTGGGCTTCTGATTGTGGCAGTGGAGGTTGGTGGTATGATGGAACCAGTGGTAGCTTCTTTAGTTTGTCAAGCATTTGTTAAACTGGTTTTGGACTCCAGAAATTAAGGAAATTCGCTTTCTTGAACTTGGGAGCAACTTGCACATGCTGTTTATAGGGGTCTTAAGGAGCATCTTTGGAAGCCTGTTTTGAAATGAATGGAGTGAGGATATAGGCATTGCTCTGATGTCTCTTGTGAACTAACAGACTGCAGCTCTTTGCTTCTAGGAGACTACTTTGTTTTGAATGGGAACAAATTTTGGATCACCAATGGACCAGATGCAGATGTTCTCATTGTTTATGCTAAAACAGATGTTAATGCTGTTCCAGCCTCCCGAGGTATAACCGCATTCATTGTGGAGCGGGTAGGTTTAACAATTTGCACAAGCTTATTGTAGTGGGTTTTCTAATGCTAGCTCCTTCACTGGCTCCCTTAGAAACCAGCTACTTTTCTTTGTATAACTGTAACCCCCTTGCTCAATGGCCAACTACTTTCTGACAATTTTATAAATCTGTGAGACTAGTCCTCTGCTGCGGTGACATGGCATACTGGCTGTCAGCTGGGCACCCCTGGCATATCCAAGCATGTCACCAGTCTTTAGGCCAAAAAGTTTAGAGAGAGCAGACAAGATTCCAATGTGAAAGGGCTTGCTTGTTGCCAAAAATTGACAGAGATATTGGAGGCCTTGTAAATACATCCTACTATCCCCTTATCTAACTTGGTGGGTTGGGTTTTGTTGGTTTGGTTGGGTTTTTTTAAGCCAAGACATTAAAAGACCTCTATTAACTTCCTCCCATTTTTTTGCACTGCCCCTTTGGAATCCTGAAATGACCTAAACATTCCTGGGCAGGGAGCAGAAACAGGCTGTTCAATGGGGAACCCTGGGAAAATGGGAACCTATTTGTTTTTTTCTTCCCTTTTAATGATTTGGGGCTATGCTATATACATCTGTCACCACAAGGAAGACAGGAAGCTGTGATAAAATAAATGGTACTGGAAATATATAATCTCAGAGATCAGTAAGCCTTCTGATGACTTAACCTGACAGTGATTAGAATAGTTACTGGCAAAGCTTGCAACCCTTACTCTAGGAGAGTCAGTGTTGGCAGCTGTCCAATTTATTTATTTGGTATTTATGTGCATTAGAAGATGGATGCACTGGGTTCATATGTGCCCCACACATGTGCATGTTTCTCTGCTCATTTGCTTCCTCTGCACTTAGACCTGTTATTGTTCCCAGAGTGGGCAGTTCACTTTGACTCCCTTCTGGTACCCTGCACGTGTTCCTGTGGTCAGGGAAGTTCCACAGATCTCTGGCAATTTTATTTAGTCTGTCAGAATTGAGATTTGAAATGTATATTTACTGTCTTGACTTTGCAGGGAATGCCAGGTTTCAGCACAGCCCAGAAGCTCGATAAGCTGGGAATGAGAGGGTCTAATACCTGTGAATTGATCTTTGAAGACTGCAAGATCCCGGGTGAGTTGCGTTCAGATCATGGCAATGTGCACGTGGTGGTTTCCTGTCTTCTTGATCAGATAAATTGGATCGCTAATTACATGCGTGTTCAGCCTGTGACCTGGCGGGCTTTGCAGATGGTTATCTGCTCTTTGGCAGCCTCCAAAGAGAGCTGGTGAAACTGGAAAAGTGCACTCTGCTGGATTGCAGCGAGTGAGCACACCCCTTGTCAGGTCACTCCTGGCTCACCTTTGTGGACCTAACTCTTAACCAGCGCTTCTGCAAAGCTGAGGTGGGGCTTCCAAAGAAATTAATTTGTTTCCATTAGAGCTCCCCATCTTGTATATAGGTGAGCTTATTTCAAGGGTTTTTTTTCTCCAAAGTCACTGGAGACTATCCAACAGACATTTGGGTTGCCTGTAACATTTCTGCGTTATTTTGGGGTCAGGGCCTGAAAATGGACATCCTTCCCACCACGGATTAGTACAGCAGGGACCACTGTAATGGCCATTTCTGTTACTCCAGCGGCTATTTTTGTTGATAGAAAAATTACAGCCTGTATATAGCAAGCGGAGGAGATGCCTTATCTGAGCTCATGAAAATCCTAATTGCATATCTGCAGAGCAAGTAACTCTCCTGCTCCCCATACACCACCAAAAGCTGCTTTGCAGTAAGTGGAAGAGTTTCAGCGGAAATCTGACATTTCTAACTTTATTGGATCCCTCCACTCTGAAATCAGAAAGGCCAGTGCCCCAGTCTTCAGATCATCTCCTGGGTAATCATCCGTACAGAACAGCATGTTCTCATGGTAACAGGATTTCCATTTTCTGATAACTCAGAGAAGCACATCGTTGCAGTGTTGAAAGTTAACTCACTTTGCACTCTGGCCATTAATGCTGCTTCTGATCTTCTGCCTTGGAAGCTGAACTGGTTTGATGCTATTTCATATGTCTGCAGGATCTTTCTCTCAGATCAAGATGTCCTTTAGCACTGCAATTCCATCCACTTTAAATTATGTGGGTTTCGCTGTCAGCCACGCTCTGCTGAGTGGCTGGTGTTTCTCTCATAGTAGCTGTTATCCATAGACTCATTTGGTCACGTTGTACTGGTAAAAGTTGGTTCAGAGCCCCAGGGGTTTGGGGTTTTTGGTGTTGGGTTTTTTTTCTTTTTTTTCTGGGATACACAGCCAGCAGATCTGCCCCCCTTGTGCAGTCAGCACGCGCGTCCTTCAGCTCACCGCACACCTACCCATCCCTTTTTCCTGGATGTACAGGAAAGTGTTCAGGCTATTCAGTCCTTTTCTTAGCTGTGAGATGTCACTACTCGTGAACAGCTTTGTCACTTTATTATTACTGATGCTGACGTTTGTGTTCTGTTCAAAGTGATGTTTGCTATTAGTATTTTTCTTTCTTGCCTGTGGCCCTTCTGAGGTTTTTCTCTGAAAGCCAAGCTTCATTCTTCTTCCTCTTTCTAGCCCCATATCATGATGATGCCCCTGCAGAAGCTCCACTTCTCCATACGCTACATCAACATGCTTTTCAGTGAGCAGGAAACAATGCAGTCCATGAGCTTCTGCCACTGAAAAGCAGATTATATCAGGAGACTTATCTGCATGTGTCCAAGTCCCGTCTCATTTTCGCTTTGCATATCACACCTCTCAGATCTCTTGTGGTCAAATCCTGAAATATATATCAGTTCTCCTGTATGGCACGATCTCTGTCCATCTACAAAGTGCAGTTGTTGGGCTTTTAAGTTCTTCGCTAATGGTTAGAGTACAGCCTTGCTGAGGTGAGCCCTTTGTTCCTGCTTCTCTTTTTATACTTGTTAACATCAGCACGTGCTTCAGATTGCCCCAAAGTGAAACAGTTTCTAGAAGTTTTTTCTCAGCCCGTTACCTAATGTGGCTATTTTCCTGTTCCTTTTTCACAGAAATAATACTTGTCTTTTTAAAACGTTTATTTGTAACAACTGCAGTGTTCTGTTCAGGCTCCCTCACAGAAGGGGGGATAATGATTGTTCGTATTCTTCAGTCTCAGAAGACTAATATACATCACTCTGACATGTGATGAGTGGCGAGCTTTGACTGCTTGCTGTGTAGGCTTTGGTTCCTGTGCTGGGAATGCTCAGAGGTGTCCCAAGCATACCAGACAAGGATTTGCATTCATTTCAGATACACACTCAGTAGACATCAGATAGTAATGCTGTCAGTTTGGGTTAGATACAAGCTAATGGGATGGTGAAGGGGGCTCCCAATTTGTCCTCCCAGGCTGTTAAGTCTCCTATTCTTGTTGGTGCTGAGCGGGAAGGTCTCTGGAGAGCACCTTACCCTTTAGAAAAGAGGTGAGAGAATAGCAGTGATTGTACAGGCACTTTATGCCTTTTCCTTTTTGGCTTTGGTTGGATTGAATATTGACATTTCAGTGGTAGGGAGTGTATGTATTCAAACTTGGTGCCTAACTCATCCTGAATGTTTGTGTCTCAAGCCGGAAAGAAAGGTGAATGGGACTGAAAGTTGCAGTCCTCCCCCCAGGGAACACGGGCCCTCGGACAACAGTTTTGCACATAAGTAAATCACTTTCCTTTGCCAATTGCAGCTGAAAATATCTTGGGGACGCTGAGCAAAGGAGTCTATGTTCTGATGAGTGGATTGGACCTGGAGAGACTTGTGCTGTCTGGTGGCCCGCTGGGGTAAGGATTTGTCATCTTTTAGAGATGTTTATAGTTTGTCATCTTTTATAGGCCAGAGGGGTCCTCACACTCACCTAGCCCAGTGGGTCTCCAATGGGGGTTGCAGATCTCAGCAGGAAGCATCTTGGATGGAGAACTGAGATACTGGGGCAGCTTCTGTGGGAAGAGGAAAGGCTGGAGGGAGGTGCTGGGCCAGAGCCGTGGAAGGCAGCGAGCTGCAGGGGAGGTGAGCAGGGAGATCCCGTAGCTGCTGGGTACTCCAGCCGTGCCATGGCTGCTCAGCTGGGCTGCTGCTGGAGGGGGCTCGGCTCGGCACTCCCAGGCAGCCACCGCCTGCTCTGCATCTGCCCCACCTGCTCCTTTAGCACTCCTCCTGCAGGTTTGGGGTTTTTTTTTGGTTTGAAAGCATCTGTGTGGAACACCCTCGGAGGGGCAAGGGATGGAATGAACCAATGCCAGAAAGGTTGCAGTTCTCTGCCTTCCAGTGTAGCCCAGGCCACAGGCCCTCCAGAGCATGCTTTTAGAAATATTAGCCTTGATGTGAACATTTCCAGAGATGGTAAATCCACCTTGGTCCCTGACTGCATGCTTGTGTAGCCCCACAGTGTGTATTACTCTGGAAATAACCAGTTCATTGCATCCTTAAAATCCAGAAGGCTATCCAGACTGTCACATAGAGGGACCACTGGACTGGGTAAAGGTTTTGTTCTTCATTTATTCAGTCATTAAGCTCCCCAGTAATTATTTTTGCCCTACAGTCCTTTTGTCCTCTTGTTGGTCTCTCTGTACTAATCCTCGTGCGGGAAGACCATCTTCCACAAAGCAGGAGGAGGATTTTTCACCCTTCTTGTTCTTGCCTATGCTGTTTTTTATGGTGTTGGCTAGTACTCCTTGAGTCAGTGCTCTCTGGAGATGCAAGGCAGCACAGACTGCCCTGGCTGCAGCTGTAAGAAAGCTCTTCAGCTCTTCATCTCAGTCCCCTGAACTAAGAAGGTAAGACCTTACCACAAGATGTCCCAAATGAGCAATATGTAGAGCACTAAGGAGAAAAATGGGACCTTTGGATTTTATTCTTAGCATTGTGGAGTGGAGTTATAGGAAGAGAGCAGCATATCATTTTAGGTGTGAGAATCTTTTTGCCTTAGACTGCACTTCCAAGGTTTTTTTATTAATAGTTAATAGTTCTGTTTTCCTGCGTATCTGTACTTTTCTTAGGCTCATGCAAGCTGTTCTTGACCACGCAATTCCATACCTACATGTAAGAGAAGCGTTTGGACAGAAAATTGGCCACTTCCAGGTGAGGCAGAAAAGGAATTAGAAATTGTTCTCATCTTGCTTTTCTCCTTAAAATTAAAAAGACGAGAGCTGTGTCATGGGAGGGCTTTGCACGGAGGAGGTTGCATGGTGTTTGTGCTGGGGCTGCACGATGGAATGATGTTGGTGAGAAGGTGAAAGGATCTCTGAGCCCGTTTACCTAAGTTGGTGGGAGAGGGACTGCCGCTGCCACCCGGGAGCCTGTGAACAGAGAGACCCTCGGGCTCCCTGCTGTGTCTTTGCTGAATCCATGATTTCTCTTTTGTCGGGTTTCTCTGAGGTAGTTTGGGGAATGGGTGATCCCTAGTGCTCGTGCAGAAGATAATCTTCCCCTTGCTCATGTTAATGTTTCTCTTCTGCGACGTGCAGCTCATGCAGGGCAAAATGGCTGATATGTACACGCGGCTGATGGCGTGTCGGCAGTACGTCTACAACGTGGCAAAGGCCTGTGACCAGGGCCATTTCAATGCAAAGGTGAGCTGGCTTCCACCGGGGCTGTGTCTGCCGGGGGAATTCCTTCCCTTCGGCCCCAGATCGTGAGCAGGGTGGAGGTTCTGCACCGGGGGTTAAAATAACTCGCTCGAGTCCCTGAGTGCTTTTCTTTTCCCCTCCAAAGAAAATGAAAGCCTTGTTCTACAAGGCAACAGACTTAGCAGCATCGGTAGGTGTTTATTGGAAGCCCAAACACAGTATCCTGGCTGCTGGAAGGAGCTGTAGCAGTCATTCTGAGGTGTTGGCATCTCCGCAGCCGGCACTGTCACCACACCTCTGTCAAAGGAGGGGACCGAGCGGTTAGCAGTTGGAGCAGAGCGCCCCGCATCCCAAATCAAATCGCATCAGTCTCCTGTGGGCACGATGTGCATTTGTGAGAGACCACCTCCCCTGGTGCTCTCTTTTTTTTCTGTCATTCTTTTTCTTTTTCTGTTTTCGTGTGGCCTTTACAGGCCTGACACCAGTGTTCTGCAGCAAGTGAAAGGCTGCTGCCGCTTCTTGCTCGCTGGGGAATGAATCCTGTGCCTTTGTGATTAAGTAGTTCAGTCGCCTTAGCAGGTGTCTTTAGAGTAATGGAAAGGTCAGAGCGACACGAATATTGGAGATGGGCAGGTGACACCTTTCCTGGCTGTCATCATTGTCACTCTCCTTTAGGACTGTGCTGGAGTGATCCTGTATTCAGCAGAGTGTGCTACCCAGGTGGCTCTGGACGGGATCCAGTGTCTGGGTAAGTCGCTGGCAGCGTTTGTTTCTGTGGGTGGTTGCGGGAGGGAGCCAAGCACAGTGCCAAAGCAGTGCGCTCTCCTGTCCCACCCTCAGCCCCCGACGTTGAGGAAATGACTGGTGGCTTCTTTTTGGTTGCAGGCGGGAACGGTTACATCAACGACTATCCGATGGGGCGTTTCCTGCGGGATGCCAAGCTCTACGAGATAGGGGCAGGCACCAGTGAAGTGCGCAGGCTTATCATCGGCAGGGCCTTCAATGCCACTTTCAAGTAACGTCCGCCGGCGGAGCGGCAGCACCCTGACCACCATGAGGCCTTTGCCTGCACAGGCTGGAGCGCACAGCTCCTTCTCTCCCTGCTTCTGATTCCAGGATCATCGCTTGCAGACTCTCTTCTCCCTGCTCTGTGAACAGATGCTGCTGGACTGGGCTTTGACAAAATGAGTCACATGGTAGCATGGAAGGAAAAAATGTTTTTTCTCTTCTTGTGATCATCCTGATTCATCCTGTTCATGAGCCATCCTGATTCTCAGCGTTACAGGGCTGAGGTTCACCCGGGGGATGTATCACCATCGAAGCAGGCTGGTGAGCAGTGTGCCTTTGCTGAGCACGGAAAGTCACCAAGTCACCCCCCCTTAAAGAAAAAGGACAGGGGGGGAACAATTTTGTTCTTTAAAAAAAAAACAGAAACAAACACCTGAGTTCCATTACGTAGCTAGCATTTAGTGTATTACCACTGGAAGGTGAAATTTCCCATTGTGACCTTCTGATGGGATTAGTAACTTCCATTTGGGAACCTGGCACCAACCACATCATGGGGGTGGCTGTCACGAACACTCGAGCATCATCGATGCACAAGCAGTGTTTTAGGTGACAATTCCTAAAACCTTAAAATGCCACATCTGTTTCTTTGCATACTTCCTTTCCTGTTCCTGCTGCTTCTCAAGACATTTCAGTGCAGCCCCAAGTCTTTGCTGCTCTGATTGACTGCCTCCCGCGGTGTTATTCATCCAGAGGTGTCGCCATCCATCATTCTGGGAACAGTTAAAATGTCAGACCTGTATTGTGACATTCATGAATGAAGCAGGCAGGAGGAGGCTGACTTTTTGGGTTGGGGTTATTTGTTGGTTTTTTGTTGGGTTGTTTTTTTTTTTTTCCCAAAGGTTGTTCTTTTGGCAAAAGCCTGTACTCACACTCCACCTTCGGTTGGCTAGAGAAGTCAAAGCAAGTGCAGCAGTATTTGTGGGTGTTTTCAGTGCATATTATATACAACAAATTCAAGTTTACCTAGCTTTATTAAAGAAAATTGCACAGTATAATGAAAGCCTTAAAGAATGAATCACACAGAAAAATCGGATGTTGTAAATATGACAGAACAGTTAATTAAACAGTTGCCACGCAGGCAACGTCCCAGCAGTTTTAACAAAAAAGAGCTTAAAGCTTTGTGTATTTTTGTTGTTGAAATCTGTCTATACTAGGTGACAGTAAACTAATATAGAATTTTAAAATGCCACGGATTGAAGAAAAATTCACCTTCCTGAATCACCAGGTAGGTCACCCATCACCCAGTGTTTATAAAAGTTACAAAACTTCATTTAATTGAGAGCTAGAAAAAGCTTCTGAAGTTATGGTGTGGTGCCTTCTTCCTAAACTTCATTTGTATTCAGCCAGTGGATGGCTGTCACTCCGGAAGTGTCCCAAGGTTTAATTTTCAGTCTTTATCTCTGGATGGAAGTAGCAGAGTGGACAGAGGTGGTCTGCCAAGAGCATCTTGTTTTGCTGCACCTGAAAATGCATTGGGAATGAGCCTTGAAGCACAAGTGAAGTGCACTTGACATGTGAAGCGCTAAGTGCATTACTGTACATTAATATAAGAATTTATTTACGTGACCAGACATTTATATTTGATCACAGAACAAATGAAGATGTCCTCTTCTGGATGTGCAAGTCACAAAACCGCTGCAGTTTCTGCACCGCAACCCAGTGTTCAGTGAAAACGCCGAGGACAGGAGTTTCCAGATTTGCCCAAGTGATTTGGGGAGCAGATTGTGCTGTGGTGAGTCAGGGCAGCTGTGCAGCCCTAAATCCCTGAGCCCTCATCCCTCGCAGAGCCGCAGGCTGCCCGTGCCTTTCCTGGCAGGCTGTGGCCAGGGCAGCTGTGCCGCAGCCGGAGCTGCAGAGCTCCTTGCTCTCTACACTAGCTGCGGTTTCTGTGTCCCACCAAAAGCAGATTTAACTGGAATGTGGTGGGAGCGCTTGCAGGGGCAATGTGGAGCACAGGCATAGCCTCTCCAGCACTATTGGAAACTCATATTTTACCTGTTTGTTCTTCAGCTCTTTAAAATGGGTGGCTCACACCTGCAGTTTTCCTTGAAGACCCTCACAAGAACATAGGGCCTGGGTCACCGAATCATTTAGGTTGGAGAAGACCTTTAAGATCGAGTCCAACTATAAACCTGCTCTGACCAGAGGAGTTTCTCTAATGAGTGTTAGAGACATGTCAGGATGCTGTGAGATGCAGACTGCTAAAAAGAGGTTTTCTAACGTGGAAGGGACCTGCAGATTTTGAAACCTGTCCTCTTAACATTGGGGAGGTCTAATTTTTAATACACATAATAAATAATGCCTTCACTTTCTAGGCTGATCAGCACCTTGGAGTTAAAGGTGAAATGAATCAATGTCTAACACATCACAGGACAGGGTGGAGGGAGACATTCATAAATCTTAAGCAGGGTTACGTTAATCAAATCGTGCTTCCCCAGCAGCGCGGCACAGGTTGCCTCGGGAAAGGGCTGGCTTTCCTTGCGTGGGGCAGGTTCCACTGTGCTATGAAAAGGGCTGGGGAGGGCTCTTCAGGGAATAAGGGGTTTAATCTTTATATAATGCTAATAAAATAAACTTTTGCTGGGTGGTCTGTGCTGCTGCGGGTGTTTCCCTGCAGAGGGCAAGTGCAGACCTTGTCCAGTGCCCACTGCAGCTCACCCAGGCTGGCAGCAGCGATGGGCACAGCATCGCTTTCCCTTGTTGTCCTTCCCTCTTGCTTACCAACCACAGGGGTCTTCCCCCCTAACTCATGTTTTTTAAAAAAACACCCTTATAACAATACATCTGGGCTGTGCCTCAGGCCTTCTCCAGAGAGCAGCGGAGCTAATAGGAGATCATGCAAGGGCGGCACTGGACCTGGGCTGAAGGTGCCTGCTCTGGATTTGTGATAGGGGTTGTCCCGGGCTGGTAAGCCCTTGGCTGATGGCAGGGCTGGACCTGCTGCGCCTTCCCTGGCCTTTGGGACATTGCCCTGTGTGCAGCTGGCTGGCTACTGAGCAAGCATGGAGAGTCTAGGGAATTATTCGTGAAGGTAAGTAGTTTATTTTAGCAGTGCATATAGAAAAAGTGGGGATTCTGAACGAAGCAGGTTCGTGTGGAAGTGTCTCAGAGCTTACTGGGAATCCACAAATGCTGCCAGCCCTGGGAATGGCAGGACCAAGGACCCGCACCCAGCAGTACCCACCAGCCGAATGGGTTTTGAGGTATTTGCGGTTGTTTTGTATGTGTAAAGCATCCGTCCTGTAGCATCTGGGTAGGTTTCGCGGGTTAGCAGTTTATTGATTACTTGAAAGAAAAACCACACTGGGCTCCCATGCTGAGGCTGCTGGCTCCCGGGGCATCCAGCTCGGGTGATTTATTTCTCGCCGTGTGTGATCAGAGCTGTTTTGTGGCTTGTTCCCTATGGTTGAACACCTGATGAACAGTCTTGAGCTTAATGTCCTGAAGGTAGCGAAGCTTCTGGCTCAGTTTGGTCTCTTACTGGTGAATTTTGCAGCTGAAGGCATTCTGATGAGAAACAGTTTGGACCTGAGGATTTGCTAATCTCAGGATCTCGGTTGACCGCAGCTGCTGCAGCGGGGTAGGCATGCGAGGCCAAGGCTTCCACAACAGCGAGCACGTTCCTGACCTGCTGGGAGGGCGCTGGGAGGGCAGGAAGGTCTGGGTCACACCCTCCTGCCCCTTGCTGCTGCCACGGGTGCCACAGCTCTGCTCCCTTCGAGCTCCTCAGCTGTACAACTGAGCTGCGATAAATACTGACAGCACTTGCATGGGGAAGCTTGTTCTGTGTCCTTGATTGACGTTCCTTTGCTCTGGGAGTCCTCTCTGGAGCCATTTATAGGAAAAGCCACCTTGCTGTGGAAAAGCTGGGCTCGTGCTGAGCTGGGGCGCTGCCAGAGCAGGTACCAAAACATTATTTGATGCAGAAACTTGTGTCAAGAGGAAAATGGAAGATGTAGCAGGGAAGATGGGCTGTAACATCTGGGTGTCCCACTTCTGGGGGACCTTCTCTCAACCGTGTCCAAAATCAGAGTTTGAACAGGGTCCCATGTTTGTGGGGGTGCCCACAGCGTGAAGGTGATGCTTGTTTTCTGAACACACCAAGGACATCTGCTTTAAAATAACATCTGCGAGGCAAAAACTGCTGTGGAGGGATTTGGCTGTGGTGAGATCCACCGCGCTTTGTATCGAAGACTGCACGGCAGCTACGGCTGCAGCGTGGGGCTGAGCTGTGGTCACAGCAAATCTCGTCTGGTCTAACAAGGGCAAACCACACCGAGACACCCAGGATGCGGAGAGGGACCCGTGCTTGCACGGCATCCCGGGCAGGGCAGTGGCTGTCCCCACTTCCCAGCAGGGACCTGCATGTGGTGGTTTCCACCAAAAATCCCCTCCCAAGGGTGCCCGCCAGGGCTGCCGGATGGGTTTCCAGCTTGCTGTGCTGCTGTGGGACCACCTGCTCACTCAGCAGCTCCTTGCAGAGCCCGGCCCCCCTGTGACCCCCAGCAGCCCCAGGGGAGGCAGGAACCCCCACCCCTGCTTTGGTGGCAGCGGGGGGAGCGCGTGCCCTCGTGTCTGTGCATCTGTATGGCAGAGGATGCGGTTTCCTGCCTGTGGGGCTGGTCCCTGAGGGGAAGGGAGGCTTTGGTAACCTGCAGGGAGGGTGATGTTTCCCTCCGGTGCCGGGCTTCGCTGTGCAATTTCAGTACAGGGTGACACATAACGAAAGTGTCACCGAGTCTTGTTTTCAGTGCACGGGGAGACATGCTGAGGCTGAGCCCTGCGATGATGCCTGAGCATCATGAAGCATGTTGCTGCATCCCGGTTTATGCCCCTCCCTCACGTAGCTCTGCGGGACCCCCTTTCAGAAACCCGGCTCCTCTGGGCTCCTGCTTGCCTCGCAGCCTTCCCGGGGCTCCTGGCGGAGCTCCCTGCGGTGAAACGCCGGTGGTGGAGCAGAGACCTGCTGCCGTGTCACCTCCGTGTTTCCCACGTGTGGGTGAGCCAGTTCCTGTGCCAGGGTGGGGGTGGGAGCCTGTCAGCTCTTGCTGCCACAGGCAGGGAGGGCCCGATCCCCGGTGTCCTGCCGCGCTGGCCGGGGCTGTGCGGCAGCTGCCGAGGAAGGATGGGATCCTCCCGCACAGCTGTGCCGGCCGCGCTCCCTCGCAGCGAGGCACCCGCTCTCCCCAGCCACGGCCGGGCAGTAAGATTAGAAAGAGATTTCTTTTCAATATATAAAAGAATTCGCAACTGTGAAGAGGAGACAAAAACATTCTTGAGCCAAGGGGACAATATTGTGCGAGGGGGGCCGGGGGGGGGGGGAGCGGGGATTACTGTAGCAGAGCCCGGGGTTGCACCGCTTGCACCTGCTGTTTGCTGAAAGGCTGATGCTGAGCAACAAGCAGCTGATGCTGAGGCCCAGTTGTCAGCCTGAATGGGGGAAAGAAAGCCTCGGACCGGCGCGCTCGCCAAAGGAGATGGCAGGCAGCCCATCCGCCAGGCTGCGGGAGGGGGCACTGGTGGTGGGGAGAGGAGCCAACCCCCTGGCACGTGGAGGCCTGGGCAGCCCTGGAGGTGCGGGTCCAGCTGAACGTCCATTACTTTGAAGGGATCCAGGAGAAACAGGGCCATCCTGAACCCCTGAAGAGCACTGAGCTCTCCCCGAGCCATCCTGCTGGCTCCGGCCCCAGGAGTTGCGGCGAGCAGGGGGGTGATGTCCTGTGCCCCCCTCCAGCCCCAGAGGCAGTGCTGCAGGACACCCTGCCCTCACCACCGCTGGCTCCTGGGCAGGAGGCTCCTGCTCTTCCCAGCCATGCACATGGCGTGTCACCCACTCTGTAGGGGCAGCGCGGTGGGATGGCGTGAGGGGCAGAGTGGCACTTGCATCACTTGGTGTTGTCACCCAGAGGTGCTGAGGTGCCTTGGTGTGAGCCCGGATCTCTCTGAGCTGCACAACGAGCATCGGGACACCCTGCTCAGCACGTACCCCATCAGAGCATCACCTTTGTCCAAGCAACTCCTGCACGGAGCAGGGCTGAGAGGGAATATGGAGGTTCTGGAGGATGTTTCAGTGGACCGAGGGGCACTGCATGACCACAGGCTCCTCCTGCACGGGGACATCTGGTGCCAGAGCTGGGGCAGCCTGGCCGGGAGTTTTTCCAGCCCTCTGCAGAGCCGGCTGCAGCTGCCTCCCTTAACAGAGGTGGGAGCAAGGGTGCCTTCCTGCAGCTGTCAAAGGGATGAAAATAGCTCGTGTGTCCCGGGTGTCTGCAGGGCAAAGGGGATTGTGCTGGACCGATGCTCTTCCTGTGAGCCATCCATCCCCTACAGCGAGGTGCTGGGCGTTAGGACACGCACGGCCCGTGTCCTCTCTGCGCCTTGCTGTGGAGCGTGGAGCTTCTCCAGAACGAGAACAAGCCCCTCGTTGGTCTGAAGAAGCTGGAGACCCCCAGGAAAGCAAAAAGCAGCAGCTGGCTGGTGAGTCTGACCTAGAGAAGAAAAGCAAACAGTTTTTCAGCCCAGCAGGGTCCCTGCTGTGATTTGGCACCCGGGCGCTCACACCGGCATGAGGAGCAGTGGCTGCTCCAAGGGGCTGGCCTGCCCCTGTCCTGGCTGAGGGGACCTACCCAAAAAATGGAACCCACAGGGACGGTTTCTTTTGCTGCATCCCTCCCTTGGGCACAGTCAAAGCTCACAACATTGGCCGGGGAGGTTTTAAACCAAAAACTCGCCCAGGGCAAACTGGACCAGCAGCCCCAGCTGCGCCTGGGGGAGCTCTGTCGGGGTGAGGAGACGATGGTAGATATGTGCTGCTTTGCAAATGGGGTTGTCAAACCTGAACCCCATGTGCCCCCCGACCAGCTGCCAACCTGTTAAAACAGCCGCCGAGAGCCTTGCCAGGGGGTGCCACCAGCACCAGGAGAGGGGTGAAGGGGAGCTTGGTGCCGTGCCGCCGTCCCTGTGCAGCACTGCCTGGCTGGGAAGGGGGAGAAATGGCCTTTTGCTTCATCAAACAGCCCTGACTCTTTCAAGTGTAGCTTGCTAAAATGCCTGGCACTGGTGCTGAGGGGGGGTAAGGAGGGGGCACAGCACCGCAGCTGTGGTTATCAACCCCTGGCCTTCCAGGCAGAGCCAAGGGTGCGATTAGCGAGCGAGCACAGCAGCAGGGCTTCTCTTGTTTGGTTTTGCAGGTCCTGCCCCTCACGCTGTGGTTCCTTTCCAGACCCATGAGATCAAGAGAGAAAAACCCAGCTGGGAAAGCAGCGAGATGCTGAGTCGGGTCCTGCTGTGGGGGATCCAGCCCAGCTGGGGACCGTCACCAGCACCACGGCTCCTCTGTCCGCCTCAGGAGGTGGGTCAGCCTCGGGCTGCCTCTGCCTTGGTGTAACACCAGGGCGATACGAGGGGTGTTCATGTGGATGTAATTTGGCCCAGACCCCCGGATCCAAGGGAGCTGCAGAGCTCAGCCGAGCTCAGCCCCTGAGCCAGCCCCGCGGTCTGGCTCTGCATGTGTGAAGCAGAGATGAGCCCATCCACCTATTTATTTAGTAGCGCTGAGCAGAGACAGGTCTCGTCCAGATGCTTTCCAAGCCTGTAAATAGGGAAATTCACTGTGAGACCACTGAGATATCACCTGGGTTTCGGGGAGTCCCGGAGCCCATTAAGAGCATGATTCTGCAGAGCATTGCCCTGGGAAGCGTCCCTAATCCCCCTCCTCACACCCACCCACTGCTGGGAACAGGACGCCGGGCAGCCAGCCCTTTGCCCTGGCCTTGTGCAGCCTCTCCTGTTCCCTCAGCCTCCCCCACATCAGGATGTTTGGGGTCTGCCTTTAAACTTTTATAAGGGGAGAGGCAAACTCTGACCCAATGTGAATCTGGAGCCTGTTTCGAGAGGTAAAAGCGTATTAGGGGACTTTTTCCTGGGGCCACCTCCCGCTCCCCGTGCTGGCAGAGCCACGGCTGGCTCTCGGGGCAGCCCCAGCTCTCGTGTCCCCGCGGACGCGGTGCCAATCCCTCTGTGGGAGTTGCCCTGCCCGTGGTAGCAGCCGGTATCCGCCTGGGACTTGGTGCTGGTTTTTCCCCAAGGAGGTGGCTGCTGTCACAGCACGCAGAGGCACCCACCCTGCTTTATGCTGACTCAGCACAATTTGGAAAGCCAGCTATCACCGGCAGCTGAGAGGTCTCCCTGCAGCTTTCCACATGGCTGCTTTTCTTATTAGAAAACCCTTTTCATCTCCGTACGTCTGTTCTCTTCGTTGTAGCATCGCCCAGGAGCTGTAGGCAGGATCAGGCCCTTGCCCGGTGTCCTTTGCACACACATCAAAGCCCCAGCGCCCCGTGACTGCCCTGAAGCTGCTGCCGGCAGTACCCGGGGTCCCCTTCTCCTCTGCCCCTAGTCCCAGCCGCAGGTTCAGGCTGGAGGTGGACGTCCTCGGAGGCCGGCACGGCACCTGAGCCATCCTCGCAGGTGGGAACCCTTTGCCTCCTGCTCTTTGCTTTATTTGTGTTTGCTCCCCAAGACGGGTGTGGTGGAGGGCGGCTTTGCTACGCTGCAGAGCTCCTTGCCAGCAAGCTGCAGGGAGGCAGAGGCAAGATGATGATTAAACAGCCGATGCACTACGGCAGAGTGTCCAAAAAAAAGCTGTTTTCTGTGAAGTGCAAAATATGCCACGAGTTCAGCCAGGTCTCACCTCCAGGTGGCTGTTGGCGAGGGCGAGGGTGGCATCGACCCCCCAGAACGCAGGCTGCCTGGAGGGGCACGGGGCAGGGTGAGCCCTGGCACCCAGGACTGCAGCATCCCAACGGGAGAGAGGACTGGCTGGCCAGCCAGCTCTTGGATCTGAGGGAATAATTAACTCCCTGGCAGCCTGGCTTTGCCAAACTGATCTGTTTAACCGTGTCAGGAAAACGCCTTTACCCATCAGAAGGGACCGAGCTGGGTAAGAGGTTAAGGAACTTGCCCAGGATCATCACGTCTGTAGCAGACCAGAATTAAACCTGCGGGCTTGTGAGTCACCGTCGTTTTTTCCCTTCCTGTCCTTGTGGTTAAAAAATGCAGCTTGGTGCTGCTGGGTCTGGGTTTCGTGTCCAGCCATCGACTCTTCTTATGCCTTTCTCTGTGAAATTAAAAAGCTCTTTAATGCTCAATGTATTGTCCTTGGCAGGTACATACTGCAATCAGACCCCCTCCCAGCGCTCCGGTGGATAACCCTAACAGGCTGATCTCTGGAAGTGTCTCACAACGGAGCTTTTTCTCTAGCATCAAATCATGTCTGTGCTCTCTCGCTGCAGCTCCCCCCACCCCAATATCCCTTCCAAGCCTCAGGCTCTCCAAGTGCACGCTGCAAGGTCAGTTCTGCACCACTACGGCTGGACCAAGACTGGATTCAGCCTTGTGTTCTTCTCCCTGCCTGAGGGTTGAGGTGGGATAGAGGCAGAAAACCCGCAGAGCTGCCAAAAAAAAAAAAAAAAAGGCTGAGCAGGGATTGCATGCAGGCAAGTCACTGCTGTCATTAGACCAGTATCTTTAATTGCTGCATCTCTTACTCTGCCTGTGCCCAAAGCACTAATCCTAGGTGATTACAATGGACAATGTCATTTAAATCAATTATCTCTCCATTCAGCCTCTCCTTCCTTCACTGTACATCCATGAGCCCCATAATTTATTCATCCTAGGCTGCACTTAAACATCTGCTCCAGTGCCATTTGAGTTTGGCAGAGCATTAGCTTTAAAATTTCATGAAACATAGTGCAGGTGGCAAAATCAGAAATTAAGGATTATAATCATGGCAAAGACGGGCAGGCGAGCAGGACTCGGCCACGCTCCTCCAGGGCTCCTGCCAGCTCAGGAGGAGAGAGGTGAGGAAGGCTGGGGTGCGCTGCCTGTCAGGTGTGCAAATCACGTACTTTTCACCCCATTTTCCCATCTCTGAACCACAGGTTGGAGGGATTTTTACATCCTCATTGCACTCAGGTCGATGCTTAAAGAAGTGAGGAGAGCATCTTGTGCTCTCTGGGTCTCGGGGTTTTGTGGCTTTGTTGTGGCTGCAGCAGAAGCCTTCTGCCAAGGGGGTTCTTTTTGGTGGGCAATGTGCCTACTGACCCTCAGCCTGTGAGAAAGACACCGTTTTCTTTTTGCCCACCAAAATGGGACCAGCCGGCTTTTAATTGCAGCCTCCATCCCAGCCATATGGGTGGGAGGAAGGAAGCCGAACTGGAGCCACATCACAGTTGCATCTCTAGCCCTGAACGCAGGGATGCGGCTGCTGGAGCGATACTGGGTACACGTGCAAGGAGAAAGGCCCATCTTCTCCAGCATCACGTCACTCATTTTCCCCATGAGTGCTTCTACCCCATCAAAAAATAACAATAAAACTGGAAGTCTCTATAAGCACCTTCTCACGTGGCCCTCCCCGCCCACGGCGGGTTAGCTGAGGCAGCGGAACCCGCTCCCCCTTTGCCTCTGACCACATCAGAGGCCACACCGGGAGAGACACCAGCTGGGCTCTTTGAAGCTGCCTCAGGTGGGAAACCTCACTGGCTTTCCAGGAGAAAGCACGGCGAGTGCTGCAGAGAACAGCCTGCCTGAAGGGAAACGTCTCGAGCATCCCTCTTGGGATGTGGTGGATAGAGGGATGCATTTTCTTCCTATTCCTTCCCCTACCCCACTTTTTCTCTCCTTAGTTTAAGCAAGCCTAAGCTCATCAGCTTGTTTCTAGGCTATTAATGAAAACACTAAACCAGCACTAAACCTGTACTTGAACCCATGGGACCTTTTCCATTTTTCTTTCCAGGTGCCTTAAAATTGCTGGGTTATTTCCTGGGACAAGGAGGGATGCTCATGGGATAATGGCGAGGTCTTCCTGGCTTTCCAGGCAGGGAATTAACAATATTATTTGGAAATTTAGGAAAAATATCTTCACTGAAAGAGTGGTCAAGCATCGGACCAGGCTGCCCAGTGAGGTGGTGGAGTCACCATCCCTGGACGAAAGAAACACGTAGATGCGGTGCTTGAGGACATGGGTTAGTGGTGGCCTTGGCAGTGCCGGGTTAACGGTTGGACTCAATGATCTCAGAGGGCTTTTCCAACCCAAACAATTCTCTGCCCCACCAGGATTAACCTGCAGCCCGGCTGGCTGGAGAGATGCTGTGTGTGGGATAGATGGGCTGCAGAATGTCATAGATTTGGGATGCTCCTCCTTGACCGAAAGGTAAGGACATCTGACATGGTCCACAGCTAACGATTATCTTTTAAAATAGCAGAAAACCAGAGATCTGTGTCCTCCAGTTCCTGCTTTCGCCACCAAGGTACAACTCTCTCTAAAGCACATCTATTGTACGCAGCGGTTCCCTGTGTTTATAGCTAACGAAGACAGCTTTGGAAAGAAAATATTTGCTTTAGCAATTCCTCTTTCATCTATTAACCCCACTTCCCATCACCAGCACGTAGCTGGGTTGGAGGGACCAAGGAGTGGGAGGGAGGGCGGGGGGGGAAGAGGAGGTTAAAGGGGATTTAGGGCCCTGTGCACCTCGCCTCTGGGCCTGGTGCTGTTGGTGCTGAGGAGCTTAAGGATCCAGCAATTTCTGACCTGTCAGGCATCCCAGCCTGCGGTGGAGGAGGGGAGGGGGGCAGGTCGAATCCTACTCCTCTTCCCCAATGTAAAGAGGAAGACCAAGGGGATTAGAAAGTGCTCGGCTGTGCTTTGATGCCTGGAAAGCTTCTGGATAGGGTTTTTTTCTAAATCTATTTAAGCACCTGGAAGTAACAAGGTGATAAAAAAGCAGCCAGCATGGGTTTGTGAAGAAGAGATCACATCAAACCTCTCTAATTTCCCTCTTTGATGAGGACGAAGCCACAGACAGGACACATTCTGACTCTAGAAGGCTTTAGACCAGTCTCATGTGACCCTTTGGGCAGGCAGCAGGTGGGCTGGGCTGGGCGCGGCGGGGGGGGGGGGGCGCCCCCCCCCCCCCCCCCCCGGTGCAGCACAGCTTGTCAGAAACGTCCCTCCTGAACGAGCGGGATGGGGGATATTTCACAGGCTCTCCCACAAGGATGTGTCCTGGGAAAAGGCAACGGCTGTTGTGCCGGGATTCTGCAAACTCCCCAGCCTCTTGAACACGTCCGAATCGGGCCAAAGCAGCCGTCGCCACAAACAGGCGAGCGCCGAGTGGGGACGCGCTCCACTAATACTCAACACCACTAGCAAAGTGCGCTGGCTAGGCAGCCTGACCTCGCAGCAGGCAGGCTAGACAGCTCTTTTTAAAGTTGGTCTTTTTTTTTTTTTTTGTCTTTTACTTTCTGGTGCTCTTTGAAAAGTTGTTGTCGTGTATTTCTGCCCCCGCCTGCTCGCAGCAGTGGGCTGGCTGGGGTTGAGAGCATCCCTGCGCCCCAGCGCTGACATCTCCGAGGGTGGGTGGGGGGCTCACTTTTATTGGGATTTTCTAGAAGGCCAACCGGAGCAGGGAAAGGGGCTGATCTCTGCTGTGTTTCAGGGTGTTCCCACAGAGCTCTGCAGCCAAACAGAAACCCCGAGGTTCACCCGGACAGCTCACGATGCCCTGCCAGGCTGCTACACCGGCTGTGCCCTGCAGGCACCCTGTGGGCATCAACTCTTTAGCAAAACCAGCGTTGCTGTAAGTATCTGCTACCGTACGTTACATCACTCAGTGGTTCTCCTGGTTTGAAAAGTTTTGTTCACCCGGCCCAGGAGCAGCAGCAAATCCGGGGAGTGAGGAGGCAGCGGGGGTGACGGCAAGCCCCTCCAGCCTGCGCTGCATCACCCTGAGATAACCTACAAATGCCAGAAAGACCTGGGAAGGTGGGCTAAACCCTCTGACTGCCCAAGATAAATAACCTAGGATGTAACACATTTCCAAACGCAGGAGAAAGTTTATAGCACAGAGACGGAAGCAATCTTCTTTGCTGGTAACATCATTACTTTTGATCAGTTTTCTCCCCCCAGGTTTGCGCAAGTCCACCCTCGTTGCCCATTTTAGCTTTGAAAATTCATCTGGCTCTGAATTCCCTCATGCAAAACTGACTGTTACACCGTAAGTGACACCTTTTACCAACTTTTCCTCCAGTGAACTCATAAAGATGCTTTTACAGGATGGGGGCTGGCCGAGACCCACACCAGCATCCTGAGAAGGTCAGTGCCCCGGTTCCCCCTGTTCTAGGGGGAAAGGCAGCGCTGGCAGAAATTGCTGCCCACAGTAATTAAACGAAGGAGGATTTACTGTTGTTGCTGCTCTCAGGTGGAGTTTGTGCATTCGCCTGGGGAGAGGTTACCCCACCAGCCCCTCGCACCCAAAGGCACCCTCAGCATCTCCAGGGGTTATTTTCAAGGGGATTTTTGTCCTTCAGAAGTCTCCGCTAGATCCTGGTTAAGCACAGGTGCAGGCTCAGGTCTGCAAGGAGACCCAGGGGTTGAGTCCCTGGGCAAGAAGCCTGTGTTGGGGTGTCAGCTGGGATGTGGGATGGGACCTGGACTGGGAGGAGTGGGGAAGGCTGCAAATGGGGCAAATCCAGCAGGGGAACTGTAGGTATCTCAGGACCCCCAGGTACAAATCCCGGCGCCTTCAGATAACTCCAGCTGAGCCAGGCTTGCTCGCATCTTCATTTACAATTCAGAAACCAGGTCCCCTGTGAGTCTGGTGCCGTCACTTTGATGGAGTGATTTGTAACTTCCCTGGCTAACTGCCAGAGAGCAGTGTTCAATCCAGGGCAGCCTTCCCTTTGGAAAGCATCTTCTCCTACCTGTGCTGGCAGGAGAGCGGCACTGCTGAACAGGGGACATCGCATCATTCCCATAGCAACAGCCTGGGCGGCTGCAAAAGGAGAATTATGACTTTGTTACCCGTTCTGGCACGAGGAGGAGCCAGGCTTTACGGGATTAGGCAGATCCCAGCTCAAACATCCAGGGTAACACTGGAGGGAATAATGAATAGTAATAGCAGAATAAATGGGTTTTGATCCAAGGCTCTGTCCAAACAGTATGAACAACCCACTTTGTTTAAGTTTGGTCGGTTTCCAGGCCGAGTGTGAACCCGCTGGGGGTTTCTGAGCTGGGACACAAGCAAGGCTGTGCCACCATTCACTTCATGGACACTTCTGAGGAATAAACTGGTCATTAAATGTGAGGCCAAGAATGATCA
>JAVJGJ010000002.1:18016415-18031109 GCA_035590215.1 Microhierax caerulescens | reverse complement strand
CAGTGCTAACAGCCCACCTTGTTTAAACTTGGTCAATGCTGGCATGGTTTCCATGCTAAGTGTGTACCCTTTGGGGTTTTTTGAGCTTGTCAAACCCATATCAGCATTTGGCATGGCTTTCTGAAAGCAATTCCTGACCGCTCTGCTCAAGACAATTACACTAACCTGCATGATCCAACCAAAACTATTTTGCTCATCATGAGTATTCCAATGCAAGGACCATTTTGCCGAAAGCAGAGGATTCGTGATTACGTTGCAAGGTGGGTCTTCTCCAATGCAACCACCTCACCAGCCTGCAGCGCAGGGTCTCCACCATCGCCTGCCCGTGCCAGCCCTTCCCCATGGCTGAACCAACCAGCCCATGTGCCGTGGGCGCGTGGTCCCTGCTGACCAGGCAGCGAAAACCGCAGCCACAAACTGGTGGTGGTGGGGATGGCAAAAAGCAGCTCAGGACTGAGAAACACAAGTTTCAGCTCCAGCTCTCCTGGTCTGGGTGCCAGGTTGGGACAAAAGCAAGGCTATGCCACCAAGCATGCTTTGTAGATAATTCAGAGGAATAAATAGGTCATTAAATTTGAGGCCAAGAGCGACAATTATCATCCAGTATCTCCCTGGTGAGAAACTTTTCCCCCATAGACTCTGGCACCAGGTCCATGTCTGATGGCTGAACTCACATCTTGGCATCAAGGTTTCTCACCCTGGGGAGTGACCCCCCTCTAGAGATTAGCTTTGTTGACATTATCACCCTGACTGCTGAGAGCTCCTGTTCACTGGTCAGGACACAGTCAGCTCCACTTGCAACCTGGAGTTCAACAAAAATTTCCCTTAATGAATTAAAGTACCCTTCACTGCAGGTGCATTCGGATTGCAGATAAGCAGAAATCTTCACACTGCGGGAATACTCTTGAAAAGTGGAGTATGAGTCCTCAAGTGAGTATCTGATGAGGATACTGGGGTCAGTAACTACTTTTGCAAGGGCTACAGGAGCCAGGACGCTGGTTTAAGCCTCCAGCTCAGCACAGGGCTGTGGCCATGGGGCAGCGCCTGCAGAAGGACCCATGTCCTCCTCTGCAGCAGCACCTCATCATCCCACACCTCAACACCCCATGACCCCCCCTCCCCATCCCCCCCCCCGCAGGAAGATGGGTGGGAAGGACCTTCACAGCAATGGCCTTAGCGCTTCTGCTTGTTTCCCAGCTTTTTGAGAAACTGCTGTTCCACCCTGCCATGGTGTCCACACGCTGGGATTTCTGTGTGCTCACACCACCGTGAGCGTTAGCTCGCTGATCCCTTCCCCTGCCAGCCCCGTGCAGCCCCTGCCCCTTGTGTTCCCACCGGGTAACACCTCTGTGACACCGGTGCGGATGCTTCCCTGGAAAATGTCATGTGCTTGCAACAAGCTGAGAAAATCCACGCAGCTCATCCCTCCCACTTCTTCCCCAGCTGAATCATGGAGGGAACCAGCCCCATTTTCCCCTGACTTCCCATTATACCCTCAGAAAAGCTTTTTTTTTGCACAGCTGTGCCATGTTAGCATCTCATGCAGCCCTCACGACGGCTCCTCTGGCCTTTATTGAAATCGCTGTTGCATTTCCTCGGATTATTTGCAGGGAGCTGAGTGCTGCCTGTGGTTTCTTCAAAGCCAACATGTTTCCCGAGGAAAAGGAGCCCGGTGAATGAGAGGCTCCCTGGCTCCGCTGTTTACAACTTGCTGACCCTGCCAAGTTATTTAGTGACGTTTACTGCTTGGCACCATCACGGGGGCAAACCCAGGCTAAAAAAAGCAAAGGAAAGGCAAAAGTGACCAGAGAGCAGAGCCACAGCATGGATCTCCTCATGGCCATCAGTCTGGGGCTGGTGGGGAGACAGGACCTGGTTTTTGGGGTCTCCTAGGCATGGAACCCTTGGCCCTGCCTCCCATTACGCATGGCTCATTCCCAGGCAGTAAAGCTGCAATGGTTTTTCTTTTCTCACAGGATCAAAACTGATCCTGATGCTGACATGTGTTTCAAAGCCTGGAAGGAAATGGTGGATTGCCTCTTCTTTTTTTTTTTTTTTTTCCTTTCCTTTTTCTCTTTCATTGTTATAAAATAACATAAGGGATGATGTGGGAAGGGAAATGAAAGAAAAGCCCAGTGCCTTTCCAAAGGACACCTGCTGAATGCTGGGTGCTCATCCCTGCTGGAGTTTGTCAGTATGGGATGTGCAGCCACATGCCAAAAATTAACAGTCCCCCGGGTTTAAACCAGGAAAAAGGACAGAAATAGGAATTGAACTGGAAATCCAGTCTGCTGCACCACTACCTCCTACTTCGACCCAGGATAACCAGCTCTGCGTGTTGCATCCGAAAAAACACTGGTAAGTCACGCTTCTGGGACCTTTAGTGGGATGTGTGTTTCCATTTTCCTTTTCATCAGACACAGGCTTGCCCCGACCACCCCTCAAGGACAGCACACGAGCAGGACTGGTGGGACACTGCACCATCTTTGCAAGCCCCCAGAGGTCTGGCCTTTCCCTGACATCTCTGTCCCTGCAGTTTGTCCCAGCTGGGTTGGCGTGTACCAGCCCATCTCCTCTGGTCTGGGGTGGGGGGACAGCTCCATCCCAGGGTGGCTGGGTACCAGCACCTCCAACCAAAGCCCCAGCCCAAGCCACCATTGGCTCAGCAGAGCTTTACTCTCGCTTGGTGCTATGCCAAGATCGAGACTTCTCATGAGCTAAGAACACGGGGCAGGACATCTCCATGGCTGCCGAAAGAAAACACCCAGCCCTTCTGCTTTCCACATTCCCCATTCTCCTCTCCTCTTCCATGTTTGCCTCTCCTCGCTGCTTCCTCCTGCTCAAATCCTCCTTTCTTGCCACTTTGCTTCTCAAATAAAACTCTTTCTCCTCTCTTTTACCTTTTTGCTTCTCTCTTTCTCTTGCTATTTCAGGCCATGCTCATCCCCTGCCTGCCCCTCTTGTGTCCCTGCAGGGCACGGGGCAGCTGCTGCTGCCCATCCAGGGCTCATCCCTTGCCCCAGCTAATTGCACATCCTCTGGTTCCACCACCAGCACCAACTGAAACATCTCTCCACGGCACCACAGCAGCCCCGAAGCCCTGAGCACTGCCTGATTTACTTTCTGCAGGGGCCACTGTCCCCAGACAAACCTTCCTCTGCTCCCAACTCTCTTTTTCTAAGTATTTGTTGATTTAAGCCAGCCCTTCAGGGATTCAATTTCTGTGCAGAATGCAAGGATTTAGCCACACAGCCGATGTTAATGCTAATGGGATTATCATAGAATCATAGAATCGTTTCGGTCGGAAAAGACCTTTAAGATCATCAAGTCCAACCATTAACCCAACATTGCCAAGTCCACCACTAAACCATATCCCTAAGAGGCAGATTTGTACAGCTAAACCCCAAGCCTCCCCATAAAACTTACTGCCCCGTTGTTCTCTTAACACTTTCCCTGCTCGCCAGTACCTGACATGCAGCCACCCAAGGATGGAGGTGCAGATGCTCCCCAGCATCCACATGAGCTTCAAAATGTGAGTGCTGAACTCTTGATTCATCCCTGCAACCCATGGGACTAAGCAGTGGTTAATCGATGATGTGCGAATGTGTATTTCCACCCCATCACTGAGGTGTTCTTGTCTTAATGAGGCTTTTGGAGCTTTTTCTGATGTCTCCTCAAAAAGCCCGTTGGGGTGTTGCTCCTTCCTTGTGCTGCTCTGGCCTCAAGCTACTGAAAATAAAGAGTAAAAAACAACCCTCAGGGCTGAAACCATCTCCAGGCAGGATGCTGAGGGGGCTTCACAGGGCCAGGCATCCTTGGGAGCTTGGGGACAAGATGAGAATAAAGCATCCAGCAATGATATTTTATTTTATTTTTCTTTGTACCATTAAAGAAAACAGCTAAAATTAGAATGCTGTATCGCACCTTTCAGGTTTGGAGACTGGATGGGTGCTGCACGGTTTCCACGGGGGGGTGTCCGCCTTCGCTCCACACGGCAGGAGATGGGGTGGATGGTTCTGGAGGCTTCCCGGCCACCAACCCACATCGCCCTGAGGAGCTCTGTCGGGAAAAGCGGGGGGGCGGTGTGCTGCCAGCCAGGGGGACCCCCGCAGCCCCGCCGGCGAGGCTCGCGGGGGGGCGCAGCGGGGCGCACCGGCCGGGAGCCCCCAGCCTTTGAGGCTTGGCCCGAGCCCGGCCTAACGGTGCACCGGGAGCCCCCCACCCTCAGGAATAAGTGGCACGTTTTTAGAAAAGCCCCTTTTTCTGTCCGATGTTCTGCGGTGAGAGGAGCCCCCCGCCGCGGGCGCAGCGCATCCCCCGCTCGCCGCCGCTCCCGGGCTGCCGGTCGCCCCCGCCGGATCCGGTCCCGCCCCTTCCCCTCTTTGTCCCCGCGCTGCTCGCCCCGGCCTCGGCCCCCCCGGCCCCGGCCCCCACGGGGACCCCCACCCCGCGGGCGGGCAGCCCTCGGCACCCCGCCGGCCCTGGTGGTCCAGCTGTTGGGGCCGCGCACGCAGCTGGACGGGTGGCTGCAAACGTTACCGAAACGGACATTGGTGTTTGTGTTTGTATGTGTGGGCATATGCGTTTAGGAATATATATCTGTGGTTGTACATGTACAGATATGCATTTATAGATGCGTATATTTATAGATATGTATATATATTTATAGATACATATATTTGTAGATATATATTTTTATATTTATTTTTATTTTTATATATACGCACACACACTTATATATACAGAGAGAGAGAGAGAGAGAGAGAGAGAGAGAAATAAATAAACCCCTCACACTTCTTGCCTGCCACACTTACCGGCTCAGCTCAGCAGCCCCGAGTGAAGCCGGAGCCATCCATCCCCGCTGACAAATCTTCCGCATTAACGATTTCACTCCAGGAATTCTGCGGATGAAGCCGGACCAGGACCCAGTGCTGCGCTGGAGCCGTGCTGGCCATGGGGGGAGCAGCTTATGTAGAGGGGCAAAGATATGCAGGAATATCGATTACCAGGGAGCCAGTACCCCAGACTGAATATGGATTCACATGGAGTGAACCCATCTATCATATTTGCAAAGGCAAGTATCACTTCAGAATTGCTGTCACTCCATGTTTAAACGGCACATTCTTCATTCATGTTTTATTTCCATTTTATAGTGGTTGGGGTTTTTTTCTTAAGAAGCCTTAGAGTCGGCCTGCAAAAGCATTTTCCTTATTTCTTACATATAAAATGATATCAGAAGTACTCTAACATCCTTGCTTCATGTTTTCTCTCTGTTTAAAAGAAAAGGGAGGAATGCCAGTACCCTAGCTCATCCTGGACTTTCCTAAGGACACCTTCGTATATTCCTCCTCGATGATCTGCGAGAAAGACTCCTTTTTGCAGAACTGCGTGGAGAAGGAGTTTATACATATATTAATTTAAACAACTTCCAAGGGAACGAATGCAGAAATCCCTCGTGATTCCTGTTTCGGTGAGTTATGGTGTGTGCAAAGGAAGGTGTGGGTTGTTATGGAAATACAAACATCTGGCAACCCCCCTTTCAAATTGAAATAAAACTAAAATTTTGGATAGACTATGGGCTGATACTCTGTATAGACCGTGGAGTGGCAGGCAGAGCCCCAGGAGTCCGAGTGCAAGCGCACACCTCCGGGTTTGCCTGGGCACACCTAGATCTGCCCAACCTTGGGCTTCACCTGTAGCATATTATATACTGGATATCGTGCATCCCACTCCTCCACAGCCTGAAAGCAGATAAGCAGGCCCTAGGAAAATTCAGGGCAGAAGTTCCTCAATAAAGCAGGAGTGTGCCCAGAAATGTGCTGTATCTATTCAGGCATGCAGGTGCGTGTGCTCTGGGATTTCTCCCCCATCAAAAAACAGGGAGCTGGGCACCCTGCTTGCAGGAAACCAGGACAGATTCTCTAGAAACAGTTTCACAAGCCTGACCAGCAAAAGATGCCAGAACTTGGGAGCTGGTATGATTTTCCAACTAAAAAAAATTAATATTGATGCCATTTTCTGACACCCTGCGGCGTCCATTCTGTGTGAGGCTTGCTGTCCCACTGTGTAGCACCACTCACCCAGATAACGGGGTTTGCCCTTGCCCCTCTAGGCAGCAGCTGATGCTTTGCTGATGTACGCAGCCCCAGAGGCAGTGAAAATGTAGTAAAACGGAATCTGGCTTGGGGTGACGGTTTTCCAGCGGTGACGACACAGCTGCAGCCCCCATCAGTACATCAAGAGGTAAAGTCTCGCTCTTTGCAGCACCTGCTGTTGCTCCCGAGGCTGCCAAAGGGCTGCTGTTTCACACCCTGTTTGGTTACTGAGTGTCTTTTGCCCCAGCATCCTGGTGTGGGAGGGGTACAGCCCAAGGAGGGAATGGGCCCTCCGGACCCTCTCCAGCGCACGCTGCCCCCTTAGCCCGCCCCGACACCTCACAGGGCATGATCTGGTACCAAAGAGTCAGGGAAAAGGCTGGCTGAGCAACGGGACCCAGGTGTTTCAGGGGTATTTGGGGTTCAGATACTCACTGTAGGAATGTCCAAGCTCTGATACTAACTCTGGACCCCTAAAATGGTGTTTGTTATCACTGATTTTGTTCCATTGTGTTATTTAATATTGCTGGTACCACTTCTCCACAAAGGTCCTAGTGCCCTGCATTGCGTGGGACCACCAAGTGTGGCTGGAAGTGATGGGGGATTTATTTTTCTCGTGCCAACATACCCCCAGGTCCTTTTCAATGTGCCTTTAACTCTAAAGCTCCAGCACTGAGGTACCTCAAGAGCATCATTAGAGATAAAGTGCTTAAGGCAGCTCAGTGGTGGAGGCACGGGGGGTTGTGCTCTGAAAAGCCGGCTGTCGTGGAGCCCTGCATTAATGAGGGCTCGGTGACCACCGGCCAAATTTGCTCCGTTTACAGCCAAATTGCGGTACATCTGCTCAAATGAAACCAGCACATCAATGTGAGCAAAGGTCTGGGTTAGCTGGATTTTAAACCTTCCTCGCACGTGTCTAAAGCTTGGTGCGCAGCAAAGAGCGGCGTAGGAGAATCAGTTGAGTAAGAAAGCCTGGGGTTCACTGTAAAACACTTTCGGGGCTGAAATGCTTTGTGAAGGCTGAGCCACCGTTAGTCAGAAAGCCTGAAGAATTTATCCACGAGTAAGAGCAATCTAGAGATAAATGCATTCCCTGCATGCTCAGCGGTCTAAAACTCGGCAGAATAAAGCAACTGGGGAAGTATCATCCTCCGTTTCAATCAACGCACCAGTATTTCTAAGGTCACAACAAGCAGAACCCCTGAACGGGTTTTCTTTGTGTTTGAATAAACAAGCCCAGTTCCAGGTTTTCAGCGTAGCTGCTTTTTTTGTTAGGCGAGTGCACTCTAAAGGAGCTGTAACCGCATCGAGCTTGGACTTGAGGGGAAAATCAGCTTTTGTGCAGACGCTGGCTGAGGAATATCCCATTCCAGAGAGTTTTTATTTCAGATGGCAGTCAAGCAACGAATGCAAATGGATGCAGAATGGACTGAAAATGAGAACCCACCGCTAACTACCAGAGAACCTAACTCCCCTCCCTGCTACACATAAAGTGTGCAGAACCTGGCAGGCTCGCCTCACTTTTCTGCAGAGATTTAATAGAGTGGAGTCTCATGTGAATTGGATTTCATTATTTTCACAACAGATGCCACTACAAAGTATTATCATAAATAATTCAAACAAAGCTACAAATGATAAAATAAATTAGTAAAGTCCATTTTGAGAAACATTATCTTCAGTTCTGACTGTTTTCTTTGCCTAGGCACTAATTCACAACTCCAGTCATTTGCAGCTGGATTCACTGCAAACTAATGAGGTTCTGCACAACAGCATCTTTCAATGAACCTGAAAATTAAGATAGCAGAAGGGCTTTTCTGCAGAGGTCACAAAATTCCTGACTAGCTCATAATGTTTGAGGCAGCTTTTGTGGCTACAAGTCTTGATGGTGATGATGTTCACATCAGGTTGGAGAACATAGCCTGGATTGATACTGGTGCAAGTCAGAGCAGAAGGACCGAGGAGGGATGATTCGCTTTAGCAGCTCAAACCACTTGGTTATTAAATCAAGTATCCTGGCTGGGGTCTGAAGGCAAAGTGCTCCTCTGTGCCCCAGTGCTCATGCAGAAGCATCTGCGGGCAGAGCAGGGATGCTCCTGACCACCATGTGATCACACTGTAGTCCTTTGACTCCTGGATCCCTGGTTTTGCCTTTCCCTGGGATGCCAGAGCACTGGGGATGTTGGTGCTGGGGCTGGTAAGGAGGAGCAGCAGGGATTTCATTCCTGGTTTGTCTTCTCATCCTGCTGTGTTTGCCCTGGGGCTCTCTCACCTACTCTAAGGTCATGCCTGGCTAAAGCGGTGGCATTGGCACAGTATGCAGATACTTAGCAGCTTGTGCAGCACCTTGAGCAAGCACAACAATATGATCTTCTCTGTTTTAAACCCAGGGAGCCAGAGCTGCAGCAGCCAGGGTACAGAGAAGCCAGCTGCAGTGGTTTCAAAAGCTGCCACCCCGTATCCTCCCTGCTTTTCCCCCGAGACCTCACCTCCCTGGTGGCCCAGCCAGGGAAGCAGGTTGGCTTAATGCAACCGCCTGGGAGCGTAGACACATGTGCCCTCTGCCGTGGGCAGTGACACCAAGGAATGTCCCCACCGCATCTGTGGGCTGCATGAGCTCCCGTCCACCTGATGGACACAAAGAGAAGGCGCCTGAAGTTTTTGCTGGTGATGCAGCTGTTTCCTATGGAAATACAGATTGGCCGAGCTGCTGCCTTCGGGATTTCTTATTAGGTTTCCTGTATTAGTTCTGTGCAAGGAAAATAAATTGCTGCTTTGAGCTGTAAACATAGCGATGGTTTTGTTCCCACTGACTTGTCCAAGCTGACCACAGCTAACGCGCTGCCCTGAGCCCCATCCGTGGGGTGAAGGAGCAGCTCTGGGTGCTGCAGCCCTGCCCAGCGCAGCCGCTGCAGGCAGCTGTGCTCGCAGCCCACTAAAGCCCCATCCTTTAGCATCGCCGTTTGCAGATGGTCATATTATTAGTTTGCTTTCCCATCATGTCTTTTTGGGACATGTGTTTTGCGTTCCGATTTCTCCAGCCTCCCTGTTTTTGTGAATCACACTTCATAAAATAATGGCTACCTAGGGAATGTAAGGCATAACATTTTATTCTTCCCGTGCATATGAATTTTTCACTAGCACTGCCACGATCCAGCTCATAAAGCAGAGTCCTCAGTTTTAGTCCTTATATTGCAATATACTTAAGCACACAGACATTCACCTCCATCCATGATAACACTTAGGTATGTTTTTAACTCTTACTCCTGCGTTTTTCTGCTTTAATTTAATCCAGGTCTCATTTCCTGGCTCTGCTGGTCCCCGCCAAGCTCATCTCAAGCAAAATTCATTGTCCCTCTATTTTTTCTCTCCACTAATGAATTTGGCTAATGGTGCTTATGTATTCCTCACTAAAGCACTTTAAAGTGTTATGATGAGGGGTGACATAAGAAATAGACCATAGCAATCCCCTTCCTTTTGCGGTGCACGTGGGCTGAACTTCCCTGGCACTGTTGCTTGGTATACAATAGCATCTGATACAAGCAGCATCAACTTTCCGAAAACTAAAGTAAAATATAAGTTAAGCCTTCATAGCAATAACAAAGATAAAAACCTGCAGACGGTTCCCTGAGACACAAATACAATACTTGTTATTTGCCATTTTTCCCCAGGTAGGTAAATGAGATCATGTATGATACCTTGGTACTGGCAGACCCCTCTCATCTAGCCCGAATCCCTCCTGACTTCTTTCGATGGAAAAAGGGAAATATTTCACCCAGCTAAGAATGAGCAAAAGCTGGTGTTTAAACAGAAATCTCAAAGGAAGCTGCCTATGTAACCACAGCTGGTATGCTGCGTACCTAAATACTGACAGCTAATTTGTTTTTTTGGTGCAATATAATTCCAAGTCAGTCAATAGAGCTCCACCAGGGATTCATTTGACCTTTTGTATTTACCAGGTTAGCCCCAGAGGGGGGGAAGAAAAGGAGGGGACCACTAAAATCCACCTCTTTTGCCACTAGAGCCGGTGTCACACAAGCACTTTTTATGCTGAGGCTTTGGGTGGGACAGGGTAACTCCGCTGATTTGGATTTGGGGGTGCTTTCTTGGTGCTGGCCCATTCGAGGAGACTTTTCCCTGGAAAAGGTGGGAACCACAGGGGATGCAGCCAACACGTGCTGAAGTAAAGAACACTTTTAATGCAGCCCTGTCACTGCAATCAGATAGGAGCCACATAAAGACACAACTGCAGGGATCCTGAGCAGACGGAATGGGTTTAAGCCCCATCTGTGGCCACAGAGGCTGCTTGGAAAGGTGGGGGCTGGCAATCCTCCCCCTCGCAGATGCACCGTGCTTTTCCCTGCAGCCAAGTCCTTCCCCGAGGCCTGACCAAGGAACCAGTCGGTGCAGGATCCGCCAGACTGCTGCAAGCTGTTGCTTTCGGTGTGTGAGCTTACTCAGTTTAAGCCTGTTGCTTAAGCTTCCATGCCTGTTTGCAAGCTGCCTGTGGAATGGGAGCTTGCCATCAGTAGTGGGGTGCTTTGCAGGTGCTGCGGGTGTGCATGAAGCTCTCAGCATTGCATTTCCAGGGGTGCGCTGCCTCCCCGCTTGTGCTAGGAAGGGGTGCCAACAGCCTCCTGCAAGCAGACACCGCAGCTCCAGGCTTCCTTTCTCTGCCCTTGCAGCATTGCTAGGGGATTTTTTCCCCTGCTTTTAGATTTTTCAGCGACTTCTTAAAACTTGCCACAGTTGTTCCTGAAGGATGAAAGAGCTCTAAGTGTTGCTCTGGGGGCGCACAGTGCAAACATCCCTTCTCACAGCTTGGGCTGCTGATCCGCAGGGAGCAGCATGATGTCGGGGCTCTCCCCAATCTCCTGCTGTTATACTCCTGCAGGACAAATCAAGCTTTTACTCCTGAAACTAAGACTCGGGAAATGCAACGATCCTTTTCACCCGGTACCCCTGTGTTTAGTGGTGAAATCCCCTTTTTCCCTTCCTTTACCTTCCAGTGCTGGTTTAGCTCTGTGTGTCTCTCCCACCCCAATGCCTGTTGAGATGAGGGGTGCAACGAGAGAAAAATTTGGCCCTTAATCTCTGCTGCTGCCTGGGCTGTGCTGGAGCTGCCCCAGCTCCTCCAACAGCTCTGGGGCTTCACAAGGTCTTTTGCCAACAGAGACAACCTCAGCAAGTCACTGCCGTAGCCCAAATAATGAGATGGGGAGTGCAGCAGCAGCAGGTCCCTGCTCGGCTGCTCTTCAGGCAGTAGGGAGCACAACAGCCCCGGGTGTTGCCCCTTTCCCAAAAAGCAGGGCAGAAGTCGGGGTAGGAAGACCTTGAGTTGAGGCTTTGGTGGTTTGTTCTTCCTAGTTAATGAGGGATAAATAAAACCAAACCCCATGTCTTGTCTATGCCTCTATGCTGACAGGCTGAAGTACAGCAGAAGCACAGCCATATTGTTCTGTAATCAGCAATTAGCTTTATATTTTTTTCCCCTCATCCCTTTGAGAAAGGGACAAGGAAAGGCCCCACTTCAGAATAAATTAGTCTCTCAAAAGAGAGGGAGCTCTGCAGATGGCTTTGTCATGCTTTCCACTCTTGTACAGCTCTAGAGCACGCAGTCCTCCATCCTCAACCTGTCCGTGCTCCAGATGTTCTCCTATTCCGGACACCCGGAAGAGAGGAGGCGTTCTCACCTTCGCCAAAAAGCAGCTGCTAAATGTCTGATATTTATCACTAAATTTCAGCATTAATTTTGTGCAAGTGCTTGCCTCCTGAATGCTGTGAAGCTGTAGGTTTAGTGCTGGCTTGCTGGAGTTGCAGTATGGCATCAGCTAAGTCTAATACGGACCAGGCATGGCGGTGGGAATGGGTTGGGGGTTATTAAAGAACCACTAATTAAAATGCGGAGTTCATTCATGTGCCCTGTTTCTTCATGAAGTGCAGGAGTTCAGTGTGTGTGAGAGGGAGGTATTTTACACCTACACTGTTATCCCACAAAACGAATTGCTGAGAAGGGAGGATTTTAGCAACGGCTTCAGCTGTCGGCCAGGATCAAAGTCTCCGTGGCACGAACCCAACCTCCAGGACAGCTTCTCCTCTTCTGGGGAGAGAAGACCTCTACCCTGCTGCAGCCATTTATCCCTGCTATGGGCAGGCCTTTTCTGGGGGTGTTGTCTGAGCACTCAGGTGAAGGTTTTGCCTCCAAACAGCTTGTTTCAATCACTCTTCGTTTTTTCTTGCAGCCTCGTGGTGGGTAGCTCTATGCTGGAGGGTTTTGACAGCCTGTTTGTAGCAGTGTTCTAAGGGGCTCTCGTACTCTTTTCTGTGCATGGCCAGCCCTGAGCATCCCTCCTAAATTACTCTATTTACACAGTGAACATCACCACAGTAACATACAGTTCCTGAAACTTAGTAATTTCCAGTCTCTTTACTTTCCTGCTCCAAATATTGGTCTTGTTTAGCTAAGCGAGTCCAAGGCAGTAGATTTTTTAAGTCACTCAAACACATCTCATGAGTGGCGTGAGTGCGCTCTGTACTACACCACAATTTAACTCACTCTGGTGCTCAGCAGCACTTTAGTTACCCTGCTGTTTGTCAGGGTTCACAGCAGAGGAGAGAACTCTACTAAAAATGCCATTTTTAAGGGGCACTTTGGCAGCAATAGGAGCTGCCCTTTCTTTTCAGGTGGGGAGCAGCACAGCGCAGCTCTGGTCTGAGGAGAGAGGCAACCCTTCGTGCTTCTGGAGTGGCTCTTGGCGATGCTTGGCTGTGTTAAACAGAGTCTCTGAAAATCTCATTTAACAGGGGCATTTTCTACATTGCAGCCTCTAAGGGAAAGCAGTGAAATGGGGCAATATGAGTGTTTTTAAGGAGAATTGCTAACCCCTATGGCAAGTGATGGAGAGCAAGAGGGGATGTGCAGTACTGAGTAGGCTGTAATGTGCTTTTTGCCACAAACCCGCTTTTTTTTTTAAAAAAAAAAAAAAAAAGTATGGTCCTATGTGGGGCTGCATCTTTTACTCCACCAAGTGCAGGTTTCAGTGAGTGACTAAATGGAGGGTGTGCCTGCCTTGTAAAACACAGTCACAGCCCCCCCCCTGGGACAGACTCTTCAGTGAAATCCATGAGACATCCCTGTTTTTCCACCTCTTGTATTCTGCTGGGTACATAGCATGTTTGCTAACTTCTCATTTGATAAAGATCTGGTGGTGGTCTCATAAACACTTTCTTGCATGAGTGGTTTCCCATCTGAATGCTGCCTAAACCGCCAGGAAAGCTTATTGTTCAGTCCTATATGAGCGCACAGGATTATATTCCGAGTATGCTAAAACAGGGGATCTGCTACAATGGGAAGGTGCTGATGCTACTGCACATTGTCCTTGCAGGCTTCCAGGGTTGTAACTGTTCAGGGTATTTATTTTAGCTCTGTTCTTTTCTGCTGCATCACCAATGACTGGTATTTGTTTCAGGCAGGCTTCTGGTTTATTTGTGTCACGCTCAGATGCAGTGCTTGCTGCTGGGGACTGCTGTGCTGAGCTCTGACCCTCTCAATGGGCCTCCTCTTCGCCTAGGGCACTCCAGAAACATGATGGTGAGCACAGTTTATCCATCCGGCTCACGTTCACTGATATACCATCAGGTACAGTTCGACTGGGCAAGAAAAAAGTGCTGGTCCCTTTCCCTACATGTGCTACCCTGCCTGAAGTCAGTGCTGCCAAGCCTGCGTTGTCCGCAGTGTTACTTGGTCATCGTGTGGGAGCCGCTGCTGCTCGGAGCTCGCAAATCCCGATTGCGGAGAATGGCTGGATTTATCGCTCATCTCGTACCCAGAGGAAGGAAGAGAGACTGCAGCTTCAAACTTGCAAAGAAAGGAAACCACGCGTTTTTTTGAGTCAGTGTCTCCAAACAACTGAATTTTCTCTCAATCTTCTCTTGCATGGCATCTGGGTCCTGCAAAGGTCATAGCTGTGGTTGATCTTGCTCTTGCTTGCGAGGTCCTTGTGGATCAAGGACCACAGGAACACGGCAGAGAAAGTGTGTTGGGGTTTCCTGGAGTTTAGCCATGTTTCAAGCAGACCCTCGGGAGCTGGGTTTAACTCATCTGTGTGTATTTTTCTCTCCCCATGCACTTTGGGTTGCTTGTTCCACGTGCTGGTTGCTTGGTTCTCTGAAGTTTCCAAGGTTTAAAAGAAACAGGACAAGCAAACCCCCCTGTTGTGCAACTGATAGGTCTGGTGGTAGGGGACCGCAGTCCTGCTGAAGATACATCACTGATTCAGCACCTGCCAAGGCTTGTTGTGTCGCCTTCAGGTTTTTAAGCCTGTTTTTCAGGAGAACAGGGAGAGTTAGGTTCTCCTGGCTGGAAAGAAGAAGAAATCGCTGCCGTGTCTCAGGCCTGTTGGCGGAGTCCCCACAGACCATGTCCCGGCGAGGGCACAACGCGTCCCGGTGGGGGCAGGCTGCACGGGGAAGCTCTGGGGTGCCCGGTAATTCCCGGTTGGCTTTCCCCCCCCTCGAAGGAGCGGGGCATTTCACCCATGCCTGATTAGGGGCTGCTCGGCTGGGGGAGCGAACGGCCAAGCAGGGTCCGTGACCCCTCGTG
>JAVJGJ010000002.1:17967915-18013014 GCA_035590215.1 Microhierax caerulescens | reverse complement strand
TTGGTGATGGCAATAGCAAAGAACAATATAATGCCGTGTAGAAATGTAGCATTTGGGGGGGGGGGGGGGAACAACAGTCACAACCTTGGTTCTATAGCAGAAATGTTACTACTTCAGAAGCTGCTGAGGTTTTCTCTTCTAACTACATCAATTAGTCTAAGGTTGTTCTGTCCTTCTTACCAGTCATCTGCATCACCTTTCTGTCTGCAGGCTGACAGCCTTATTATTTATTTGGGCTTTTCACCTCTCTGGGCAGAATACGTAAGCTAGTTTTGTTTGCTGTGGTGGTGTTAATTGCTACTGTGTGATTCGGGGGCTGCACAGACGGTGGGGTGTGTGTTGGTACAGCCTGTGGATATCCGATTTAGATAGTGCTTGGTGATTATTTTGGGGAAATACACCCTTCAGCAAATGCTTTTCTAATACTACTGCAACACTGAAAATAAGCCCTTAGCAGCAAATCTATCCAAAGTAAACAACTGAAAAATAATTAGAAATCATAAGCAAAGGCATGCTCACTGCTTGGCATTAAGTTCAGATCACAAGAAAATGAATGAATGATTGTATCTGGTGCTGCGAAAGTAGAAGGGTATGCTCAGATGTGCAAATATTGCATCCAAAGGAGCTTTGCAGGGCTGCTTTTTTGCCCCATCTAATACTCAGTTAACCATGGCAATACACCCCATGGAAGTAACAACAGAAACAACTCTGCTTTGTGCCCAAGCAGCCGAACTAATTAAGTCACAACTATCATATTGTTAATAATACATGAAATGGCAGTTCAGATAACTGGGAAATACAAAAACAAAAAAATAAACACCCCAGAGAAGTTGTAAAACTAAAAATAGCTTCAAACATGAGCTGTGCGCTTTGTGCCATGGGCTGTTGCGGCCCAGGGTAGGGAAGTTCAATGGTCCCAGGAGCTTCCCTCCAAATCCCGGGGCTCTCTGACCGTCTGCCTCACCTGGCAGCGTGTCTATGTGCCTGTTCACGGGCAGGGTCCAGGTGGGCTGCCAGTCTGCTGGCTGTATTGGCGCCTGCAGACTCGTGTCTGTCTGCAGGTATTTCCTCAGGGTGCGAAGGATTGGGTGGCTTTGGGATACAAAGCGTGTTTAGGGGTGGGGGGGGGAAAGGGGGTGTTTGGCAGGAATTGTGCCCTTTGCTTCAGTGTGAGAGCTGCGAGGTGTTTGGGCGGGGGTGTGTGTGTGTCTTCAGAAATGCTATAGCTGCCCAGAGCAGCAGCCTCCTTTTTTCATTTGGGCCAAAGGCATGTTTTTAAATGACAATAAATATTAAAATTCCTGGCCACATTGCTATCCTGAGTGGATGAGTTATCTGTAACAAGGCCAGTACAATTTAACCCTCCAAGCCTTCGCACTGGCAACCGATATTCTTTAAATGCTTTTGAATGTAATACTGAATTATTTCTGAAGATGGGAAGAAATGTGATTGTATGGGACAATGCAATAAGCCTTTATCCAGTTACTGTCCAGACTTGATATTCTAGCGTGAAGCTTTATAAGAAAAGTAGAATAAAGTAAGCTGCAGTGGTATTTTGTATCATAGTTAAAAATAAAAAAAATCTTGCATTAGAAGAACAGCATCGTGGAAATCTTTACCTTGCTGTAAAGTGAAATGAGGGACTGATGTTATAATTTAAAAAGTGAAACCAAAAGATGTCATTAATAATAATAAATATAAATCCGATTTAAGATTAATTTATTTTGCACCTGTTCTCTGTCCCCTGTCAATGTTTGTGCCATTGGAATTTAATTAATGTTATGTGTTATTTCTTCTTACAGTGTGGGTGAAGACCCATACTAAATAGGAGTCTGGAGAGCTGGTAAGATGTAAAAAGTGCAGTCAGCTGAGCGAAGGAGGCAACCTGACCCTCTTCTTAAAATCCCTGAACTACTGATATTATATTACTGTAATTTCCAAATAATATTTTTAGTTAAATTAAAAAATTAAAAGAAGTAGAGGAAGCCCCTCAGCTAGGGACAGCAGCGCTCTCTGCAGCTGGGGACGAGGGTAACTTGCCTGCAGAAGCAGGTATTTTTCTCATCTTCAGCTAATCATTGATGTGCATTGAATTTCATGAAATCTTCCATAGAGGCTGTGAGGTCATTAACTCCATGTGAGTCAAAAATAAGGTGAGGGATGTCTTGGGTTTTTGCCTGGGTTCTGCTGGGCACGAGCCTGCTGCCAAGGCAGGTGTTAAACGGCCTCTTGGTGATGGGGAGCTGGACATGTCTTTCCTCGGCTGGTTAAAAACTGTGGGAATGCGCAGTGCAACGTGCGGAGAGCCGGTGGCACTGAGCAGTCGCGCGCGGTGGCTGCGCTGCGTGGTGGCAGGGGAGCATGGCAAATAAACACCTCTTAACACGGGGAAGGAATGTCAGCTCACTGAGAGCATGATGTGTTCAGGGCCTTATGTCTACGCTTTTCACACGTAGCATGGCTGGGAATGGTGCTTTTATCACCTTTTTAAAAAAATTCTGACTTGGGTTATAGGTGCATCTTTGTTAAAGATGCTTAGTTGAATTCTTGCTGAGGGCTGCTTTCCATCATTCGTTTTGCAATTCTCCTTCCTCTGCTGTTTGAATTTCTGAGCGTGTTTAGAGACTTGTGGTACAGGCTTTGGAGAGGTGTTCGCTGTAACACCTGCTACCGAGTGCCATGGTGACAAAGAGCCTGGTGGCATCGGCGGGGTGTCAGCTTATCGCACAGTGCGCTGGTGCTGGAGAGTGGCTGGCAGAGGGGCGGCTTTGGGGTGCATGCGTGGGGCAGCTGTCTCTTTCCCCTGATTGGGGTGTATTGCAGCCTGGGTGGGATTCCTCTCCTGCTGTAACATGCTGCCAATCTGGGTGCTGTCCTGTGTAAGAGCTTTTAGAAATTGCTTGCGAAGCAGGTGGGTTCCTGCGTGGCTGAACTGGAGTGGTTTTGCCATTGAAGAGTGTGGGGTTTATGCTAAATGTGTCGTGTTCTGGAATAAGATGATGATGTGGTTCAGAGCTGCCAGTTGCTGTGTTCCTCGTGTCCCAGTTCTCTTGAACAAAGGTGTGACTAAACAAGAAAATTATGATTTTTATTATTTTTTCCCTCCCCCTTTGTAAGCCACATCACAGGAGTGCTTGCTGGCACCCATTGTTCTTCAGGCAGTTTTTTGAAGGGCTTTCTCATGCTCAGCTTTGAAACTATACAGCTTTGCCCAGCAGGCTTGATTATTTGTGTTGTTTTTTTTAATAAAAGATCTTGGCTTTTAGTGACTGCCTGTGTATCAATATTTCAAATTATTTACGATGCTCTTAGAAATAAAAAAGGAGGCATTTTCCTAGCATTGATTTGAATAAAACAGCTTTGCTGGTGGCTTATTTTTCACTGTCTGAATTATCATCCTTTAAATAAAATCATGGTGCTAGAGAAGCATCGAGATCTGTGGGCATCGCTGAACTGTGCTGCTTCATACGTACACCATGCATGGCCTTCTATTGTTCCTGGCTGTGGCCTGTGTAAAGCACTGAAAATAGCGAGCTTTAGCCTGCCTTCGTGCAGTACAGCGTTATCCTCTGCTGCTTGTCTTCATTGTATCTTCGAGGGCTGGCGGAATACCTGGAATAAGCTGAAATTGGCAGCAGGGAAAGAAATGGGGAGTTGCAGGCATGCTAGGAAAGATGGTTGAGTTGACTTTTGCAGGCTGGAAGGGAGAAGGCGCCGCGGCGGGAGCGCGGCCGAGCAGCTGCAGCAGCACGTTGCTGGCAGCCAGGCGGATGCTGCCCAAGCTGGGAAGCACCTCGCACCGAATCCTGCCGGGAAGTTCTCCAAACTAAAGAGCGTTTTAGCTAAACCCTGAAATGGAGGGGGGCTGGGGGCTCTGCCAGAGCAATGGTGTTATACGATCGTAAGTACGAGGGCAGTTGGCAGATTGAGCACATTCTTGCTGATTTAGGTTTGGGAATACCATAAAAAGGAAAAGGATTTGGTGGGCGGGGAGGGTGTGGAGAGGGGCACTGAGGCATCTCCCTCTGCAGAGGAAGGATGGAAAGGCACCGGGGGGATGCAGGCAATGAGGAATAAGCATCAATAATCACATATTGATAAACATGGAAGATTAGGAAGGTGGAGGAAAGCATGGGCTTATGGAGGAAATGAGTGGGCAGTAGGAGGTTGTTTTTAAGTTTAAAAAAATAAATCAATGCACCCAAAAAACAGATGCGAAGGACATGTTTGGGTTTGTTTCTTTGTTTGTGTAGCTCAGTCAAAATTCGTTCAAGAAACCAAGGCTGGAGGTGGTTCAGAGTAAGCGACACAGCATATATCTCCAAGGCTAGCAAGATAGCAAAGGGAAAGGATTTAGCAGCTATAATCATGTGTAGACAGAGAAGAGACTTTCTTAAAATCCTGGCTAAACGCCAGGTGGCAGGACAGGTATGAAAATCCTGATGACTTGGGCAGGTAAATCTCAAACTGGGAATTCCTTAGATTTCAGCAAATTGCACGAGCCATGGAAGCAAGCCAAGTGTTTCAGGGATTCGTGCCCTAAACAATCACTGGGTAACCCCAGCTCTCGCACATCCCTAATTATCTAGGGGCGGTACATACAATAACCAAGTACGTGCTGGGTAGAGTGCCTGGTGAGGCAGAACATGTAATGACTGCTGTCTGCCCCCCTCTCCTCTCACGGGAGCCCTGTCATCTTGTCTCTCCCTTTCTTAGATGCTAGATTTCATGAAAGATCTCTAGGAACATAGTTGTTTGGAATTTCTACTGTCCTTCTTGTGTTCTGGTTGCAGAGAGGTGAATTCTTCCAAATCCTGTTAGGGAAGACAGACAGCGTGATTGGGAAAGCGCTGTTTAGCCAGCCTTCAAAAAAAAAAAAAAAGCCATTTTCATTTTTTGCATTTCCATTTCTTTTCATATAGTGGAAGAAGAGTCAGGGAGTAATTCCCACTTCAGAATAAATTACCAGCTTTGCTGAAATTGCAGTCCCGACACCTCTGGAGCTAGAAAGGTGGGATTAAAAGCCCTGCCCCTCTTGGTGCTGGGGAAGAAGGGGGCTGCAGCTCTACGTGGAGGCTGTGGGTCAGCATCGCTCACTAGGAGTAACTTCAGCCTAGCACTGAAGTTTTTGATGCAGGTAGCATAATTACAGTGCAGATTGTGAATCACTACCTACGAAAGGCTCTTGTCTGTGCTCAGCATACATGTGATTTGCATCAGTTGTCCTGCCTGAAACCACTAATGAGCTTAAGAACTCTGTTTTCTCAGTGCTTCACAAAAATTAAATCCTTCCCTCCAAACAAAAATGTTGTCGTGTGCTTAGCCTGATGCTTTCATGCAAGTACAATGGGTAATCTCTGACCTTGCCTGAGATGCCACCTCAAAGCTCATTACTGAATAATTAGGTGATCCTTAACCTTTCCACAAAGTTTGGGCATTTTGGGAGCTGGGGGGTATGTGGTATTTTGTACTGATAATGTGACATATCCCAAGACTCGGCCTTGAATTTCAGGCACTGGGCTGTTCCAAACTCCATCTGTCCACTAAGTGAATGTCAATCCAATTTAAGCTTGCATATGTTTCCAAGGAAACCATCAGAGGCAATGGTGAGAAATGGACCATGGAGGGGCAGGGAAGCGAGCGCAACAGCAGCATTTTTACTTTTCAGTACTTAGACATGATTAAAACCTAGTTAGCTGTAATAACCCTATATAGAGCAGTGTTTAGAGTACTTGGAGGTCAGATGGTTCCTCTTGGAGGAGTCTGTGTTGTGTGTAAATGGAACAGTCAATTTAAAAATAAAGAAAAAAAAAAAGGGGGAAGTGTCTTCAGGTGCTGCCCCCGAGGTCTCATTCCAGCTCTAAGAGCTTTATGCTTCCCCATATAGATTATGGTTTTGTGTAGTGCGGTCCTAATTCTCTTTCCTTTCTAGCAGGCTGGAAAACTCCTGCAGCTGTATAAAAACCTGTCCAGCCCCTCAGCTGAACAAAGCAAGCTGTAAATGCTTGCTCTTTTCTACCCAAAGGAGTCTTTATATGTGTATATATATATATATATGTGTGTGTGTGTGTGTGTAGATCCTCCCCCACCACCAAAAAAAATATATTGAAAGTGTTTAGGTAAAGTCCTGGTTGTGTTAAAGCTGGTGTATTTCTGTGCTCTTTCAGAGGGTGGTAGCACTGATGTGCGTTGCCTGAGGAGCAGGAAAGCGGATGAATATTTGGATATTTGCTTCTGATCACTCAGACCAACTGAAGGTGCTCCAGTGCCCTGAGGGCTCATCTTTTACCCAAGGCATGAGAATTTCCACGTGCTTACCAGCTCAAGCATGCTTAGCTTTTCAGAGATGGGAAAGGAAGCCTTTAGGTTAGAGTGAGCATGAGGCTGCATCGGTTTGTTGGCATTTGTGACTGTTTGTACATCCAGCCAGCGGGCAGTGTCGACCACAGCAGAGAACCAGCGGCACTCATGGCATGCCCTGTGTCTGTGGGGCTCCGAGAAGCATCACCCAGCTCAGCCAGTGTTCCCATACTACGTGGCAGAGTTATAAGCAGGGTGAGCAGCAGCAGAGCAGTCTGGAGACTCAAAGACAGAATTTGTGCTCTGTTTCTGTTTAGGAGAGATGAGGGCTTCCCCCCCCATTCAGAGGAATTAATCTTTAATTGAGAGTTTAAATTCTGCAGAAGCCAGAACTGTAAGTCCGCCTTGCTTTTGGGAGAGAAGTGTATTTTCTGCCTGTTAATACAGTTGTTAAATAAAATGTTTATCTTGGTTATTGAAATGAGTAGCAAGGTTCTCACTTTGGAGCTCTAAAATGGGATATTATCCATCATTTTAGTTTAAAGAATGCTGCTAGCACCCTTGAGCTTAGTGTGTTTTACTGTGACAAATAGCTGAAGCAGGAGCTGAAATTCTGGTATCAGGGGCTACCCTGCATGGGTGTATTGTATCCTTGAGCATTGTAACTGCAACGTGAGGCAGAAACTCTGCAGCTCAAAGCTCTTTGCAGCTGTTGTCCAGCATCAGATCCTCTGTGGATCAAATCTGCAGAGATTTGGTCTGCCAAAGGCAAAACTGGCTCCAGGGAGGTGGGCATCTGGGCACGAGTGCTGGGAGTTGTCCTTGGGGCTGAGACTACATGGCAGCATGGCTCTTAGGCGGAGAGGGGGAGAGGGCATTTGCAGCACATACCTTCTTATCTGCTGTTTACCCTTCCACGGCTGGGCACAGCATGGGAAAGTGGAGCTTGTACGGCTTTCTTGTATCTTCTAGCAGCTCCTGGAAACTTTCTACCAGTTCATCCGCTGTTCGACCGGTAGCTGCAAGCGTCTCCCGCTGCCACTTTGGCTCTGCTTCAGCTGGCAGCCCTCGCAGCTGCAGGCATCCTTCTCTGATCACCTCTCCGGTCAGATTTATGATAGTCTAGCTTCAGATTTTGTCTGCTCATACCCCAGCTTGCTGGAGTCCATAACTCTGTAACAGTTTGCAGCTTTTACCCTAGTGCTCTTATGCCAGTGACTTGGATGCGTGAGGGCGTTTTTCTCTTCCCCATCCATCTGTCCCATGTGTTGAACATCTCAAATCCTGTAGCAGACAAACTGATTTTTTTTTTTCCTCTACTTGTCAGTGCTATGAGTTCCTCAAAAGCTTTGCTGCTTTGTTCCCTGTTACAAATATATTCCCCTTGAAGCCAGAGTTGGAGGAAGCACAGGGGGTGTCTTCAAAGAATCAGAGCAGTCATTTGTGAAGAGCAGTTTGCATAGCAGTTGTAGGATTCTTGTCCCCAGTACTCCACACGCTTTGAATTTTTTTATTACATTAACACGCTTAGATGTTTTGAAGTCACAGCCTGACTTCAAGGAACCTTCCAGAAAATCCAGTTGGAGGCACCCATGACATTTCCATAAAACTAGGCTGAACTGTGTAAATGCTTTGCAGTTCCCGAGGTGAAGTTGTAACTGTGCTCCTTTGCCAGAGATCTGATGGTTTATCCTCTGGAGTTCACGCTGGCTTCATGGTGACCTGCACTCATGTGGAAGTGGAAGTCTTCCAAAACTTGTTGCTGGGTTCCCCTTGAGATGAGCTGGTGCTTCTGCTTAGGGAGCAAATGAATAAATGCACCCCGCTTGCAGGCACAAGTTTGCATCTGAAATGTCTGGGTATGAATAAACTAAGAGTAACTGTAGTTGAGATTCGCATTGAAGCTGGAAGTCATCTAATGAATCTGTTTTAGTCTCAAAGCAAACTGTAGCTCTTGGTGCTCAGGAGTTTATCTGCGCCAGAAGATGCCTGTGCTCTGTGTGAGCTGAGTGCCTTCTGCTGGTTCTCTTGTGGCATGTGGCATGCTGTATGGCAGTGGGGTATGGAGCTGCAGTGGGTTAACTAGCCTTTTTTTTTTTTTTTTTTTTAGTGCAGTCTTATGAAAAGTGCCATTAGCCTGAAATTGTGGTGCTGGATGGATGTGGAAGTTGGGGAGAGCTGCAGTACTGAATGTGCGTGCTCTTAACAACAAATGCTGAACACAGCAATCAAACTTTCAAGGGCCTTTGCTAGCTGTATGCCCCCCAGCTTACCCATACCTGTGGCAGCAGCGGGTATAGAGAAGGACCTTAGGGTGGTCATGGTCAGCCCTGCTTGTGGGGCAGGGGATAAATTGTACCGAAACGTTGCTAACAGATGTTCCTCTAACTATGGGGGTTTTTTAACCTCAGCTTCGTTAGGCAATCTCTTGCTTTTCCTAGCCCATCGGGAAAGAAAGATGTAGGAAAAGACTTCTGAGTCTCCCTAAGTGCAGTTTAAGTCCTGTCCTTCTCCTCTCATTCCCTACAGAATGCCATATCACCACTTCCTTACGTGTTATGAACTCTTTCTCTACCTTTCTCTGCCCCCTTTCTTTTTTTCTTCTGAATCGCATGACGTATGCCCCTACACCTCTTCACTGGTCACCTCCAAGTCCTTCGTCCTTGCTGCTCCCTTGCTCATGCAGTGTCGCGCACAGCATGGGAAGACGTGGCCCAGCTGGAGCCTGCTCCCATCCGGACTCCTTCCCCCCGCGCATGGCCTGGCTGACATGCAGCACTCCTGGGCATCTACCCCAGGATGATGTTTGGGTTTTTGGGTTTTTTTCCACGATGTTTGGGATGTTGTTGACTCATCCAGCTTGTGCTCTTCAATAAACCTCAGCTGCTTTCTGCAGGGTGCCACCTTCCTGGCTGCTGCCCATTTTGCATTTGTGTGCCTGATGATTCCTGCCTGTCTGGTGTGCAGGTTGTGGATCTCTCCCTGGTGGTGGTGGGGTCTTTATTTTTTTTTTAATGCTTCTTTGGTCCATCAAGATCATTTGTGAACCCACAGCTTGTCTTCTGACTCACTTGCTGCCTCTCGAAGTATTACCTGTGGGTGAGTCTGTGACTTGCTAATAAAATAGTACGTGACTTGTTAATAAAATATTGAATAGTCTCAGCCCCCAGGGAACCTGCTACGTCTGTTGTTGTGTTGTCACTGAATCATTAGGTTCAGGGAAAAGCCATGTTTGACTCCACCTTACGGTGCTTTTCTTTAGGCCATCTATCCCCCACTGGCTCCCAGGGATGTCCCGTGGACCAGCTTGAGAACAATTGAGGAGCAAAATTCAGTGCTTTGCTTCTACAGCAGAGACTGGATGTAGGAAGTGGCAGTGACTGGGCAGGTTTGATAGATGATTCCCAAATATTCCTCCTTGTAGACAACTGCTCTTAGCAGGGTCTGCTCACGTGTGGCTCTTGGGACGTGCTTTCTGTGCAAGGTGACGGAGCAGAGGTGGGTGTCTGTGCTGCAGCCAAGGGAGCATGACCTCATCGGTGCCCCATGGGGGCCCTTCTTCAGCCAAACCCCCACGTTGTTCAGTCCAGAGCTCTTGGGATTGAGTGTGTAACTTACTGTTCTTAATTGTTACTGACTTTTTAAAATTGTTTTCCTTCCAGCTGTGCAAGATGCAACAAAATCTAAGTAGTACGTTGGTGTGATGTAATTTAAATGGCTCGCCTTACTGAAAATGTCTTACCATACCCATTGCTTTGGAAGCAAAGTGTGTTTAATCACTCCCTTTCTGAACGGCCAACTAATGTCATGCATGTGTAGGTAGATAAATGCAAGTTAATGAGTGAATATAAAACAAATCACTCCCAGCGCAGGTCTGCAAATGCTGTCCGGTCTATTTAAAGGAGATATTTGTTGCCATGACTGATCAAAACCTGGGGCACAAGCAAATGTGTGTACTCAAATATACCTCTAATGATATGGGTAAAGGATGAAGGAGCTGGTCCAGCTTCTAATGGGAGTTAAATGGGCTCTTATGGAAGTGGTGTTCCAGTGATTAGACTTCTAGTTGTCAAAGGTGGCTGAATTGCCGATGTTTGGCTTGTGGTTTCTGTTATTTTAATACCACTTAACAGTTCTTGTATGGAGATGTATAACATTGTCCAACTGTCTTGCTTGAGAGTTGTCTCTCAGATTTCTGATGACAACACCGTGCCAGTTCTGGCCACTGGAAATGTTCTTCTAGCTCTGATTAGGACCTTTGGTAATGCAGGCATCGAATCCCTCTGCTTTCCTGGGCTTAAATTACCAAAACCAAGTTTGCACAGAGGGGAGAGATTCCTCTGCCTTGGCCAGAAGTGCTGGGGCAGCCTCTGTGTTGGACGTGGTGAACGGCCTGCACACCGTGCTTGGGTTTCCCCAGCCCAGCCTGGACCCCTAATAATTCTGGAAAGAGCCAGTGTTGAGTACTTAAAAACTTGACATGCTACTTACTTAGTAATGAAAAGTGTAATCACCAAGCAATTAACTTAAAACACTTAATGGCTGGTGGAGGTTCAGGCTGGTCTGATGAACACATTAATAACTTGGTTCCAGACTAAAATCTTCCATTTCCCACAGGAGGATGATGGTGCTGTGGGACTTACAGCCTGCTCCACACTGACTCCCCAAGCCTTTCGCTGTCTTGCACCTTTCTACCCACTGCCTCACCAGAGCATGTGTTCCTGTCTGCTAATTCCCTTAATGGAGAATCAATTAGCAAACTGCCCTTCAAAAAAAAATAAAACAGCGACAACAAAAAAACCCATTGTCTGAATTTGGTCATACAGGTGAGTGTGTTAACACCACCTTAGGAATGAAGAAACTTGTTCTCCTTTGAGAAATCAGGTGTTGCGGCACCATTTGGTTGTGCTAGATTTTTTTTGACTGACCTAATATGTTAAACCAGCTGAGTTGTGAAATTTTAAGAGGAACTTTTTCACTTGCCTCGTAGTCATTTGTAAATACTGTGCTCTTGCGTTAAGAGGGAGGCAAGGTTTTACACTAAGTTTAGCAAGGCTTGGCGGTTTTACCTTGGTCATAACTGTGCTGCTACAAGTTGTGGGAATATGGGCAGCTCCCAGTTTCTAGCCCTGCAGTTCTGCCCAATTTGGTGACAATATCTTATGCTTCAGTCACATCTGAACTTTCATTCCATGAGTTCAAATGTAGCAAAGCCAGCTTCACATTTAAGCTCTGCTTAGCGTTCAGTGCGGCACTGTAGTTTACAACATGCCTGGGGAAGGAGAGTGTTTGGTTACAGCGATTCTGGGGGGAATGAGGATTTTGTAAAGCCTTCCTTTGACTGGGATTCTGGACTGGGAGTGAAGCTCCCAGATGGAAAACTGCTCAGCGTGAGTAGTCCTCTGTCACCTGTGTCCCCAGCTAGGGAGGTGTGTGGAGGATGCTGGTATTTCAGGTGACGGTAGGAAAGTGAGAATAAAGAAATAGAAAGTATGTTTTCTTTTGAAATGTCTGTACGCTCTGAATATAAAGAGGAATCAAAACCTGTGATGGAAGAAGTTTGAAATCCCAGAAAGATGTTCTGCTCTGTGCCCATCTTGCTTTGTATGGACCAAGTTGAGGTTGAATTGGTGTGATACTGAGTTTAAGTCCGCATAGTGACAACAGGTATTTCCAAATGAAAGATGATACTGTCTTAAGTACTTATTCTAGAACTGTAAATACATTCAGATTACAGTGTTGGTCTGGAGAGATAGTTTTAGTCAATGTATTTCAGCTGAGGATGAGTCAGAACACAGAAATCCTCAAAAATATTACATGAACTTGTTATTTAGCATAGCCTTTTTTTGCCTGCCTGGGTTTAAAGCTTCTGTAAGTTTAAGTCGAGGTTATAAACATGCGTGCCTGTTAAATTTTTAAAATGTAGTCTCTCTTGTGCATTCCTCTCAGAGATGGTAACTGAGTCGGTACCTGGAGCCCCAATGCCAAGGATTGGGACATAGAGGTGGGGCACTGTGTTGTCAGGTAGTTTTGAGGGGATGCTTTGAAGTAATGAAAATAAGATGAAGCTTATTTAAAGTGGGGGAAAAAAAAAAAAGTCCCTGAAGTTGCATTTTGGGTCAGATTTTAGGATGGTTAATTAAACAGTATATTGAAGGAATGCCTTGCCCTTCTCTGAATTTCCTGCATTGGTTTTTTTTTTTTCCTCCTCTAGAGCAACTTCTGAGCTTGTCGAGTAGTGACGTGTTGTCTTTGAATCTCAGGGGTGCTCTGCTGACAGTTTATAGTCAAAAGAATTGAGAGTGAATGGAGACCTTTGTGGAGGGAGACGTACCAGAGAGAGGAGAAAGGATGTCCAGATCCAGTGATAGGGCGGCAGCGACAGCTTTGCGAAATGAAGAGGAGTTGGCAGGGATGCACCTGCCCTTGAAATTCCCAAAGGCAGCACAGTTTTGCAGGTGCATGTGTAATACATGAAATCATGGTGCATCTTGAATTATTTAAGATGAGCAGCTTGGAGGAAGTTCCTAAAGTGGTTGTGGAAGAGTGTGATTTTAATATATAGAAGAGCTTTAATATTTACTATAGAAAAATCTTGCACCCTGTTCTTCAAAATAAAGTCTTGAAAATAATTTGTTATTCCATTTTGTCCGTATAACCAGGACTGGTGCCAGAGCTATCTGAGCAAAGTGACATATGATTGATATTTTACCAGACTCAGCCTTCTGCCGTGAAGGAATTTAGTTTGAATTTTGCATATATGGAAAGTCAGATGAGCAGGGCTTGGTTGGTGCTTTTTTTCTTTAAACCTTGATTAACTTGATTGGCAAAGCTTGTGCTCCTTCTAAAAACACAACTGTCAAAGCTGCCCTGGAATATTTTTGACTTGGTTTTTCAGACTACTTATAGACACCTTACAGGGTGGTGTTAGCATAGCTGTCACGTAGGCAGCTTTACGTGGGACCTATTTAAAGTTCTAATAGGCAGTTCTTTGTAAACTTGTGATATTTAATATATCCAGTACGTTACATACAGTAGTAGTTGCTGCTGATGTTCTCTGGGATGTTACAGAAGAATTGTAAAATCAGTGTAAGCTTTAGCCTACCTGTTTCTCAGGTGGTCCAGCCTACACACCCCTATCCTTTCCAGGGCTCATCTTGCCTAATCTCTGTACTCTGCCTGTCTTCATTAAAAGGAAGCCTTAATGACTGATTCACTGGGGAGTGTTACAGCAAAGGGCAAGTGTCAAAGCGTCTCTTAAGCGTGAGTGCTTTCATTCAAAGTTGTCAGCCTTCAGACAAGTTGAGCCTGATTTTTTTCACCTCCACCTCCATGTGCTCATTGCCTGTACTTGCAAATGCCAGGGATTTCCTTTGCCTTACCTGGGCTTGCATTGCAGCAGCGTGGTTGGGTCTGGTTATCCATCATTCTTGTTTCTCTTACTTTTCAATTTTTTTTCCCCACGTTTGTTTTGAGAAGCGAGAAGCTGATGGTGGGCTTTGCACTGTGGGAATAATTACGGTATTTGCACTGGCGAAGAGGTGGTTTCTGTTCGAGAAGGGGGCTGGTCTTCTGTGTGTATGCTTGTTTGCTTATGTCTCTAATGACATGGTTGCATATTATTTTTCTGAAAAGTCCCTGTTTGGTGCACAAACAGATAGAGTTGAGAGAATAACATCCAAAGCCAGTGGCTACTGGCTGAAAACTTTGGAGTGGTGGTGGGCTCCTGATGCTACAGCTATGAGGCTCTTCTGTAGGAAGCATGAGTGATGAATGCAGGATTAAAATACTGTTCAGGAATTGCTGTATATTCTGTCAGCCTTAAGGATTCTGTTAGTTCAAAGTTTTGGTCTCGTCCTGGTGCATCCCTCTTTACCTTGTCAAAAGGCAAAAGAAATGTGTCCCTGCTGAAGGAGGGAAGATGGTAATTTTGTCCATCTGAGCAATCTAAGGAGGTAGAACAAAATTCTGATCCCCAACTGTTTCTAGTTTTCGCTGGGTTTGTAGTGGGTTTGGAGTTTTGAGGAGGTGAGGGTGGCTTTGCTTGTGGATAAGCACAGCTTTTGCATCTCTCCCCCAGAAAGCGAGCATGAAACTGGCAGTGCCGTGAGCTCTGAACTCACCTGGAGCGATCTCACAGTGCTGTGTGGCAAGGCTGCAGACGGCAGCAAAAGCATCCGAACTTTCTGCAGATGTTCGGACACCGCTGCTGTGTTGAGTCACAAGCAGAAGGCTTGTGGCAACAGCTGGGGGTGGAAATCTTTAGTTCTTATAGGCTGTGGGAAGTGGGTTTGCAAGTGTTGGTCATGGCTGTACAAATAAGTGTTCAATGAAGGCTTTGCATTCAGAAACTTTGGTTTTAATTTAATGCAAATATGTAAACAGACTGTGGCTATAAAGCCTGATCTGGTTTTGGTGACCGATGTTTGAGTTGTTGAGGTCACACATTACTTCCCACGTTTATTTTTTACTATAGCATTTACTGAATATTCAACCTAAGTGGCAACCTTTTACTGAAAACATAGCAGTAATGTGGCTTTGTAGTGTCAGTAATGGGGAAAGGAAAGCTGGTGCCTCTCTGGAAAAGCAATGTGCTCTGCATTAATCTCCCAAACAATGCACCTTGTTATTGATTTTGAGGAAACATCTTCCTGCTCTCCCCCAGACTTGTACATCATTCTTTTCCACTGGTACTGAGAGAGCTGGCTTTTCTCAACTAGATGTGAGTTGAATTAAGCAGCTTACTCCTACATGAAAAACTTAGCAAGCAAGTTAGTTGAACAGTTCTTGATACAATCTCTTCACTGAAAGCATGTGCCTGCCTTTGCCAAAAGATGTCAAAGTCTGAACCTCCTTGTAGCTGTGGGCATATCTGTGCCGTGCAGCGGTCGCAGCGTGGGCTTGCACCTTGCTTCTGGCTGGTAGTTCTGCCGCAGCGATGGTGATGGTGGGGGGTTGGGGGATGCGAAATGCCTCCCCTGCCCGCCCAGCCTGCCTCTTTGGGCTTTCCAAATTGCTTTGGTCAGGGAATTTGAATTCCACTTTCTGCCTTTGAGGCTTTCGAAGGGCGGCTTTCCCCAGGGCTGGCAAGCTGTGTGGTGGTGCTGGGCATAAACACAGCCCAGAGAGAGGGAGTGCAGAGCTGGGATTCAGGGAGCGCGGGCTGCCTAGGGTGCTGTGCCTGCTCTGGGTGCTGAGCAGGCTCCTGGCCGTCCGGCTGTCAGGCACTGAGCTTGGGCTTTGGTGGTGTAGCAGGGATATTTTTTTTTTAATTTTTTCTTTTTTTTGTCTTCCTTGTGAACGCTGCTTGCTGGGGCTGTGGAGAGTTTGAGAACAGCCGGAGAAATTTAATTTTGGCTTCCCTGCAAAGCGCTTCAGAGCACTGCCACTAGGCAAGATCTGAAACCAGATAATCAAGGCTAGGACAGGCCCTCCCAAGAAATCAGCTGGGCAGCTGCTCTGCCGGGTGTTAGCAGGTCTAGCTCATGTTTATTCAAGTGGTCAGCCGTGCAAGTAGGGACTGCACCCCAGCCTGGTTCATTCTCAGCTCGCCATTGCTTTCAGACAGGTGTAGCACTACTGGTTTTAAAGCATGGGGTTGTAATTGCAGTTGTTTGAGCACTGTAATTTATCACAGCCACACATGTTCTGCAACACTCCCAGCTATGTGGCTGGAGCACAGGCTTTCGCAACGAAGTTGTAATTACTGGTATTGGACCAGGGAGTGGAGCAAAGCGTAGTCCCATACAGCTTCCAGAGATCCTCTCTTGACTGTGCAAGAGTTGCCCCAGATCCCTTTTTGCAGGCTTTATTGAAGCTACAGAGGCATGGGCCGCATCCTCCGGTGCGGTGTTCGTGTGGTTTTCAGGAGGTGCTGGCAAATGGTTAGGGCTGTGTCAATGAGGGAGAGAAAAACAAGCCTTTTCTGCAGTCTGATGAGCTCTGTATAAACAGTTTTCTCTGGAGCATGTGGATGATGGAGCTTTTGATGGGTCTCCAGAGAAAAATCGGGGCTGGACCCCGGGAAGACAAATTGCAGCCTGCAACAATTACAGTTTTTCCAAATGTTTGAGACTGAAACGATGCTTCCGCTCCTGGGACTCGCACAGCATTTTGGTAATTCAGCCTGGGATACCTGATGCTCCTGTGATTTATCTGGATTTCCGAGAGCTCCTGGGAGGCTTCCTTCATGCAACACGTTCCTTATAGCACCGAGAATTACTCGACTGTAAAAGCAACGGGGAGGAAGGAGCCAATCCTCTAGATAGTTCCAGTTATAGGGCTGTTGTCATAGCATAAGCTGTGCCAATTTAAATGGATATAACTTGTGCAAGTAACACAGGGGCTGAAAGTCGACAGAACAATGCTGTGCATGGAGAAGATGATCGGTGTTGTCATAACTCTTTGTATATTACTGAAGTGCCAAATGGATTAGGAGCTTTAAAAGCTTTAAATTTCTGTGCTTTTGGCATCATCTCCTTGGAACGAGTGCATCTCCGTAGTGAAGCTTTGGAAAGGAAATGGTGCTTGAATGGGTGTCCCAGACTAGTTTCTTCTAATTTCACTTGCAATCAAGTGATAGAGAGGGAGAGACAGATGCTGCAGCTGCGTGATTACAGAAAATGCAGCTGTTAACACACTTGCTTATTTTCCTACTAATGAGGCATCAACTCTCTTCTGGTTTTGCTGTTTGGGTAGTGGTTTTATTCTAGCAGAAAATTGGACCAGTGTTGTTTTTTTAATCTATCTTTATTCTGATCTGGTGTGGGTTCAACAGCTGTCAAGACAGTTTTTCAAAACTGGTCCAGTTTGAAGGAGGCAGCAGTGATTCCAGTTAGCTTTAAAATGCTTCGTGGGCCCTGTATGCAGCTGGTTAGACCAAGCTGCTGTTCTGAACTTGTTTTGTTTCTGATAGTTATACCTAAATGTCTGCTCACCGTTAACCCAGTTCCTCAGCTGCAAGCAGTAAATGGGTAGTTCTGTCTTAAGTATCTTCACTTTTAGTTCTTCACATTACCTTGTGATTTCTTGGAAACTTCTAGGCACAGTTGGTTTTCCTTTTTTGCTTTGTGAAGCAACAAAAAAGTGGAAAGAGGATGAAGGCCCTGGCATTCTCCCCTCCCAGCTGAAATGAGTACAATACTTGCCGTAAATAAACTCGGTGTGACTCTGATCTTGAGGCATGATACACTTGACTGTCAGATGGTTTAGTTTTGAGCAGCGTTCAAAAGCCTGCTTCTGTGTTACGCTGCAGGGAGAAAAGGGATTGCTAGATCACAGGTAAGGCAGGAGTCTTAGCTGCTCTGTGGTTTTTGCCAAGAAGGAAATGAGCAGGAGCATCCCTGTAGCAAAGCAATCAATGCAATACTGGCAACTTTATAGGCATGGAAAGACTTCTCGGTAGCCCAGCGTGCTAAATGTGGCTTCTGTTAATAGAGCAATCTAGCAAGACTGTTTGGTGCCTGTTTCTGGATATGTGCTTGCCATGTGGGTGAATTGCTGGTTTAGCAGGTTGTTGGGTTTTTTCCTTCATGCCCATCGCAGTACTGCTCCAGCACTGGCAGTGGCATCACTCCAGCGGTTTTGTATCAGGGGCTGCTTAGCATAAGGCTCAGGGTGGCTCTTTCTGCACCTGTGTGTGACAAATCACAGAACAGAAAATGCATAAAATTCTCCAGGCTGAGAGTGACTTCTGTGGCGGGGTGAGAGAGTTTCTCCAAAAGAGGTGTTGAGGAATTGGCTTCTGTGGGATATGGAGTCAACTGCTGGTATCTCCCCCAGCCGCACCTCCCACCCCCTGCCTTTGGTCACGATGGTTTGTAATAAAATTCACATTGCATAAGGCTCTGGAATAACAAGATCAATTATGGATGCTAAACCTGGTTGTTTCCACCTCCATTAGAATATTAGGTCAGAAAAAGGACTTGGGAGGATAAACAACGCTCCAGCTCATACAAACTACAATGTGGGTCATGGTGGTTGTTTTACTGTAGGGAAGTTCCCTGTGTAGAAACTGAACCTTTTTAGCCACACTTTGTAACTGATTCACTCAAAATTGGTTTATTTCTGCTGATAATATACTGATAATGTTGAGCCAGTGCAGAGCAAATGGGTTTCAATCGTGTGTCTGAAGACAAACAGAATTCACCTGACTTTGGACTTGGAGTGCAATCTGGAAGAACAACCTTCTCTCCGTCTCCAAACTGGGTAGATTGGGGAGAAACGTGGCTGATTTTTGGTTGGCTTTTGTTTGTTTAGCCAAGGAATCAACTGTGGAAAGAGAGAATAATGCAGACTGCGTTTGCTTAAGGTACTTGGGTTGTATTTCTGCATGTTGTCCTCTGTTCCTGCTGTAAAGCTGGATTTCAGAGGGTTTACAATCATGTTGGGAACGTTGCTGGATGGTACTGCTGTTTTCCTTGCTGGCACTTAAGGGATTTGCTTGTCTGTAATGTCAGAATAAGTGAGGTTGGCTTATTTTGTCTTTTCACAAATTTCTGGATACTTACTTCGTCTGTAGGTAAGTGTTTTGTAGTATTAGAGCAGCTGACCTCTGAATGTGGGAGAGAGAACTAGAGACCAGATGCCAAGAAGGAGATCTAGGCAGACAGACAGAACTGCCTTTTATTAAAAAATAATAAATAAAAAACTCCAACTGCCTGTGATTGCTTGATTACTATTGTGCTGAAGAACTTTGTGTCAAAGGGCTTATGTGACTGAGGTGGATAAAATGGATTGCATTGAATCTTGGTGCTCTTCCCGCTTTAATGCTTTTCCGACTCAATGCCTTGATTGTCACTTTTGCATGTTCAACTTGAGTATTTCCCTTGATGATCCTGGTTGCAGCCTGGCAGTGGTGAAAGCTGGGTTAGAGCATTAGCTGTGAATGCAACGTGGCAAAACTTTGCTACTTCTTCCCCACTGGGAGACGCATGTTGCATCTGGGCTTTGGAGAGGGAGGTGGATTTCTCGCAGTTCCAGGAAATGTAAGTGGAAAAAAGTGGGGAGAAGAACCCTCAGTTTTCAGTTTGGGTATTGCTACTTAAAGTGTTTTTATGCTTAGGTTCCAGAAAAGGTATTTTCTTTAAGCTGTTGTTTGTCTTGGCATTCCTTACAGGGTCAGACAGGGAAGACGGTCACTGTGCTGTTTAATGACTTGACTTCACTGTTGGAAAAATCTCCTTCCTTCAGTCTCTACCAAACCCTTTCTAACTTTAGAGCAGATGTGGAATGAACAAAGTCATGTCTATAGTGCTGAGGTTTTGGTAGAACTGGTTCAATGCCAGCAGGCAGTGAAGCCCTGGCCAGTGAAGGGTGTGTGGTGAGTCGCCAGGTCAGGCTGCTTGAGGAGAAGGAGGAGGCTGGTGCTGGTTTTTAAGGCAAGCCATGGCTGTTTATTTTGGGTTTTTCACCTCTCTGCAGAGCACCCCTGCCAGAAGCTCAGTCTCTCGGTAGGGACAACAAAGTAGGATGAGAGTTGCAAGGAAACCTCTGGTCCGTATAGCCCGGGAAAAGTTATCCTCCCCAGGGCATGGTTATGTAGGATGTCTGGTCTACCACTGCCAAACACTCCTCTGCCTGGTCTATTTTTTAAATTATAGTCCTCTTGCAAACTGTGGAGGTTGTGTGGTCAGCTTGGCCTCTCGTGCAAGAAGAATTGCAGTTTTGGAGGAAATTGTCTGACTTGATAAGCATCCTCCTAATTTCTAGAACCTGGTGGGTTTTTTTAACCAGAAAGATATGGATATACATGAGTATTTGCTTCCTGCAGAGCACTCCTGTTTGGGCACTGGCCATGGGAGATACAGGGTAAGGGGTCAGTTACCCCAAAACAAATTGGGAAGAGTATGACTTCTAGCAAAGCAATGTGAAAACCACAGTGGCTTTCAATTCCTGAGGTTTTTAGTTACTGCATACATAAGCAAGTCAATTAAAACACATTTGGCTTATTTCAAATAGATAATCTAATTATCAGCTTGATTAAACCATATCAAATGAACAGTTCTTGTAATTCAGTAGCTTTGTTCTAATCGCTGCAAAAGCAGTAGTAGCTTTAATTAAATGCCTCAAAAGTGGCAGACCAGTGTTGATTGTGTTGATTGAGGGGTGTTCCAGCCAAATACCTGATGGCAGGGAAGATCAGACCACTCCTGGGTTGATGCTAATACGAAGATCAACTCTTTGGTGCCAATAAAGGGAACCTGACTTCTTTGTAAATACCATTGATCGCAAGCAGTTGTTCTTTTCTGCTGTTTCCGATGCTCAGATACAGACTTAGTTAAATCTGTTCCAGTATCACTCCATTAGGCTGACTTATTAAAAATGTTTATAGGTCAGTATCACCCACCTGTATCCTTTCTTGGCATTAGACCTGCAGCTTCTTATGTGAATGTGTGCTTCTTCAGACTGCAGAATTGCTTAATTGCTCAAATACCTGACAAAAGCCTGCTGCAGGTCGCTTGCTGAAGTTGAAATGCAAGCGTGCAAAGGCATGGTACTCCTCTGCTGAAAATGGAACAGGAAAACAAAAAATCAGGTTCAGTTTGCTGGCTAACTTAGGAAGCCAATGTGTGGCTGAAAGGGCTCTCCAAATGGGGCTGTTCCTATTGTTTGCTTACTACATACTTAGAGGTCATTTATTACTAAGGTCCTTCTTGTGGTGGGGGTCAGAAAGCCTGGGGTGTACTCATTGCATGACTGGTGAGCGCACAACTGCTGCTGATGCTTTGGGTGAAGGCAGTCAGCAGTCGTCTCCATTTCTTCTGCCCTTGATGCTTCCTCCCCACCTTTCCACAGAGAGCTCTGGTGATGTATTGCTTGGAGGGAGCCATCCTCGTGAGGCTGGCTTTCCTTGTGCCTCTGCAGGAAAAGTTCCTTCTTAGGATAAATTAGAGCAGGACTACTCCTGTTATGTTCCACCTGGCTGGGAAGGTCTGGATGTGCTGAAGCTGCCTGGTCTGCCAGCGGCTTCATTAGGGTACTGGGTGTTGGTTTGCTCAGCTGTGCTTTCAGCAAGGTGGTTCTTGTTCCAGGTGCAGATTTTTATCTCTTGCTTTCTGTATTTTAGTAATTTGTGTCAGTTTTGAACAGTGACTTGACATAACATCTAGATGAAAAGTCAGGAATGACATACAGCTGAGTCATCCTTTATGCTCCCATAAATGTATTTTTAGGGCCTCTCTGCTGAGTGTAATTTGGTGGTTTGGTGTCCACAGTTTTTACAAAATGCAACTGGAGGGAATGTTGAGAGCAGCAGGTAGCCAGGTTCTAACCTGCATAGGGATTTGCATATATTCAATTTATTAATGTTGGCAGATCTCTGCTTAATAGACCAAGTTTACTTTTCACGTGAGTAGGTGGACTTTTTGTTTTTCTTCTAATTGTTTCAGAAAACGACAATGAAACAGCCTGCCTGTATCAACGTGCAAGCAGTCAAATACCTTTGATTTATTTCTGCTGTACGCCCTGGACCAGCATTCAGATCAGCTTTAGTAGATTTGATGAGAATTTGTAACGTATTGGGAACATGTTCCCTGTTACACCAATGCTACTTGGGCTGGGAGCTGGGTGAAACAGCTTTCTGGCTGTACCCTGATTTTCCCAGCTGCTGTGGCATTTGCTGTCACCGCCTTACTTTTAATTACTATCGTGTTCTATGGCTTAATATTAAACCACATCTAATTGCATCCTGTCTCTTAATTGGCTTAACTGGCCATCACCCAAAAAAAGATTCTACTGTGTATAGAAACAAGCTTCCCCAAATATTTCCTAATTGGCAGTTGGTGCTTTGTGAGGAGATGTGTCCCTCTCAGCGATATTAATAGATGTTTTCTTCTGTTCGTTCTCAGGATTGGACATTGATCCTATGACGCATGCCCGGAAGAAACAACTTTTCCTTCTGAAACATCCAGCTGGTTCTGCTGGTCAAGCTTCATCGCCAACAAGCAGCAGGAGGATGGACAGGACCGACGCAGAGTGTGGCGAGCAGAGAGACGGAGGTGCCACCGAGGCCCCGAACTGTACAAGTGGGTTTGTGGGGACAAACAAAAGCAAGAATTTGCATGAAGTGCGAAAGACGTACCCGCTGCGGAGGCGTCTGCTCCCCTCAGTGAACAAAAAGACCTGCAAAGTGCTCCTCACCAGGCTGGAGGATGTGGCTGGATCCCTGTCAAAACAGACCCAGAGCTGCAAAAAAAAGGACCTTCCCAGTTGGATGGAGGGTTTGGGACCTGCTTTGTTCTCTGAACAAGTTCAGCCTGCGGGAGCAGGGAAGAGTGATTCATCTGGGGAAAAGTGCGCAATAACTTATCCAGGGGCAGAGCAAGACCTTGATACGGCACCTTCAGAGCCCAGGAAGCGCAGGCTGGCCTCGCTGAATGCGGAGGCAGTGAACAATCTGCTTTTTGAACGGGACGATGGCTTATTATCTGGCAGGCGTTTTCGGAGGGACTCTGTTAAAGCCGGTGGAGAATGTACTGTTAAGAGCTTTCATTGCAAAGCTGGTGACAACTGGCCTGCACTGGAAAAAACAGCTGTGAAAACAGGTAAAGGAAAAAACCGGCATGAGCCAAGTCAGAAATGCAGTAGCTGTGACCATTCACTGGATGAGGTCTTTGATGATGGGGCTAAGAGGGAGGACGGTGCCATCTCCTATCATCCCACCCCAAAGAGACTGGCCAGCCTGAATGCTGTGGCCTTTCTGAAGCTGACCCATGAGAAAGACCAGCCCCTGAAGCAGAGGAGTAAATCGGACGGAGAGGGCAAGTCTGAGAACCACTGTTCAAAATCTACTCTCAAATGGGCCAAAGCCAGCAGGAAGAACTGTGTCAAATCTAAGAAGGAAATGGCTAGCTTAAAAATGGACGTTCAGCATGGCTGGCGAGGAGCGGGTGCTTTGGGGAAAGGAGAGCAGCAGGACTCCTCCAGGCTCTGCGGGACGACAGAACCTGTCCCTTACGAGTCGCTGTCTAGCTCCTATGCTAGCACAGAGGGTTTCTACCACAGACTGCCTTTGCTTATGGGTGGGCAAGCTTCCATGAAGCCGGAGTATGGAAGACCTGGAGAGAAATCCCCGACTCCTAAACAGGAATTTCATCAGCCTTCTTTTCCAGTGCAGCAGTTCCCTCCCTTGCCTGTACCCGGAAATCACACGGATTGTGGATGTCTCTACGAATCCTCGGATCTGACTCCGTTGAATGGGTTTTACGTTTATTATGGCCAAAGTGGATACAGTGGCTACTCTCACTGCTCCATTTACCCCAAGGATGAGCTTTCGCAATCTGCTACCTGTGAGGGGCTCTTGGTATCGCCCAGTTCTTTGCCATCAGGTGCTCATTTCCAGCCACTCCACTGGTGTAACTCTCCATACTGTTGTGGAGAAGGAACAGCGATTAACAGTTACAGCGTCTGTGGAGTTGTGCACATGCCAGAGGGCAGGATTAGCAGCGTGCATGCAGGACGGAACAGCTACCCCTACAAAATGCCTTTTGCAGCAGGTAAGGTGCAAAGTGCGAGCAAATCTCATTCGGTGTTCCTAGGAGAAGAGGGCTGGTTCAGCACGATGGGTAACGAAGGTATCTCGTTGCCAGGAGGCAAGCTCCCTCTGCGGTGGTGCTTCTCGCTTTGGCAGTGAAACTGCGGCTCAGAAAGAATCTACGTTTCAGCTCCCCTTCCCCCATTTGTAGCCCTGAGGGTTTTTCCCACTGAAAGGTCTTTATTGGTGTGGAAAGCATAGAATCGGTGAAAGGATTTGGGCAGTGAGAAGGTGACTCATGACTTGTCATGCTGGAGCTAACCACTTAGCTTTGATCTGTGTAAAATGAGTGGGTTTTAGTTCCTACATGCTCTGCAAGGCTTCTCACCATCCTGCTGTGCCGTTCTGAGCGGAGAGTCTAAAGCACATTGGGCTGAGTTACTCCTCCGTTCCCAAAAGCTCGTTCTCGGGATGGAAGCATCCTTGCAGAGCAGTGTGGTGAAGCAGGCATTGCCTCGGTCATTAGACTCTCCCTGGTGCAAGCTGTATGGGGGATGCAGTCTTTTTAAGATTTTTATAGATTGGTTCTGGCAAGGCTGTGTAGCAGTTCAGTTTGAGTCTGGTATTTGGACAGATGCTTGAATTTCACTGTGGTGATATAAGTGCTGTTAGTTTGGTGAGTAGCCATCCCATCTTGGCTCTTAAATAGTGTCTGAAAATGAGGCATTGAAATGAGAACAGGTGACGACGGTGTAAGAGGTGAGGTGGTTATTTGACTGCCTGTCTTATGTCCTCTGTCTGTTTTTTCAGACTTTGTCCTCTGATGTGCTTTATCTCAGAGCTTTGCCTTTGCTATTGAAAAATATCTTTTGAAATATTTAAAAGTGGATTGTTGCGTGGGGGTTATCAGACACCAGTACTCTGTATTAAAGCCATCAAGCTAGGCAGTGCTGCTGTCTGCAAACAGTCTATAAACGAGGCTGCTGCTTCAGCTGTTGGGAGTGTAATCATCAGCCTTTCAGTTAACCATGTGTTTGAGGCAAAAGGAGGCATGACTGACCCTCTGAAAACACATTTTCAGGTAGGTGGATGAAGTTTTGGTTCAGCGCTCGTTTTGAACTAGGCTTTGTCATCTGTCATTGTAGGAAGCTGCCGAAACTCAGGAGGATTTGGTTGAAGGATAATTCCCATTTTCCCTAAATATCCCCGTGGTTGTGGTGCTGCTTCCTACGGTAGCAGCTAGACAGCGTTCGCTAGTGGCTTCAGTGCTCTTTAAAGTTGGATGCTTGCAAGGCTGCTAGCTCAGCAACGTGTTCTTGTCTAACAGTTTTCTGCGTAGTGCCCTGAGGTCATGTCAGACTGCTTTGGTCCTGAAATCTTGCATGCTGGTGCCTCTGACTTTGTGCAGGCAGCATTTTTCAGAGTTCAGCCCTCCCTATGAAGCTGTTGCTTCCTCATGGTGCTGGCTGGGGCAGCAGTGGTTCCAGGGGCATGTGTCTACTCATGGTGTGTCACCCTGCTGCTGAGATCTTCCTTGGTGTGATTTCCTTCCTGGGAGCAACTTTGATTTAAAAGCCTACAACGTCAGAATAATTTAGACTTTGTTTTGTAGATTGAAGTGTATGAGGCAGTCTCCTACATTGTTAATAGAGACTTACGTACAGGAGTTGATTTTTATATCTGTGTGTGCCTCTGAAATCTCACCCTTCCCTAGGGTGGGTTATTTTAGTGAATTAAAGGAGTACTTTGGCTGCAAGCAACAGGCTGCCAACCAAGAGTACTGGTACGAGGGGATCCATCTTGATGTGTCGCATGCCTTGTATTACATCTGCCTTATTTGGTGCATCCAGGTTGTTCATATGGAAATATCAGTGTCTGTTTGGTACAAATCAAGGGATCAGGCTGTAATTTTGGCTGGCTGCGGTTTGCCATATGCAGGAGCGAGGCATTGCTTTCCCCGTTCTGTGGATGTTTTTCAGCATGTGGTTTGGAAGCAGCGTGGTGGCGATGGGATGGGACAGGCTGTGAGAGATGCTTTAGCAGGGCTTGGGAGTGTCTGCAAGCAAGGAAGGAGTCCCGGGGTGCCAGCAAGGCCAGCTCTGCACTGCTTTTCCTGAAGCTCAGTAGATATTTTTGTGAAGCTTCATCCTCCGTTTAGTTCAAGCTTAAAAACTGCGTTTGTAAGCAAAATGCTCAGGAGGTGATTCACTGCTCTGTGGGTCCCTGTGCCTGCCAAGGCCAGGCAGGATACCTGAACTTGCATCCTGGTGTCTTGGCTCACTGAGGGAGCTGCTGCGGCATTTGCTGCTCGGGGTCAGCAAAGTCTGCGGCTGTCCATGGCACCCCTCACACTGGCAGCTCAGCAGCGGCTTTGCTGCAACCCTCTTAGGGAGGGTCAAGTGGGAGACAGGAGGCAATAATTTCCTGTTATTGCAAGGGGGATCTCAGCTATTACTCAGCTGAAGCTTGGTGACTCGAGATGTTTTTTCACTTTTAGACATTTTTTAGCAGCTCTGCAGCAGTGCAGTCCCACAGATCTGTTAGGACATGCTCCAGACCAAAGGCATCTCTTGGAGCTACAGTCCCAAAGCTGCCCTTTTGCTCACCCCAAAAAGCACACTTTCAGGTGAAGGAAATAGGGGTGCATTGTATGTTGGCCAGGGAGCTCCCTTCCTGCTGACGGTAGGTAATTCAGATCCGACTTGCTCTTCTGACAGACACATTGGCCTGGGTTGAGGGCTTGTTCTGTGACTGCTAGAGCCATGTGAGGTGTTCTGGGATGCTTTTGAGAGGCAGCATCAGCCGACTTACTAACCTGTTGTGGTTAATGTGTCTGCTCTGGGGACACAGTTTTGCTGAGGGCAGCGGTATGCATCATCTCATGTAGTTCTGTGTTGTTTCATGTTTCTGGAGTGAATTTGGAGAATCTTCTCAATTTTCCCTGATTAGTTAGAATTTGGCTTTTTGAAAGAAGCTGGCGGCTTCTGCTAGCGTGGTTTAATCCTTCCCATCATTTTGATAAGCCTTTTATTTCTTCTATACATATTGACAGGCTGGAACTGCTTTGGACACTGGCCAACCTTATGTGTATTACTGGCTGGCATTACTTTGGGGGATTTCAGGCGGGTTTGTTGTAGTGCAGTGTCATCGGCAGCAACATACTGGAGCATCACAGGCTTTGAAATATCTTAGCTTTTAGAATCCAGTGACTGTGCAAAATGACATTACAACATGAAGAGTCTTTACCACTATAATGTGATAAAGGGAATTTCTAGGGGGAAGCGATAGTAGTTTGGGATGGTCCTGATTGTGTGTGTATGTATCTTACACTTTAAATGATACACGTCTCTCTTCTTCCCTTCTGTCAGAAGGCTGCAAGTCTCTGGACCAGCTGAACCTCACAATCCCTGTGGCAGGGCACCCTGCGTCACCTGCCCACCCGCTCTCAGGATGTCCTGTACCCAGCGTGCCACCAGCTGCAGAACCCGTTCCTCATCTGCAGACCCCCAACTCTGATCCTCAGACCATGGCTCGAGAATGTCCCCAGAGCTCAAAGCCTCCCAGCGGCTCGAAATCCGGTCTCCGAAATACTACGGGCTGCCTCCACGCCTCTGACAGCAAAGCAGCAGGAGGTCACTCCCATCCAAAGCAGCAGCGCATCAGCAGGCGCAGAGCTACCAATGGCTGGATACCCGTTGGCACCGCCTGCGAGAAGGCAGTCTATGTTGTGGTAGGTGTCTGTAGAGCACTGGGGTTTGCATGTATATGGCTGTGCCTGTTTGTGCATCTTCAGGGGACTAAGGTCCTGAAGGCTTGAGAGCGCTTTGGGTCTTGCTTCAGGCTGGAGGTGGTTGCTAGATGCTGTTTGGAACCTCTTGGACAGGTTGCAGGTCAGAGCAGCGAACAGTGCCTTGTGGCCAGGCTTGGAGGCCAGGTTGCTGTTGTCTTTGTTTTCCTTGTGCGCCCTGGTGTTACCTAGCACGGCATGAAGGGCGGTTTGGAAAGGAAGGAAAACCAGCTACTCCGGTGTTAGCATCAGTGGAAACACCGTGCTGATGAATACTTCTGGCTTCGGCGTTTGCAACGGTGGCGCCTGTTGCACATGTGAGTCTGTCCTACAGAGAGCTTGGCCTCCAGCTTCTTCCTCCTGGGTTAGGGCAAACCTGTCTGAGAAAATAAGGGATATTTCAGCCTCATTATAAGGAGCGGTTGTCTAAAGGTAGCTGCTTTCACTGATGGTGCCTGTAGCCTAGCAGGGATCTCCCAAAGAGCACAGGGGTCTGGGCAGTATCCAGCCTTTCAGATGGAATTTTTCTAGCATCCAGTAGCCCCCTTTTTGTAGCTTATATGGTGGCATGGCCAGTTGCTCCTTCAAGGATTTTTTTGTCTGTATTTTCCCATTTGTTGTGTTCAGGGGCAGAGACTGGCTTCTGCAAGATGGGAGGTTCCTGCCAGAAAATTTAATTAACTACAGTAAAGTTCACTTCATTTGAGGAAGAAGGCAATATCTTTTGTGCTATTAAAACGTAAGAGCTGTGGACTTGAAATCTGGACCCATGTGCTGTCTGGGAAAGCGAGACAAGGCGTTGAACTGCGTGTGGTAAATGTCAGCAGCAAGGAGAACTGTTGTCCAGGCAGACTTGTGCAGTGGCATAACCTGAAGCTGCTGAGAGCATCACCCAGGACGGGTTTTATAGCTTCAGCTCCTTGGGCTGCATACAGGTACCAAGGGCTGTGCAGGGGTGAAGCCTGTGAAAGCCAGGGACGGGCCTCTTGCACCCATCACTCAAACTCTGACACCTTGAAAGGAGCAGTGCACCATTAATCTCCTTAAGTCCCGGCACATAATGCTTCTGGTTTTGCCTGGGTGGTCTGGCAGGAGGTTAAACCCATCCTGCTCAGGCATTCTGAAATGAGTTTTCAGAGCAGAAATAAAATAACCCCCTCGGTTCGCAGTCCAAAAAGTGACAGTTTTGTAGGTTAGAGGGTACAAAAGAAGTGTTAGCAATCTTGTGAAGGAGTGCTTTATGCCACGGCCTCCCTGCCACTTGCTGCCCTGTTCATGTGAAATATTTCGTGTTTTATTGGTTTTCCTGCAATGTCTGTATCGGAGAAATGTGTAGCGTTCAAAATAGGCCTGGTTTTCCGTGCCTTTGGATAGGAAGAAAATGTACGCTGACAGGTAGGCAGGTAAAAGGGTGATTTTTTTTCTGAAGGTTTTTTGCATGTAGAATTGCAGGAGCAACTGTGTTTTAAATTGAAATAAGGGTATTAATTTCAGAGATAGGTGCCTCTGTGTGACTTTCTCTCCCGCTGGTGAGCTGCTCCTTACTTGCCAGCATTATGTAGAAGTAGCTGGTTTGCTGTACTGAGAACCATGGCTGTGTGACCTGTGAGCACTCGGATGCTATTCCTCGGTGACCTTTATTTACCTGTGAGCGCCCTACCCATAGAACAAGTAATTTGTTTGACCTGATCTTTGTTGTGATAACCCAGTCTGGTGAGAATAGAGATGCCACGAGGGGTCTTATTCTGTATGACTTCTCAGAGATCTGCTGGAGTGGAAGCACTTAGCTCTGAGTAGGCTCAGGCAAGTTTTTAGGTTGCAGCAGGACCAAAGCAGTCTTGGATTGGGGTAGCAAACAGTAAACTAACTCTTTGCATGTATGCTGAGGTTGCTTTATTTTTTGTGTGTTTTAATGGTATAGAATGAGCCGGAGCCGGCTGTTCGCAAGAGCTATCAGGCTGTGGAGAGAGATGGGGAGATTATCCGGGTACGAGATACCGTCCTCTTGAAATCAGGACCCCGGAAGAAATCTATGCCATATGTCGCGAAGATATCAGCACTGTGGGAAGACCCCAAAACAGGTACTGTGCTAGAGTGTGTATTGCCTCTGTGCTTGACAGATGAGGGTGAGCTGGAACCAGGGAAGTGATGGATCTCGGGAGAGCTGCGAGCTTGTTAGGGTACTCCGCTGCCGCCAGACCGGGTGATGGAGAGGAAGAGATTAGCTCCATGGCTTTCGTTCAGATTGTTCCAGGAACTGAAATGCTCTTTAATCACTAGCCTGGGACTGGTAATCAAAATCTTCCTGGTCGTGAAAGCACATAATATCTGCCAAGTGCCCATCTTAGCAACGATCTCCTTTTATTATTTCATTGCAACAGACATCTCGGGAGCTGCTGTTTACTCAGATGCTCTATCCAACATCTGGGCTGAGAGTTGGGATGTGGAGCATGGCTTATCTGCAGAAGGTCTTGATGGGACCCGAGTAGGGGTGGTGATTGGAGTAGTGTGGTTTTGATGTGAAGTCCTGTCTCTAAGCAGTGATACTTGAGCCAAGGAAGCTGTGACAAAGGTGGTGAAGTACAGGTATTGCTTCAGTTTAACAAAAAAAAACCCAAAACAACAAAAACCCCTCAAACAACAAAAAATCAAAACAAAAAAAAAAAAACCCAAAACCAACCAAAAAGAGAAAAAACAGAGCGCACTCCCCCCCAAATTAAAAACCTGTAAAAAGTGATCAGTGTGTGGTAAAGCCTATCTTTGTCATGTCATCCAGTGTCAGCAATTCCGGCACTGACCTGGGAGTTAATGCAGTGAGTGCGGAGCTTTGCATGAGCATCTTCTCCAGCTTGGGGTCTGAATGGATACTTATTTTTTCAGATGGAAACATTTGATTTTTGTATCTTCTCTTTATTTTTTTGTGCCTGACCTCTTTGTGACAATGTAACACAAGTAGGAGGGGGTGAAGGTGTAATGGAATAGCAACGTGACTGACTTCATACAGCTCCTTGCTGTAACAAAAGGACACCTAGTTCAGCATGAAATATTTATCACAGCACAGCTGCCTCTACGTGAGCGCTGTGGGAATGAAAGGGATGAAGCAGGAGGAAGCTGGCTACGAGTGGGGAAAACACTATGAGAAAACTGAGGCTTGACATATTTCAATACATTTTCTTGCAGGGGAGCTGATGATGAGCCTCCTGTGGTATTACAGACCAGAGCACACTCAGGGAGGCCGCAATCCCAGTATGCACCAGGTGAGCCAGCAGGGTGGGAATGGTGTGGGGCCAGGCAGCCCCACTGTGTGCTGTGCCCCTACGGCCGCAGGAGGAGGGGATCAGCCCAGGTATCTCCCTGCCTTCCTGGGTGGCCTCAAACTGAAGGAGCTGAGCTTCTGTTTTGGGTAAAATAGAGCTGTCTTGTGGCTGTGATGCAGCTGTTGCCAGATGTTTTGAGTGTGGTGTCCTATAGATGGGCTTTTTCTTCATTTATTGGCACACGTAGAAACTCTGGGCTGTCACAGGAGCTGCTACATTCTTTACATGGCCACTTCTGTCACGTTTTCATATTTCTCCCTTTAATCTGAGAAAATCCTGTGTGTTGAGAAGTTGCGACTGCTGCCTTAGGAGTAAGGAAGAGTGAGTTTATACTGAATCAAGGTCAGCTGCCTTTCCATCACCCAGGAATGCAGAGCTCCATGCAAAAGCTGCTGCTGCAGTTCTGCAGGATGTTGGAGAACCTATATTATGTGCTACTTTTTTATCATAAATCCCTTAATCTGCTGCTTAAACTCCAGAAACTTGCTTCGTTTGTGCAGAAACATGGATGCATTATCCTTTCCCTGTGTAGATTTAGGGTGAGAATTAAAGACTGACTGGAGGATGTTGTGCCAGTATAGTAGAGTTTGCCTTTTAAAAGGAAAAACATGTGAATCATTATGACTTCACGCCTTCCACTGCTTTGCATGGGCTTGTGTTGAGTGACAGAACAAGCTGTTTTTCAACTGGGAATGGAGAATTTACTGCTGTTTTCAACCCACCAAAATACTTGATGCATTTTCCCATTCTTTTACTTTTTTCTTTAAATAAAAGGGGAGGAAGAGGGTGAGAGCAGGTCTTGGGAACAGTCCGGGGGTTGTATTTGCCTGACTTGCAGGACACAGGTGAATTTCTAAATCGAAATGTGGTATGTTATAGTTTTCTGTCCATAAATGAAGTATGACTGTATCCAGTTGTGTTTTAACATAGAGAGAGTGCCAGGAGTCTGGCCAGGAGGAATTAAGCCAGTTTTTTGCACACCTGCTTAATTACACAAGCCTTCAAATGAGAGAGTGTGATTTGGGCTGAGTAGCTGGGATGGGCTTGCCAAAGATGACTCAGGTTTGATTTAACGAGTACACCAAAACCCCAACCTGCAGAAGCAAGGTGTGGCATTTTCAGTTTCTCTGTTTAAGCGTGTCCCCAAACAGGGATCCTTTCGTGAGTCTTTCCTTCCAGCCTCCTTCCTCGGGGCTGTGAGCAGAAACAAAGCCTGCAGGTAATGCTTCCAGACTTGTGCAGAGCATCCTTATTCCCAGAGATCATCTTTGCTGATCTAACCACACCTGAAATTCTTTCAAATGGCTTTGACTGGATTGCCCCGTATCTAACCAGTCCTGCCTGCTGTAGAGCCAAGTTTCCTAAATTACTCTGGGGAAAAAAGGCTATTGCTACTTCCCTCACTAAACCAGCCTTTTTAAGTGAATTGGGATGAGGAAAGGGTTGGAAAAGAAGGAATTCTTTTAGCTTTGATATAGAGAGGGACTAAGAAGACTGGTTATGTGTCAAAGGGTAGTAGTTAAGACAGCAAAGTGCTGTTCGACCTCAGTTTTGATTCTTAGCTGAACAAATGAAATTGAAGTGTTTCCAGCACAGGAAAGGGAAAGTGAATGTAGAACACCCCTAGGAGCTCAGAGGAATGTGTGGGTGGGGAGTGCTCTCGCGTCCTGCCCGCAGGAGCATTGCTCATTGGGTTTACTGCATGTGGTCTGTAGGGTCTTCCCACATGCAGTCTGCACACAAATTCAGATTTTTGGATAAAAGGCGTCTCTTGCAGGGCTTTTACTCTTGCTGAGCCTCTATGGGACCTCCCCGATGGACTCAGCCTTCTTCTCTCTTACCTGTCTCATTGTCAATCCCAGGCATTGCAATAGCACTTTCAAAATTCTGCTTTTATTATTATTATTTTTCTAATGCAGCATTGCAAAAGTTCATCTCCTGGGACACTTCACAGCAGCGGCCACAAGCTGTCTTTTCCTGCCCAGGAGGAAAGGAGGCTGGGTGGAGGTGTAGCTGGTGGCAGCCTTGCTGCTGAAATGCTGGGCGGCGTGGGTGGGATTTGGACACTTGGCCTCACAGAGTGTGCTGGGCAGTGTTACATGATGGGGGAACTAATGCTTTGCTCACGTGCTGCTGGATAACATGGTACACACCCTATACAGGTCCCAAAACACCTGGAAGACGTCTGGGTTATGTGTAATAGTGGCTCTAAAGAGTACCTGCTGTGAGCATGCTTTGATAGACTCCCCTTTAAAGTGAGGGTGTGGAGCTGGCCCTACCTCCCTGGGGCTCCTGGCCAACTGGGTGACCTCCTCCTTCCTTCTTTTGCAGAATGAGATCTTTGCATCCCGGCATCAGGATGAAAACAGCGTTGCCTGCATAGAGGAGAAATGCTACGTGCTGACCTTTGCAGAGTACTGCAGGTAGGTGGTGCTCTTAACTTGCTGCTGTTCCTGAGACCTTCCTCCGGCTCCAGCTCTTGTCACCCTTTCCGCCTCCAGCCATCCCCCAGTAGAAGTGTCCCAGCCCTACAGACTTTGGTCTAGCTGGAGCTGGGTGAATTACACTTGCTCTATGTACAAGTCACTCCCGGTGCTGCAGCCTGCGAGTGCTGCTTCCACTCTAGATCCATTATGTGTCTGTTACGTGTAATGTGTGTATGCCTTTAGGGGCTCACAGGTGTTTGTACTTGTATGACCTTGGTACCACAGCGTGTGGACATCAGTGGAGCACAGTGCAGGAATAGTTGTAACTTGGAGCTAAAAAGTAAGCAAGGCAGGAAAACATCCTATATATCCGTCCCCTGTGGTACACAGGTGCCATAGCTAGCCAGAAAGCCTGCTGATGCACTTTTTCCAGGGTTGCTGCTAGACACTAGTGTCCATGCTCGCAGATCCGGAGTGTTCTGGCAGTGGCATCACTCAGGGTCGTGACTAAGGCTTTTACTTTGAAGCTCTTGCTGATGGAATTGAAGCGTTGTCAGTGAGAGCTTCCAAGCATCCATATTAGAGGCTGCCATCCTTTGGGTGGATGCACAGGGCGGAATGAAAACGGGGCTTGAATGGAGACACAGATCCCTAACGCAAAGTAGTGCTTTAAATCTCTTCAGTTTTGCTGGGTGCGTCTTGTTGACTGTGCGGTCTTACCACAGAGAGGATGTTTAAGCCCTAATGCACTCTTCTTAGTCCTCCTGCTCCTAGCCTAGGGCTCTGCTATTTGAATTTCTAGAAATGAACCATTTTACAAACTCTTCGTAAGCTGAAATTTGCTTTTTCTTTTGAAAACTCTAAAAATAAAATCCAAACAAATGGGAAAAACACAACCAAACCAAACAACACCCCCACCCCCCCCACCCCACCCCCCCAGAAACTAACTGATGAAAAACAACCAAACTGAAGCTTTGGGTCCAAACAGTTCATTTCCTTCCTAACAGCCCAGTCCTCTGGAATAGCTCTGGGCAGGAACTTTTTTGTGTTGTTGTGGGCAAGGTCACCTTTGAGAGATGCTTCCTGAAGGCATCCCGAATTCTTCATTTGCCTAAACAGCCTGATGCATTAGCCTTTTCTGGATATAATAAACAAAACCGAGGCTAAAATAGTAAAAGCAAGGTGGTTTAACTGCAGTCATCTTTCATACTGTACGGCATCCAGCAGTACAGAAATAGAAACCGTTGTGCCATTTCCTACAGTTCAGGGTGGGATTGAAAGTGACAGCTACTTCATGTCCTCTTGAGCAAAGCTTAATTCCCCTCCGCACTGCCCTTCCCCTCTGCCCTTGGGCAGCCGTGCTGTGGCTCCCGGCGAGGCTGGCTGACACAAACGGCAGACAATGAAACCACTTTGTGCTAACTCCTCTGATGTAATTGCGTTGCAGATTTTGTGCCTTGGCAAAGCGTCGAGTTGAAGGGATCCCAGGCAGGAAAACCATTATGGTTCCTCCCTCGGAAGAGTACTCCACACCTCTGCACCGCAAGGTGCCCGAGGACACTGACCCTGAGCTGGTTTTCCTCTGTCGTCATGTCTACGACTTCAGACACGGGCGCATCTTGAAGAACCCACAGTAGCACCGTTCTTGAGTCGGACCGCGGTGAGGATGAGCGGCACCGGAGAGCCGATGGCAGGCCAGCAGTCTGGGACATCTGTGCACTCCCAACAACTTACCTTGTGCTGCCTGCAGACCAGAGTGCCCAGCGCTCTTCCCTCGGACTGAAAAGTGTGCGCAGGAGCAGATCCCCGTGGAGGAAGGCAGCAGTTGAAAGCACAGCACTTCATTAAAAGCATAAATGAAAATATATACGTATAAAATAAATATATGTATATAGATATAGGTACTTGCATATGTAAATCTATATCTATATATGTATCTAGAGATGCATATATTGGGAGGGGTTTGCAGGGGATAAAAGCCAGTAAACTGAATCCAGAGCCATCGCTGGTGGGAATGGTGGAAAGGTGCAGGAGGGATGCTTTGGTGCGTTATATGAGTCAAGCTGTGACAGTTCTGTGGTTTTCGTGCCCTGATGTGAAGTGTGAGGACTGAGACAGTTCCTTGGCAGAGCACAGGAGAGTCTCCGTTGTCCCTCAGGACAGACACTGAGGATTCCCTGTGGGTGACAGCTTCTTCAGAATGCAGCCGTTGCTTTGGAAGCTGCCTGGATGCAGAGTGGCCTTGTGTTGTGCTTGAGTAGGTTTTGCTCTGTCAGGGGAAGAGGTCACCCCTATTTTCCCTCATCTTCCTCTTCCCCTCACCTCGCTGTTCTGTGATTCACTGCCTGGACTGGGGCTTGGCAGCCAGGCTTGGAAGTCTGCTCCCTTGCAGAGCAGAGGGAGCCAGCAGGATCATAGGCTTTGCGTCCCAGTGCAGTGTCCCGGAGAGCTGTGCCTCTGCCACGTGCCCTGACCTTGCCCCGAAGGATCTCGTGCCCCATGAAGCACAGTGCCAGCAGGCCTACGGTGCTCTCGAGCTTGGAGCACACAAAGTGGGCTCCGCTGGCGAGAACCGCGTTTTCTGAGTATTGCTCTTCTCATGGCTTAGGGGCTGTAGCGACAGAAGTGGGTTTACTCTTTCTTCCCAGTTTGTTTTCCTGTAATGTTGTTTACGGTCCTTGTTTAACCACATCAGTCTTCAGTGTGAAGAAGCTAGAGGGTGAAACAGCAAACCCTTTTCTTGAGTGTTTTTAGGCTTTTTTTTTTTTTTAATTTTACCCCCACTCCCCTTACATGCCTGTCCTCCCCCTGGATGTGCTGTTGAAGCCATCAGCAGTGCTGTCTCAGTGCTGCCTTGCAGCCTCCCCCACTCCAAACTCATCCTGGCATCTGAGCAAGCTCACCAAAGTGGCTTTCCAGCTCCTGAAGGGAACTGAGCAGCGGTAAAGGTTTGCATCGACAAGTGCGACCTGAGCCCTACAGATATTGCCTCTTGCCTTACATGTATAGATCCTAGATAGACATTAGTTCATCTTTAATGCAAACCGTTGGAGTTAATTCTAAAGCAAACCAAAGGACAGCATAACAGTCCATTGAGTCACTCACACCAAGCTGGGAGTCCACTTCTAGATTGCACTAACGTAAAGAAGGAGAATCGACACCATCTCGGCCCATGTTCCTGCTGGCTGGAGTTGCTCGTTGAAACTAGGGATCTGCATTTTTCTGGTCTTTTGGGGCTTCTGAACTCTCATTAAATGGTGGAAGTGTTCATACTGCTTTAATATTGTCCTGTCAGTGGAAGTAGCACTACCTGTACTCCCCGTGGACACTGGCATGGCGGGGACAGAGGGCTCGTGGGCTCGCTGTGACGGGGGCATGCCTGCCTGGCCTGGAGAGGAAACCTGACAGCATCAAATCTGTTACATGGAAAGAGTCCGTTAATGCAAGGGTTCTCCAGAGATTCGATCCACATACCAAAGAGGGGAACATGTCTAGAAGACGATGACTTGAGAGGAGATGAGAAGATCTGGCACCTGCCGCAGTAGGCGAGCAGGGCACACGTCTCCCTGCCGTCGGTGGACGATTCCTGCTCAGTGTTGCAGAGGATGCTGGAAAAACCCTGTTCTTGCCTGCGTAGCCCGGGGGAAAACGCCCAGCTCCAGGAGCTTTGATCCTAGGTGTGCAAGCAAGAATTTGCAGGTGAAGCATCTTATCTCACTTGTACCTCAAGATACTGTTAGTGTCTAAGTAATTGCTCAGATTTCTCCTTAACAATTAACTTGGGCACTGGTGGTCTCGTGGAACAACACGGTTGAGCTGCCAAGCTGGTGGTGCTGTATCAGGATGGGAGTCGGGGGCGCTTTTGGGGCTCCTGAATGGAAGTGCCACAGGGGTGCAAGGAGGTTTGGAGGATGCAGTCTCTGATGCTGCTGGGAGGGGATGTTCAGTGGGCCCCCTCCTCAGCGGGGGGGGGAGGGCGCTGGAGTAGTAGAGCAGCAGCCCCCTGGGCCGTGGCGTGGAAGGTGAGGGGAAGCCCTGAATGCGGAGCGTGGCTGGTAGGGGCTGTGCCGGCTGAGGCAGGCATGCCAGGCAGCACCGTCAGGCACGATGTGCTCAGAGACCCACCTGTCAGGCAAACCTGAGCGTTGCTGCACAGTCAGGGAAGGGTTTGAAACCCAGCCTTGGAAACCACAGTAACTCGCTGAAACTTCTTCTGACCCCCTCCCCGCCCCTGCTCCCACCTTTGTCCTGGCTCCTCTCCAGGCAGAAGAGAAATTGTGCTCACCCTGGGTCTGGAACGGGCTTTGGCCCGTGTCTGGAGAGGACAAATCCTGACTCTTCTCATGTTAGAATCTGCTTCAGGCCAAGAACATTGTTCGAGATTCACGTGGTTGCTTATGCTGTTGTGCAGACAGCATGTAAATGAATTGAAATGTCTTATCCATAATGAAAATATTTCATGCTTTTTTAATCTATTAGATATGGAAATATTTTTTGAAACTGAAAATGCAGTCGGTAGAATTTAAATTGAAACGTAATACATGTAAAATATATTTTAGTTGATAATTTTGTAAAATGCACTTTTTTGTGTCTCTTCCCTGGTTTCCCAGATCTGTATTTCAGTGTTTACAGATGGAATGAGAACATTCCCTATACCCTCCTTCTGTGAGAAAGATATATTAGAAGTAATTCTTAAAAAATAAATTTGAAAAATTGTATTGATTTAGAAAACCAGTGCTGCACTGTTCTTCTCTTCCATGCTGGAACTTCCCACCTGGACCCGTTGAGGTGCAGGAGTTAGGAGAGCTTAGAAGGTACCAATGTGGGAGCAGGCTTGGGTGCGGGTGGTCAGGGGGTGAGAGATGTGGACGCAGCCCAGAGATGAGCTCCTGTTGAGTTTTCTAGTGAAAATGGAGCAAGTGGAAGGAGGATTGGCGGGGGGGTTGGTTGATTTATTGATTCCAATCTGCTCCTGCCTGCTGCTGTCAATGGAGTATTAAAGTCTCTGCCTTTCAGCCAGGGAAGGTGTTGGTGGCAAAGCTTGTCTCTGTAAGGCTTGGTGTATCAGCCCATGCTTTGGGAACACTGGAAGGAAGCATTTTGAAATGTTGTTTTTGGAAAAGCTGCTTGCTTGGAGCCTCTGGAAGGCAGCTGGCAGCTTGCTTGGTGGCATTGCCATCAGCTGCTGTCAGCCTCCTGGCCCCGCAGCACCAAGCACTGCACACACACAGAGGGTGGCTCTAACAGCTGTGCAGCCTACATGGACATCCCAAAAATGCATAGGAGGAGCCCATGGGGGAGCAGGAGGAATAAAAAAAATAACCTCCTTGAAATTGTGCGGTAGAGTCAGCACCTCTGTGAGGAATGGGATCTGGATTGCCTGATGGAAATGTCTGCGTTCAAATGCAGGTGAGAGCTGTCTGCAGGTGCTGAGCTCAGGGTGCTTACAGTGAGCAGCAGGTTTTGAGGTGCAAGGCCAAAGCCGCTGGCATGTTCAAGAGGTGTGCAAAAGGATTACAAGTCCTCTTGCACACTCATCCTCGGTGAGAACGGCTTGCATGGTCCCCAGATGGTGGCACAGCAGTTTCCCACGTGGTCCCCAGCAGTTGCTCCCCTGGAGCTGTCTCGCAGGCTCAGTGCTGCTGCTCAGTGAGCAAAAAGGCTTTTTCAAGGTTTCCCCACTGAGTAAACATGGGGGGAGCTCAGCACCTGCAAGGGCATCTCTCCTCCTCTTCGTGATAAAACAACTTCTGTAAAGCTCCCTGCATATCTGGAACAGCCTGGTCCAGCCTTGCTCCCTTGGCTGTAGTTTGTGTTCTGACTGCCTTATCTGTTTTCTGCAGCACTAACCGGTTCCTTGCTGCCTCCTGCTTTCCAGGAGACGCTCCTCTTTAGACTTCCATGATTATTTTTTTTTTTCACTCCCTGCTGAGATGGTGTTTGCTGTTTCCTGGGGCTGTGGTGGCTCTGCTGGGGATGCTCGACATGGCCAGGGAGGGGGCCTGTTGCAGGCTGCTCTGTGGGGGCATCAGGGAGTTCACCCTGAAACCGTGGTGGGCTCGGTACCCTTCGCGTGACTGGGCTGGCACGTGGGTGGGCGCCGAGGCGGGGAGAGGTGATGTGGTTTAGTTCTTGGCTGGGCGGCTGGCCCATGGAACTGGCCGTTTCTATAAATGATGTTGTGTATTAATTGGAGCTGGACCCCTGCAGGCTTGGGGAGGGGAGGGAATGAGTTTGGGAACAAAACGAGCAGGAAGAAAAAGTGATGTCCGTTAGCGCTGCTGAATTAGCTGCTAACTATAGAGGGGGGAGCGAGTGGCAAGTGTGGTTCTGGGATGGATGCAGAGGGGCTGAGTGCAGTAACCGCAGCCCTAGCCCACCTGGGACCCCGGGCTGCCAGCACTGCCCGGGGTGTGGGGCAGCACAGAACCAGGCTTTGCAGCATCCCTTGCTCCTGGGTCACCTTGAGCTGGAGACAGAGGTTGTCCCATCCGAGGGGCAGGGCACGGTGCAGAAGCTGGCACTGCTGCTCCCAAACTGCTTTAGTCACCATCCCCTCGCAGCCCTGCCAGCGCTGCAGCCTCTTCAGGTTCCTGCTTGGACTTCTTTGTGCAGTTAGAGGGTTTGCTGAAGGATTCCTTCCTTTGGCTCTCTGCACCCATCGCACTTAATGAGGAGCCTTGTTGCAGCACAGCTCCTTGCAGGGAACTGTGGGCAGGTCAGGCAGAAACCTGGAGAAGTGGATCAAAATGAGAGAATTCAGGCTGAAAAAGGGAACCATATTGGTAGTGAAGTGTATGAAGCTGTGAATCACCTTCCCAAAGGGAGTAAGGAGCTCACCCTGTGACACTGAGATGTGCACACCAGTGTGGGCTCAGCAGGTGTGATATTCCTGACCTTGAATTTTTGTTAAAGAAGCAATTTGAAATTTTCCAGTTGTATTTAATGCAACTTGGCTGCCCAGGGCGAGTCAGTAACATAGGTGCCAGAAATGGAGCAGAAATCTGCGTGCTTTGCCAGGTGGGGACAGCTTCTTGTAGGGGTCAATTAAAAAGAAAATGGAGAAAAAGCTTTTCTAGCCCAGCTCTTCCCACGTGGTGAGCCATCGTCAAAAGGATAATCTGTGGTGGACTGAAAAGTTGGGATTAATGTCAAACAAAATTGGATTTACTGTTGAAATCTGCTACCCGAGGGAGCTGCGCTGAGCTGTATCCATCTCTCCCAGATCTGACGTTCAACGAACTCATGCTCCTGCTCCATGTCTGATGCTACCAGGGACTTACAGCTGCGGCGCTGGCAGGGTCCTGCTGGCCACAGGGCCATCCCTGGAGGTGATGCCATGTGTCGCCAGGGCAGAGGTGGGCTCGCCCCGCTGTGAAGCAGAGATGTGTTGTCCCAGGGATCCTGTGCTACTTTGGCTGAGGATCTCATGGTGGCTCCGCATCTGGTTCTGTTGACCCAACGGTGATTAAGGTAACTGGTGGAGCCAGCCTGGTCTGCCAGATGTCCCCTCATTTCCACGTGTGGTGTCTGGAGGTGACAGAGTGTTGCAGGCCTTGCAGGAATTGCGGGAGCGAGGTGGCACTTGGGGTGCTGGGCAGGAGCAGTCGGGGCTGCAGGCACCAGTGGAAGCTTCGATAAGGTTTGGGCACCGGGACAAGCACACTGCATGGGTGGGAGCTGTTCAAAGGCACATCCTGAGCTTTGGGAACACAGCCCTTTCAGTAGCACGGGACAGTTTGTCCGTGTTATTGTTGCGGCTTCCTGCAGGCTTGGGCATGCTGGTGTGGCTCTTCACTCCATGGCTTGACACTTCGTTTTGGAGTAGCTCCTTTCACCAGGGAACATGCCAGCTGGGCTCCTGGCACATGCTGCTGCTGGGGGCTTTTCTGGGGGCTCCTCACTCCCCAATTCTCCCAGCCAAGCAAACCTAAAGTGGTGTTCCAGGCTTGCTGTGGTTGCTGAAGTGCAACCCAGAGCAAAAAGCCACGAGCTCCCGGTTACATTTAACTGCTGCTTTAATGCCACTAATTATAATTGACTGTAATTGTGCCAAAATTCATCCCAGCCAAGAGACGGGAGCAATTTGGACTGTCATATTAACGTGACGGAGCACTCAGTCACTCTCCCAGCTCGGTCTCTCTAAAGCAGCTGCTGATAAATGAGCTGTGCTGGAGCAGCAGTGCGGCTGTCTGCGTGAGCTTTGCCACCTCGGTGCTGGCAGGATCAGCCCCTGGCAGAGCTGGTGCCACCCAGGGAGAAGGGATGCATGTCCCTGTGTTAACCTGGTGTCCCCAGGGACCTGCAGTGTGGGCGATTCCCTGTTCTTACTGTGCCCTTTTCACCCCAGCAATACAGGAAAAGCTCCTGGCCCACAGAGTTGGGGGTTTAGGGGAAGAGAACACAGCAAACGCACTCTGATCCCTCCGTGTGGATATTGGCTCTGCTGCTGCGGGGTAGGTGCTGCTCTGGATGCTTCAGCTGGGTACCAGCAGCAAAGCCGGGGCACCAGCTCCGCTTGGCACAGGCTCCATCTGATGGGAAAGCACTCACAACCTCAAAGCCATTTTTTGTATTACTCCTGCTGTATTACTGGCTGTTTCATTTGAAGCAGAATAAAAATGAGGTTAAGTTTTTAATGTTCATCCCTAGCTGCTGCTTCTGCCAGACACTGCAGCCCTGCGCCTGTGTTGCTGGGCCCGGAGGCTGAAACATTTTCTTGCTGTGACCTCGGGGTTTGGGAGCAGCAGAAGGCCACGGGCCACCCTGCACAGCACCGTTTTTCCAGAAACATCAAGATGTACGTTCCCAGAAGCTGTCTCCTGTGATAAAAACCATCAACAGAAAGGTAATTCCCATCTGGCTCCCGGGAAGGGAGCTGTGCTGGGAGCCCGCTTGGTGGAGCTGGCCGGGACCCCACCGCTCCACACTCCTGCAGATCCCAGAAGCTCAGCTGCACCGGCCCTTTGTCCGTGAATTCCCCCTGTGACACCACGGGGGGGTTTAACCGCAGGGCTGAAGGTACCAGTTTCCAAATGCCAGCCTGAAGCTGGGTGAGCTCTGTGGGGCGGGCACCTGGCTTTGAACCCCACCGTGCAGGGCTTTGGGGGCGGCCACCGGCAACGGCAAGTTCCAGGATCACCGCATCGCTTGCCAAGGTGAGCAGCTGCTGGGCATCATGGAAAGATAGAGGGCAGCGGAGGAGAAAAGGGAAGTTACCGAGCCCCAGATCAGGGGGATGGAGAAGCAGGGCTGTGCTGCCTGCATCCGCTGTCCCCGCATTCAGGACGGGACGGGACCCGCAAGCCTCTGCAAAGCAACCGCCGGTGCGATGTGCGGTCCTGGCACTGCGCTGGGTCCTGGCCTTGGGGAGGTAATTAATAACGGAAAATGCTGTAACGGTGACGTTTGACATGGCATGATGTCCCGGCTCCCACGAAGCCAAGTGCCTCGCATGGAAGTGAGGGGTGCGTTTGTGACTTGTTGCTATAGAGATGAGATGGCTTTTCCGTCAGAGCCTCCAGTGAAAGCAGTTAATCCATTTTTAAGAGGAAAGGGTATTTAATAAAGGAAACAATTTAAACTGGATTTACAAGATATGCTGAATGGAAGCATCATTTATTCTGTGGCTTCATATTTAATTTTAATATCTCTATAAACCTCTCCAGAGTATTCTGCAAAAGCAAGCTGGAGTCAGAGCGGGTTCGACCGCCCCGTAATTCTTAAAAGCAAAACAATTTAATAATGCTGAAAAACAAGCCTGCATCTCAATGAATTAATATTTTTCTGCTCGCCATAGCACCAGGAGCACTGGGATATGCCTATTAGAAAAAGGACAAATAAACTGTTCTAATGGAGAGGTATTTTTGAAAGGATATTGAACAAAAGCTTGGCAAATCAGGGTTGGGAGTGCCTGGTTTCAGGGGCAGCCAGTGCCTACATCCCTGCAAACTTCATCCTCTGTTAATTGTGCGAGATTTCGGAGGTTTACAATGAATCAGGAAAGCAAGAGGTGATGCTTTGCGTGCAGTGGCTGGGATGGCCTCTGAGCCTTCCCCAGGGTCTCTGCAAATCCCTGTCCGAGTGCATCCCGCAGCAAAGGGCTGCCAGCACCTGGTTCCTGGCGTGGGGCTGAGGATGCAGCACGCTCCCTCACAAAGCCTTCCGAGCATTGGGCAGGGAGGGATATTTTTTCACGCTCTTCTTTTGTTGATTCATACTTACCCAACATAGGAAGCATGTGCATTACAGTAGTTAGTAACTGGGGAAAGCCAGGGTGAAATAGTTGTTATCTGGGTCCCATCTGACTCTCATGTAAGATTAATTTTGTCTTTTGGCTGTTGGAGGTGTGTGTCACAAAGCCCAGCACAGGTGATGCTGCACTTTCTGTGCAGCCTTTGCAGCAAGCTGGCAGAGCCAAGCTGAAAAGAAATTGGCCCCTGTGCAAATACCTACTGAACACCAGGCAGTTTGTTGGGGGTTTTCTTAATTATTTTGAGTTTTCTCTGCACCCATAAATAATAAGGTTCATAATATGATACTTCTATCGGCAATCCAGGTTTTTTTCATAGCCGTGCTCACCGGTATTCCCATGCTGCTGTTTGAGCAGGGATGCGGTGATCGCGCTGGTTCTCTGCTGGGATGAGGGCAGGCATCTGCAAGGAGAAGCCCATAGGAAAGCCAGGAAGGGGGTGACAGATGTGGGAACTGCGGCACCTGGCAGCATTTAACACTTGATGAATGAGAAGGTTATGGAAACTCAGTAGGATTTCCTGCTGGGAAGCGGTTTGTGCCTCTTTCCAGAGCATTACTGCTTCATGCACTGGGAGCGCTGTGGTTTTGAAAGCATCAAGTGCTCTGGGAAGAGCTGGCAGGAAAACTTCAGTCCTGTCCAGGAGGTGAGTTCTCCCTGCTCCTTGATGCTCAGGGCACGAGAGCAAATTCTCTGGATTTTCCCCTGTCCCTTGAACATACTGTTTTTTTCAGTTCCTTTAATCCATAAAGACTGAACCGCACAAAGCTGGCTACAGTTTCTCCTCCGTGAGCAGCACGAGATACCTCTTTGGCAGTCCTTGAACCCTTATTTGAAAAGCAGAGTGCGGTGTCCTTTGCAATCTCATGCTGATCAGCACGAGCAGCAGCCAGAGCATTACAGAGCAGTGTCCTTTCAGGTGTCCCTTTGCCTTTACTTAAGACCTTTTTCCCCCCTCTTTTCCCTCACACACACACGTGCGACCCCACCAAGCAGGGGAGCCAGCTCTCCTCTGCTATCGATGGGGCCAAGGATAATAATTTCTCAAGGAGGGGACCCTAAATTGCTCAGAGCGAAGGTGATTTAGCAATTCCATGTGTTCCCCTCTGTCCCAGGCTGGGGGATGTTTCCTTGTCACAACCCCTTTCCGTATCCCAGCTGAAGTGCAGTGAGTAAGTGGGGATGAATTCATAGCACGTTATATAATTACAGTCTATAAAAAGGGAATTATATGGCATATTAGTGTCATTTATTTTACTGTACTAGCTGTTTTCATGCACGCAAACAAGCATGGCTGGGTTTTGTTCTCTCCTCCCTGTGAGACGAAAGCCAGGATACCCCATGGGAACTGATTTCCCAAAGGGCTCTCCCTGTCTCAGGAACACTGGGAGTCACTTTAATGTCCACCGACAGCAACCCCACAGACGTGTGTGGGTCTGGAAATTGGGATCAAGGAAAGCAGCAGGGCTTGCCTGCATGCCCACCCTATTTCCAGGGACTTCATCCAGCTACAAGAAGAGACTGCTTGCTTCCAACTATTCCCC
>JAVJGJ010000002.1:17916669-17950744 GCA_035590215.1 Microhierax caerulescens | reverse complement strand
AAGGGTAGCAAAGCCAGTAAAGATTAAAATATTGGATTAAAAAGGCACTGGCATGGCACTCTGATGTCATATTGCTGTTGTCTCAAAGGGCAGGCATCTTTACTGTTTTGCTTTTGGTGAGATTGGTGTGCTTAGGGGAAAAAGAAAGCAAGCTGGGGATGGATTTAGAAGATCAGCTGGAGCTGACACAGGTGCCCAGCAGAGCAGCCTGCAAAAGCCTCCAGGCTGGAGCTGGGCTTTCCTCACGGCTCAGTGTATACACACATGCCCCAGCAACCATGTGAGTAATGGAAGGGTTTATTCAGTGCAGGGAAAAAAAACCAAACCCAACCTAAAACATTAATTGAGTGAAAACATCACAGAGGCTTTTAGAGTCCTTTTGTGGGTAATGATATCAGCAAAGATTTGTCAAGGCAGCAGGGCTCCAAGATTGCTGTCAGACCCACAAAGGTCCCGGAAAAGGACAGCAAAGCCATTGTCAAAGGCGTTATAAAAGGTTGTAGGGAAGGGTGGGATATTCAGAGCTTTCCTTTTGGAAGTCTGCATTTCCCAGGTCTTTTTTGTCTTTGCAGGATTACAATTTAAAAAATGCTTCATCTAATTGCCCAGGCAGGCATTGAGGTGAGTGGCACAGACCTGAGCCCACGACACCAGAGCTGCTGTTGCTGGAGCTGGGGAAGCCACATGATGCTCGGAGTCGAACCGGTGTTCATAGTCACCCTCAGGTTTTAAATGAGATTTTATGAAAGTGATTGAATTTTCTCTGGTCCCCAGGAGGCAGCTTCCTTTTGGGGAGCCCTTGGAAAGGCTGTGTGTCCAGCTGCCAGCTCCCCTTCCTTGCCCCTTCATTGCCATCGAGGTTGTTTCCAGTCCCGGTTCTGTACTGGTTTGTGTTGGGAGGTGACAGGAAAAGGACTTCAATGAAAAGAGGCTGGCACAAAGGGCTGCTTCTGGCTCTAGTCTGCTGCAGAAGTAAGTGGTAACAGAAAAAGTGACTGCACAGGCACTAAATGCTTCTTAGTTTGCTGCTTTTCTTAACGAACAGCCAAATTATTTGGCAGGAGGTTGACTTTGATGAAGTTAGTTGTCTTCTGAGAGAAGAAGTACTCATCTCACCCTAGGAAGCAGGGCAGAGCTGGTTTGTGTGAGACCTCTGGGGCAAAAATTAGGGATGAGGTCAACAAATTGTCTAGGCTGAGATTTTGGAGTGGCTTATAAGATTCCCATGACTCCAATTTGCAAGTGAGCCAGGTATGAGCTGGTGTCCTTATATCCCAGCACGGAGCTAGGGAAGGCAGGACGGCAGACTGGCACAAAACACTCGTTTCGCAGCAGTAAGAGCCCTGTGCGCTGGTAGGTGGGCAGAAGTGATGAGCCCCGTTGCCTCGGGCTGGGGTTTTGCTGCACCAAGTGCTCGGTGGCAGCACTGGCATCTCGAGCGTCTTTTCCTGGTGGGATGACCCACAAGCCTGTTTGTGGCACATTTCAGACATTATTTAGGCTTGTCGAGAACTGAGATACAATGTGATGGAGGTGATGCTTCTTGCAAGGGGATGGAGGACAGAGGATCTCTTTGGCCTAGGAAGGGGCTGGGGGCTAGGAGGCATCAAACACATTCCCAAGAGACCCCAGGGTGGTTTTGGCAGAGCCAGATCAGAGCTTCCATTGAAGCCAATATCTTTTCATTAAGGAGAGGGAAATCTCATTCAGGCCCATGCCAGCTGGGCTTGCCATTGTCTGAGTGCCCCAACGCACGTCATGGCTTCCAGTGTCAAAACTGCCACTGGATGAGGCTCTTTCACACTGTATAAACCAAGCAAAGGAGGAACGATTGGATGAAAAGCAACGTGCCCAAGCGATGCCCCCCCCCGGCACCCCTCAGCTATTATTACATCTATTTTGCATTTGAATGAGAACTTTCTCCTTTTGCAGCCCACTTCCTTCTGGGGCTTGAATTGGCAAATGGAGTTGTTAAAAATCTCCAGCCTTGAGACCTGACAAAAGATGGTTGCTATAGAAATAATGGAAGTTGCATCATGAGCAAAATATCTTCGGGCCCAGAGCCAGTGGGGAAGAGGAGGGGACACCTTGTTGGTCACACAACTTCTGCAGGAGCCCATGTGGCTTCATGTGATTTTCCTCAGATACCCTTAGTATTGGCAGTTTGACCTTTGGCTTAAAAAAGCCAAAAATGGGGAAAACAGAAGCATCAGAACTGGAAGGAGAGGGCTTATACAAACCTCATCTGCTCTTTCTCCAGCTCTAGTGCCACCAATCAAGCAGGGTTGTCCTACATGCAGATTTATTCCTGTGTACTGGGTTTGAATCAGTTGATTTATTCCAAAGCAGCCCTCTTCAGGGTAATGAAAAATCTGTCCAGCAGTGCTCTCATTCTTTGAGAAATTATATGAAGAAATGGGAAAAGGAGGACAAAGTCATGGCTAAAACTCTTGCCTGCTGTTGTATGGTGCCCACCCATTGTGTTTGGCAGTAGACCAAGCCACGAGGTGTTGACCTTGCTCTTTCTTTGCATCAGTGCAATGCTTAAAAATAGGCAGTGAGCTCAAAAGAAGCAGCCAAATACGTATCTTGTCTCTGGGAGGGACTATCCAAAAAAATCACACATGCTGAAATCAGTGTGTGCTATGATTTCCAAGAACAGCCACTGGCTGACTGGAAAACTGGATGATAAACTGTGGGTCTAAGGGTGGCAGACATGGGCTTCTCATTCGTGGTAGCATTTACCCATTTATTTGTGGGGATTTGAAGTCAAGGTGAAACAATTCTGGATTTTAGGACTCTGTATCTTAGAGGGAGCTCAGTCTTCCCCACATTTGCATTGGGTAAGAAATTATAATCCTGGTTTCAAGTGAGGTATACATTTGGGATTGGACTGTGACATGCAGCTCCTAGACCAGATCTCAGAGAACTGCATTTTAATCTGAAGAATTTCATCGTTCAGAACCAGCACATTTGCATCAAGGCTAAATTAACTGCAAGCAACAGGTTATGGCAGCTTGGAAAACTGGGAATGTGCCATTGCCAACATGCAAAGAGAGAGTTCGGGTGGCTCTGGGCTTAGTGGTGCGATTATGGATTTATTTTTTTTTTTTACTACATCAGCTCCCAAATGTGTGACATTAGGGGAGAAAAAAGGTCTTACCTGGTGCCTTTGATCCCTCATAATCCCCCGCATGAGGAATTAAAGGGTTTGGCTTTGCCACAGGTAATTGCAACACAGCCCCAAAAAGTGCCTGTGGGGTTGTGGCTTTGAAGGACATGACTCTGCCTGTGATGTTTTAGTTGGAAGCGTCACATCTTTCCATGGCCCTGTGGGAGACAAGGGTGGGAAAAGGCTCTTGCATCCCCTAGGATGTGTTTTGTGAAGGTGGAGGGAGAACAGAAATCGGGTCTCTGGCTATGATGGAAAATACAGGGTGGCACAAAGCCACAGCCCACCTTGGTGCCAGAAGGAAGCGATCGGTAAAGCACCCATGAAGATGCTAAAGGGAAGGAGCGGTGCTGAGGTCTGGGAGAAGGAAGCCTCCCCTTTCAAGGTCGTATGGAGGAGAAGGAATTTGTATTGCAGGCACACCTCCTATGTACCCCAAGGTAGCTGCGCTAAACTGTGCTTTTTTGGCCATCTGCTAGAGGAATGGCCACCTCGCAGCAAAAAAGGGAGGGTGGTTTTGTTTTAAAAATAATAAAAAAACCCACCACTGGTTAAAATCATGCCTGCTGTTCCTTGCAGTTAGCTTTGAATGGCTTGCTGACCATCAGCGATGGGCATGGGCGCTTAGGTATCAATGGCCTAATGAGGCAATTAGGAAAGAGCAGGAGTGTTAAAGCTTTGGCTTAGTGACAGAAGCAGAGCTGGAGCTTTCAATGGGGGTGGGCAGATGGGTCCACATGCGAGTGCTGCAGAGCACTGGTGGAGACTTGTCTTGCTTCCCCGTAAGCCCTGCCTGGAGAAGTTGCTCTTAATTATCTTCTTGCTCCCAACAGGAGAGATCAGTGCAGCTCCATACGAGATGCTTGTTGCACTGACTCCTGTGTGTCCCTTAACGAAGGGCTTGTAATCAGCGCTGGGAAGGGACGTTGGAGAACTGGCATTGGGCAGGTCAGGCTTGGTGCATCCCAGGGGTCTGGGTCTGATCCAGCTCTTCAAATCAAATGAGGACTTTTCAAATAAATTGGTAGGGCAAAGAAGTGGCTTTTAAGCAACTAAACTTCCACCTCAACTCTTGAAGTGAAGGTGGGCTAAAGGAGCTTCTGCAGGATGGACACCTTCTTGGCTGTCCACCGTTAGTTGCTTCACCAGCACCGTATGGAGGTTGTCCTCGCTGGGGACCTGCTTCCTTGGACAGCTCGTCCACACGCCTTCAGGACAGGTTTTGGCCAAGAGCTCTGCTCATGGCTGAGCGGAGGGGATTTGTGAGGTTCGCCTGTGGAAAAGACCGACTTTTTCTCATTCCAGCAGACACCACGCCAGCGCACACATGGAAGAGATTTGAGAGCAAAGATGTCATTTTTATGACCTGAATGGAGTCCCAGTTTTGCAGAACGAAACGATCATTGTGTTGGGGTCTCTGGGCACAGCTCCAATCCGTAGCATGGTCTGCTCTTCCTCGATGGGAATTACTCATCGCCCCACGCTTCCCAGCAGGAGTTATCAGCTACAGTGAAGTAGGACTTGTTGCTACAGCTTCCTCTCAAAGACAGACTGATAAAGTGGGTTAAAGAAAAGAAAATATCTCTGTATAACCAGAGGGAGGAGAGGGAGAACAGCACTGTGTTGAAAGTCTGCTTCCCTGTGCTTTTCCATCAGCATCCTGCAGCTGGCTGGCTGGCTGCTCCCACCTTTCCTCCAAGCTGTGTGTGAAAAAAGCACCCCAAAAAAAAGAGTCCCCCAGGGGAACTCTGGCATCATGCCCCCAGCGCCCAGGGGTGCCCAGCATTCCCACCCAGAGTATTAAATAGTGCTGTGGGAAGCATTTTGTAGGGGCAGACCCATGTAGGGGTGAGAGAGGCTCTGCCGACCTCCTGAATTCCTGGGGTTTCCCATCTCCTTAGTGCATGTTATATGAATAGGCAGGAGGGTGATTTTTTCCATCCCTTCAAAGTTCCTCGGTGCTGCCAGTGAATGCTTTATATTAGAGTCCCATTCAGCAAATGACTTCAGTATGCACCGATGGCGTCACAGGCTATTAAAAAGAATAATAGAGAAGCAACCATGGGAAAAGAGCACTAATACTTTCAAGGCTCTTGGTGACATTGCAGCCCAGATGAGTGCCCGCAGCTGGGGGCGTTTGCTGCACCAAACAGCTCTTAGTTGGTTTTGGGTTTTTTTTCCCCTTTCTTGTTGCAACTGTGGGCAAAGTGGGCAGGACTGAAGAGCCCCCCCTGTGCTGGGCTGCAGCTCTGCTCAGCGAAGATGCTTTGCATGCTTCAGTGCTGCGGCCCAAGGTTGCAACATGGAGAAATCCATCTCTGGTGTGAACAGCCATGCGGCTCAACACCGGGTAGCTTCTGGCGAGAGCTTGGCTGAACCAGCCCGAGAGCTCCCTGCAGGCTCCCAAGCCTTGCTTTTCTCCCAAAAACAAAGCCCATAAATCATTGCAGATCGATCCCAGCATCCAGCACAGCCGCCCATTGCTGTTGGATTTTTGTGCTTCATCATCGGCTGCTGGCAAGCGCTGCCTGCGCTGTCGCTTCGGTGATGCATGAGCCAAAAAAATCTCTTTATTTGCCCTTAAACTGCAAACTGGGTCTGCAGAGCTTGTGGGTCAGTTGTCTGTGACGGGAGCTGAAAGGGCAGCTTTGCAAAGCCGGAGCAGCACCCCAAGTTTTCACAGATAGTTTTACCAGAGCATGAGCAGAAATTTCGGGTTATTTCAGCTCTAAGTCAGGTCTGTTCCAGTGAGGCTGCAGGACGCCCCGGCATTATGACACCCAGCATTGATGTGTCTGTTTTGGTTGCAGTCCAGTCGGGAAAACAAAAAAGTTAATGTAGACACCAGAAAAAGTACTTGGCAGATAAAGCAAAACAATGCTCGCAGCTATTTCCGTCTGACGAAACGCCCGCTTCAAACACGCGCGAGCAAACCGTGCTTGTGCAGCGTGGCGGCTGTGACGGGGGGGTGCAGGGGGGCGCAGGGCTGTGGCGAGCGCCTGCAAGATGCCCCCTCGGATGCCACACGTGCCGCCGGTGCTCACCCTTGCAGGAGGCTGGCTGCAGCCCTCCTGCAGCTGTACAGGCGTGGGCAGAGGATGCTCTATGGCCCCGGCGGTGCCCTGTAGGAGGTATACGGCTCCCTGCTGCAGCAGAGCCATAGGGAGTGATGCACGTTAGCTTGCCGGAGGTGAGGAGCTTGTTTCAGACCCCAAGAGTCTGCCTTAGCAATGCCCGTCAGGAAAATCGAGGGGTTGGCACACAAAAGGGTGATGCCTGCCCAGGCGTTAGAGGTGACTATATGTAATGGTGCTCTGTGTGAAATTCCAGGGTGTAGAAAATGGAAAAAAGAAAGACTGGACTGCTTTTGTGTGTGCCATTGTATTGCATCTATGCATAAAGCTCTGGTTAAAGCATTGTAAGATTCTCTCCAAGTGGTACTTTTTACTCCAAGTTGGTGCAAATGGCGGTAGCATTTCAAGGGACATCCCAGAGACAGCTGGCAGGACAAGGCTCACCAGGGGCTGTGTTGATGCTGACCTTGTTTGGGGACTTTTTGCACAAATTTGAGTATTTGACCACTTTTACATCTGAAAGTGCAGCTCACAGCAAATATCGGATGGGAAATAACCCCCAGAGAAATTGTTGTGTTTGAACCTCTCGTGCACACCAGTCCTGCACGCCTTGTAACAGTCAGAGGGACTGTGGTGTGCTGGGTGTTCGGGGTCTCAAAGGATGTCGTTAGCAGGATTGGGAACCAAAACTGAAATTCCATCGCACGTAATAGGCAGGAGTCTCCTGCCTCCATTATATCTGACCCCCTCTTGGTGTTAGGGAATTTTCCAGGTCTGTTTTGTACTTTATATACACGAGGTGGCTTCCTTTTCTGGAAAAAACAAACAAACAAACAAACAAAAAAACCCAAACCAAAAAACCAAAACAACAAAACCCCTTGGTTTTTAAAACTTACCAAAAACCTTTTGCTTTGCAGACCCAAACCACAGAATTACAAATTGCTTCTTCTGTTTGCTTTTAGTGCAGCTTGACACAATATCGAGCCAAGGTCAATGAATTTACTTTATACCTCTCTGAAGTGCTAACGGGAGCCAGGGAAACCTTGCTGTGCTACAAAAGGGACTAAAAGAAAAGCACCGGTGGGGTTTATCAGCAAGCTGCAGAGCTCTTTGCTGAGGACCAGTGACCAGTGTGGGGAACCGTACCTTGCAGCAGCTCAGGAGCTGGGCAGCATCACAGCTGCGCTGAACCAGTTTGGTAAGTGGTGTTTGCTGATGGGAGCTTGGGCAATGAAAGAAATGGGAAACAACAGGACACTTCAGGGATTAAATGCATCCTTCTGCTCTCCTAAAAGCTCTGGGGGTGTTCTTCCTCCCCCCGTCCACCATATGGTGGCTTGGAAATAAGCTCAGAGCAACCAGCAAAATCATGTTTATTGCTGTAGCTCGGTTGGGGAGCATCAGGTGGGAAGGAAAATAGGGATGCTAAAACCAGCAACAACACACAGGCGCCTGATGAAAACCCTGCTGAAGCTGTGGCTGTTTGATGGACTTTTAAGATGCCTGAGTAATGGTGAGGAGTAAAGGATAAATAGCGCGGCTCTGCTTTTCTGACAGCAAGGGAGCACGACTGAGGCAATTCAGGCTCATTTGAAAAACAGCAGCTAAGCCTGGGAAAGGGCCAGGCAGGGGGAAAATGGCAAAAGCTTGAAATTTAAAACTTGAAAACATAATAAATGCACTTAAATATCTGGATCCCCACGCTCCTCGCTTGTCCCACCGCCTCCATCCCGCTTCCCAGTGCTCATTAGCAAGTCCAAGTGGGTCTTAAGCTGATTAGAGCCCTGCTAGCAGCGAGCCCGACCTTTGGGGAGGATGAAGTTGTTCTGGATGATCACAGGGGCCAGGAGGCTTTTCACGAAGCTCGCACCGTACCAAGTGGCTACCATTGGTGGTGAGGAGGTGGGGGCATTTGGGGCGGCAGCAAAAAAATCTGGTTTATTGAAAAGCCCTCTTCTCGCCAGGCAGGGGGACGTATTTTTGTTGCTCTTCCCCACCGCGTGTTCACAAAGAGCAGCGGCGCTGCCAGAGGCTGCTGTTCCCACTCAATGGAGCCAGGCGGGAGCTGGGACCGGGTCTGGCAGCAAATTCCCAGCTCTGACTGGGTGATGCTGTGATGGCACAAAGTCTCTGCAAAGCACCACGTGTACCCTGGTGCTTAGCACCACGCCGGATGCTTTGTCAAAGCAGCTCTGTGGGAACGCACCCTGATCTTGGAAACATGAGACAATTCCTTAAAATAATTTAAAAAACCCTTCCTGCAGTAGCAAGAACGAGCCCTGCATCTTATTTTAATGGATCTTTTAATAGTTGCAAGCATCTTTCAGAGTGGTTTTGGGCACCTGCTGTTCCCTCTAGTAGCTGCTGTCACAGACATGGAGTGTGGTCCCTGTGGCCCCATCTTGTGTTTTGACGGCTCTCCTGTCCTCGTGCTGGGCTGGGATGCTCCTGCGACTGGGCATGATGTTCCCGGTTGGAATCATACAGCAAGAAGCTCTTCTTGGTCTGGAAATTCAGCACCAGGTGGCTTTCTGATGTGCTTTGTGCCAGTGTAAGTCCTGCAGCTGAGCTGTTGCAGCAGCTCTTTGAGAGCAGAGCGACCTCCCAGACTCTGAAGTTGCAGTCAAACTTAGTTTCTATTCTTTGTTTCTTTTTTTCTTTATATCTTTTTCTGGGTTTTTTCATTCTTTTTCTGTCGTCCGTCCCCCGTCCCCCCCCCAGTTATTTTTTGTTCTTTTTCCTGTTTTTCTTTTTCCTTTCTATTTTTTCTGAGTTTTCTTTCTTTTTCTTTCTTTTTTTTTTTTTCCCTTTCTCTTTTCCTTTCTTTCTTCCTTTCCTAACCAACAAAAATCATATTGCTCACTGCTGGAGGCCCAACTTCCCCTCCTGCTCCACAGTACAAAGTTCTTCACCCCAAAGCCATTTTGCAACCCGCTTTATGTGAATCAGGGAGCTGCCCAGCTCAGGGCTTGCTTTTTGCCCTATTTAAGCTCACTCCCACCATTTCTCAGCACCGCTACACCCTCGGTGGGTCCCTGCTTCTATGCGGTATCAGAGCTGCCTGGCGCCCATCCCCCCTCCTTTCCCCTCTGTCTGGGCTGATGGACACCCCGCCGCCACCCCCCTGGTGATGCTGGGGGTAATTAGTGCTTCCTCGAGCCTGCTCTTTCTACCTCGGGTACTTTCAGGGCGATGGTGAAGGCGTGAAGCACCACGTTGGCAGTTGCACAAGCAACTTGTGTGCGATGGGTCCCACTGCCAAAACCACCCCACGTCCAGCCCTGGCTGCTGCACTTTTACGTGGTCGTTGCGTGTCCTACCAGGGTCGCTGCCTGTTTCACTCGGTCATTGCACACTCCACTGCGTGTTTTGCTGGATCATCACACACTTTACCAAATCACCGCTTGCTTCACCAGGGTCACGGCATGTTTTTCTGGGGCTGCTGTGTGTTTTACCAAGGCTGATGCCTGCTCTGTCAGGGCTACTGCGTGTTTTGCCAGGGCTGCCACGTGCTTTCCCAGGTTGCTCTGTTTTACTTTTCCTACTTTACTTTTCATACTTTCCTTATTCATACTTTCCCATGTCTGCTGTGTTTTCTCAGGGTTATTGCACTTCCTACCAGAGCCGCTGCATGTTTTCCCAGGGCTCTTGCATGTTTTACTGGGATTGCTTTGTGTTTTACCAGGTTGCTGCGTGTTTTACTGGGATCACTACATATTTTGATGGGGCTTTTACATGTTTTATATGTAGAGTTATTGTATATTTTGCAAGCGCCACAGCATGTTTCACCAAGCTGCTGTGTATTTACTGGGATCCGTGCACGTTTTGCTGGGGCTTCTGCATATTTTACCCAGTTATTGCATGTCTCACTAGAGCTGCTGTGTGTTTACTGCATGTTACTGGCCTCGCTTCACATTTTACCAGCCCACCACATACATTGCCACATTCACTGCATGTTTTAGCAGGACCACTGCAGATTTTTCCAGGGTCTCCACACATTTTAAAGATCGCTGCATTATTTTTATTTTTTTTTTCCCCTTCCCAGTGCAAGTTTTGCCAAATTGCTGGACGTTTTCCCAGCTCAGTACATTTTTCCTGGACTGTTTCCTGTAGATGCTGTGCACACCATCCCTCCAACCCCTCTGATCTCCCAGGGCTCGGATCTGCCTGGCTGCAACTGTGTTTAAAGCAAACATGATCCCCTCCCGTTGGCTCCAAATTGCCAAACGTGAGGCTCTGTTATAGTATTATTTTTCCGAGCGAGAGCAGAAAACAGCGGCCTTGGCGGGGGGGCTCTGCCAGCTGCTCCCTCCGATACATGCGCAGCCCCAGAGGGCTCAGCAAAATTTCCCAGCCCACAGGGATTGCTGGCAGGAAGCAATCTGGCAGACAACATGTTTAGAGGAGACTAATGTCTCAGAGCCACTGAACCATTTAATTGCCAATAAATACAGCCCACACGTAAATAATTATGGAGACCCAGAAACTGTGTCGTCTTCAGTGAAAGGAAGGAGCTGGCAGCCTGATGAAAACTCCCTGTGGCAAGTGTATAAATTAAGATTTCTTGTTAATACGGGAGGAACAAGAATCAATAAACCTGCCTGGATATCTCCCAGCATTGTTTTGGGCTCAGGAGGGTGATGGTCCCTGCCGGGGTAAGAGGGACCAGGCTGTGCCCTTTGGCTGACTTTGAGGGTAAATCTTAAAAATTTATACGTTTGCCAGATCGAGATTTGTCCAGGCTCTTGTTGCAACCCAGTGTGACTATTGCAATACCCTTTTTTTTGCCATACTTCTGGGGATAAAGAGCTGCAAGGATCCTAGCCCAAAACTTTGGACCTTTATCAGCATCACATATGCGCTGGCAGCAAACACAGACTTTCCCTTCAGAGCCCTGATAAAACCTGCAGTGACCCTTCATCCCCCTACCAAAATACTGATGTCTCCATCACCTGGTTCTCTCATGCTGCTATCGCGTTTCTCTTTCAAATCCTTTTGCAGGACACTTAAGAAAACGTTCCCAGCACTGGGCTTGCTGGTGAGCTGACCCCCTACCGCCTGTCACATCCATGCTGCTCTAGCATCAGTCTTATTCATCTTTTAGTTTAAATTTGGCCTGCATGGGGCTAGATGTGAGCAAAGAAGCTGATTTTTTGCAAGTTTGGGGGCTAGATGCTTTTTTTTTTTTGCTTGTTTGTCTGTCAGGACAGGACCATAAGTGTTGCCTCTGGTCTGTGCCAGGATTCCTGCACATGTTACCAGTCGCGCACCGCATGGGTACCTCCATCCGCTACCCTCAGTCTGGAGGGTGACTTCATCCCTTTGCACCCCAAAAGTGCACCAGGACTGTGGGCTGTGCCCAGGCATCTTGCCTGGTTGTGGCATCTTCTCATGTGCTGGAGTCCACATACTTCAGATTTCCATCATTTTTATTAAGCGCATCCCTCTAGCCCAGTGATTTCCTAATGTCAGACACACCAGAGGTTAGGAGGGATGTTTGCAGCTGGATTGTTAATATTTTTGGTCAGCAGGGGGAACTGGCAGAGCTGCTGAATTCTCATCCAGATTTTAGTCTCAGATCTGAGGTCTGCATAGCAGCGGGGCTCTGCACCCGGAGTTTTGACCTGATCTTGTCTCTCCCCGGTCTATTACAATGAACCAAATACTCTGATGCAGGGGATGGAGTTTTTCCAGCCCGTGCAATGTGATAAGGTGGGATGTTGCATCCATCGCTGAATAAAAAACATCACAAAAGTTGGCAAACTCAGGGGCTTCTCAGGGCTCCTGGTCCCTGGAGTTGTTTGCAGGGTCAGGCTCAGTATCAGCGAGTGATGTTTGGGGGATGGGGATGGTGCCACGTTTGCAGCAGCAGAGGCAGCAAAGCTCTCACTCATGTGAAAACGTCCCACGGGTGGGACCAGAGCTTTGTACGCACAAAGTCTTTGTATTTTCTGGAACATCAGGTTTTCTTTAAAGGTTTTCCTTTAAAGCAGCTTTATGTTTCATGAATTTAATTTCAGTTGAATATGTGATGATGCAGAGCTTTTTCTCTGTTAGCCACTTCATCCTTATCTCTTAAGTTAGGCTTTGACCTTGTTTATCACACTGCTCCAGTTTTCTTTTATTCTGGCACTGGAGCTCAAAGAAAAACACTGTCACATTGCTGGCTGCAAAACAGCTAGTGAGGAGTCACCATCCACCACCTCAAAATTCACCCTTGGACCCGTTTGTGTTCAGTAGGTAAGTCTTGTATTGCATGGTCTTCTAAAAAAGCACCCAAAACCCGCATCGTCGTCTTTGTGCTGCAACACTAAGTGCAAGGATTGGGTCTTGAAAAAGCAGCTTGCAGCAAGTTGGTGGGATAACTGGGAAGGCTGGGGCTGATGCTGGGATGCAGCATGGCTGTCTGCATCTGCCTGAGCAGAGGGATGAAAATCGGAGACCTGGGGCAGGGAAACTGCATTTTGGAGAGCTGAGCTTCCTCCTGGGTCTGCCCCTCGTGCGTCTCCACCGCGAGGACATCTCTTCTTTGTAGGTGCCTGCTGCACCTCGGTCATTCTCACTTCTAGGTCTGGAGTTTTGCAGGGGAATGGCAACTATCCTTCCCAGAAGGGGAATGGGGTTTGCCAAATTTTAGGTTGTTGCAAGAGCCAGGTACGGCTGAACAGGCTCTCCACGGTCGTTTTATGGCCCCTCCAGAGCACAACATCTGGGCAGGTTTAGACACCCGGAGCTGAGCCTGTTTCCAACAGGTGTACGAGGGCTCAGAGCCAAGCGCCTACGTCAGGGACTGAGTTTTGGAGAGGAATATCTCAGGCTGCGTAAGTACAAGGTCTGTAGTGTAATTATCAGAATGTAACCACAGTAGGGCTCAGGGCAGTGCTGGAAGACCTCTCCACCACTGTGTTGTGCCTCCTGAAGTTGCCCTGGTGCCCTCCTTGGACAAGGAGGGGTGCCACCAGGGAAGAGCCCCCATCGCTGTCTCCTAAGGAGCCGCCTCAGTCCAGCAGTTTGGCTTTTCCCCTGGGCTGATGGGTTCCTATAGCAACAGTGAGCCGCTCGCTGCAGCTTTTACCTTGATAACAATAAAAGAGCGCTCACATTCATTTTCTGAAATCAGCGCCAGTCACCCCGCACGCTGTGGTGCCGCCTGTGCGTTGTTGACATGATTATACTAATCAGCAGCCGGTACATCGGCTGAAACAATTGAGAGCCTGAAGCAATTACCCCCTGCCTGGGACACCGCGGCTGTAGGAGCCCATGGAGGGGTATCTGCCCAACCACTGTAGGATCAGCCCAAGTTCATTGCTGCCAAAGAGAGCAAACCAAGGGCTGTATGACAACCCCATCCCAGTAATCTGCAGTAAATGCCTGCGTCTTCCTTACCACCCCCAAAAAGGCACGTATTAAAACACAGCGAAAGCAATGTTTTGGTTGTGGGACATTTTTGCTTCATCCCTGGCTTGTAGGAGAGCCCCAGGTGGTGGTACTGAGCTTTGAGTGATGTGGCCGTAGGTTTTTTGGAGCTGGCACAAGGAACCCCATCTCTCATTGCCAGCTTGGAGAACAATGTAGAATTAAGTATGGTAAATACCAGATTTTTTTCTGAGAGAGGTCGTGCTGACCGTGGAGCATAATTAAGGAGCTTCCTGGCATCTGCTACAGGAGCTGAATGAAGGGTAAACTAGCTGAATGAAAAATAAACTGGGGTTTAAGAAATCTTTATTAATTTGCTGCAGCAAGAGCTCGCTATGCTTAAAGAAATTAAAATGTGAGCTCTCAAAATCAGCTTGCAGCAAGCTAAGGAGGAGGAGACACCGGGGGAATATGTAACAAGATGGAAATGCATACATTCATAAATCATCTGTGGCGCTTTCAATAATTCACCACTGCTAAAGGACCTGGCAGTTCACAGAGAGGTAACATCCACGTGGAGATGTTCCGTTTGCCTGGTCCAACAAGATCCAGGGCATCTCCATGCTGCCCTTTCTGTGTTGCGCAGGGAAAGTGGGATTCGGTGTGTCTGAGCTGAGTGATAACACAAGTGCTAATGTCTGAGGCCGGGCACGGACCACGTGCCCACTGGAAATTGCCACCTGCCGAGTTGCCAGTGGTGATTTTGGTTTCAGCCCTTCAGAGGGTTTATCGTCACAGACTCTTAGCTTTGAGTTAAACAGAATTATTTGTTTGAATTAAGCAAAATAATTAACCCAGCTCTTTGGGAATCAGGCTTTTAAGCACTGGCAGAGGCGCCAGGGGTGGTGGGGAGCATGGGTTGGGGAAGTCCATTTTGCAAGGCAGTAGAAGTTGTTCAAGGAATAAAAATAGCCTATTCTAGATACTCTTTCCTAGGTTATAAAACCAAGGTGAGTATTTGGATGCTGTGATGCTGGGTGGGTGTTTTTCCTGCAAACGCTAGGTTGAGTGTCAAAGATGGTTATCCAAAAGCCCCATGCGAGCCCTGCCAAGGGCTGAGCCTCCAGGCTGTCATGGTGCCCAGGGCAGTTCCCAAGCCCTAAATTCACCAAGTGAAATAACAAGGAAAGAGAAGGTGGTGCATAATATGGTTTGATGTTACATGGCAGCTTTGTATTACCTTTTCTTGCATGTCACGGTTTTTGTTCTCCTTATGGTGTAAGAGGTGTTGAGCGCATTTTACACGAGCTGCTCTCTTAACGTTGGTACGGCAAGTCTGTCTCTGTAGCATCAAATCTCTCCTTCTGCCATCCGACTCGCTGCTGTCAGAAAAAGCAATAGCTCATCTTTGTCAGCTCTTTAACACCATTTCTTTAGGAAAAAAAAAAAAGAATATCAATGGTGTGTTGGCCACTGCTGGCTCTGCCGCGTCCTTTGCGAGAGGTGGGGGAAGAGGATGGGAGCTGAAGGGCTGTGGATTTGAGCAGAGGGTCTTGTGGCAGTAGCAAGAAAAGCAATTGCAGTTTTAATGAGGCTGGGGAAAAGTTTTTGCTTTGAGCTGACTCTTCTTCTGGAGAGAGATTTTCTTTTCATTGCTCCTGAAGTTACAGTTTGTTCAAACGCAGCTTTTAATGTTTCATGAAGCAGCAGTGAGGAGTTCTGTGTGAGATGGTGGGAGGCTGACCTCGGGCGCTGGGTAAACAACTTTAATGGTGGGTAGAAAACAAACCGTTTAACTGAGAGGGCTGAGCTCTCTGGAGAACAGGCTGCTGCCCTTCCCCGGAGCGTGGCTGGCTGCGAGAGACCCCGCGCCTTCAGGAGAGGGATGCCCAAGGACTTGGGAGGACCCCAAGAGCCCTTTGCACTGTGTGAGTGCCACGAAACGCAACTTTGCTCTAACTCCCCTTTTTGTGGGAACGCCAAGACCATGGTTGTGAGCTGTCATTGACCGGTTTGGTGATATTGCACCAGCAGGTCAGCGTTGTGGGGTGCAGTTGGGGCTGTTGTCATGCATTTGGTGCGGTAACTTCAGTGAGCTAAGCTGAATGTTTAGGATTTGTGTACTTGGGAAAACCAAACAGCTTGTGGTGGATTCAGTGTGCTGTATGTACGTATACTGCTTATATAAACTATCATTATTTTTTTTTTCTTTTTCCAGGAAAAGGTCCTGGTTTCAGCTGGGATAGAGTTAATTTTCTTCTTAGTAGCTGGTGTAGTGCTGGGGTTTGGATTTGGTGTAAGAGCAATGCTGACAGCACACTGATGGGTTTGGTTGTTGCTATACTAATATACTAAGTCAAGGACTTTTCAGTTTCTGGGGTCCTGCTGGCAAGAGGGCTGGGGGGGGCATGGGGAGCTGGGGGGGACACAGCCAAGGCAGCTGGCTGGAACCAGCCAAAGAGGTGTTCCATACCATGGGGCTTCATGCTGGGTATAGAAACTGGGGGAAGAAGTAGGAAGGTGGGGGACATTCAGCATGATGGTGTTTGTCTTCCCCAGTCCCCGTCACACGTGCTGGAGCCCGGCTGCCCTGGGGGTGGCTGAGCACCCACCTGCCCGTGGGAAGCCGTGAATTAATTCCTTGCTTTGCTGTGCTTGTGTGTGGGTTTTGCTTTGCCTGTTGAACTGTCCTTATCTCAAGCCAGGAGTTTTCTCACTTTTACTCTTCTGCTTCTCTCCCGCATTCCGAGGTGGGGGAGGTGAGCGAGTGGCTGCCTGGGGCTGGGTTGCCAGCAGGGGTTAAACCCTGACACCTGGGAAATGCTTCTTGCAGTAGGGCTTCACCAAGGCAAGCATTGCCAGAGCTCATAGGACCTCTTTTTTTAAGAGGAGGGATTTCGGTACCACTAGACATATTTCATGCCTCATAAAGTCTTTGTAGCAATTAAACCTCCTAATCTAGTCTGAATAATCCTAGAGGAACAACTTCAAAAGGGGTCTCTTACTTGATAAAGAGGCATGAAAAGATGGGCTTCAAAGAAAGAGGGGGTAAGAGAGGCTTAGACTTAGGACCCCCTACCCCCTCCCCCAAAAGAAAAAGAACAGCAAGGGTGAAGATGGATCAGGGCTTGGGATCTGCCATGCAACGAGCTGGAAGCGTTCTCGCTTACGCAGTGCTGAACACCCTGATGATGCTAAAACCCCTTACAATGGCACCGTGACCGGGGCACCCACAGCACTCACCCGTCCGGGGATGCCCAGGCAGTTCTACAAACCACGGAAACCTCCTGGCACCAGTCCCGGCCAGCAGCTCCGCCAAGGCTGCTGCAAACCCCACAGTGAGAGCAACTCCGCTGCTTTAGTTAATAAATAATGAAATAAGGAGCCCATAATAACTGTTTGTTTTGCTTGGTCCTCAGAGTACAATACAAAACTCTTAGCAATAAATGAAAATAGTGGTGCCTAATGAGTGGAGTACTGCATTCTTGGTTCTTGGCCACCCGACCACTCGCTGTTGCTGCAGCCTGTGCTTTCAGGGTTGTTACCTTTCACCAAAAATAGACTTGCCAATGGCTTCCATTAGGTCCCCTGGACAGGAGAAGGCAAGAGGAGTTGTTAAAACATTTCTCTGCTACACTGCCCCATTATCTGTTCAACTTCCATCTGGTATGGGAAAAAAAAAAATCCCTCGGCTCCAGCAATCATGGGTAAGAAATGGGATATTTCTTTCCTGTGTTGGATTGGCTTCAGATTTATGAATTGAGGCAAACCAGAAAGAAAAACCCTGATTTTTTATCCCTTCCTCTGGTGGATGCTTTAGCCAAACACTTCTTCCTTCAGTGGCTTCATGCTGCAGTGCCCCGTGCACCACCTCTCCCAGCTCCAGCCAAGCAGCTGTGCCTCCGCAGGAAGATAAACGAGGTAATAACTGCTTCTTCAAAGTACAAATATTTAAAGTTTGTCTTTCTGATTCCTCAGGAAGGCAGTTGCTCTCTTAACCACTTCCTGCAGCAACCTCTCAGCCAAAGCTCGCGCTTGCAGTGTCCCCCCCTGCCCCCCGATGCCACCCCCTCTCCCACCAGGCTTCACCCAGCACTGTAAGTCACCCCCGTCCCCATGCCCCAGCCCTTCCATCCCATCAAGAGTACGTGGAGCACTGAGGAGCACACACAGCTCCTGTTGCCCAGAAATAGGCATCTCAGAAAGCTGCTGGGTTATTTTGCACTGTTATCCTTGCACCCCAAGGCCATGTGGGGTGGCCTTTCCGCTGCAGGGAGATGCACCTTTGCCTTTTGACTGTCCTGGAGCCCAGCCTTTTGCAGACCTCCTTCTGTTTTTTTGGAGCTGAGGTGATTTAGTCAGATTTCCCCTTGCTTAGGTGTATATGTATTTAACCGATTCTGGAGGTGGTTTGACTTTCTCTTTCTGAACTCTTGGAGGCCTGAGAGCCCTTCATCCAAGCCCCAGCAGGTCTCTTTTCTCTGCAGCTGAGCCATTAGCATGTTAATTACCTGGTGAGGGATGAAACACTCCATGGAGTTTCAGCGTGAAACTTTTGTCTGTTGAACAGTACAAACCACGTGGAAACACAGAAGGTGATAACTGTATTTTTTCCTACAGATTTCAACATGAGGTAAATATAATCCTGTTCATTGCCAGTTCGTGATGGAGATGGGATGCATTAGTTATGAACCACCCCAGGTGATGCTGGATTTGATGTGCCTGGTTTCTGAACTTCTCTTGGAGGTCCCTCTGGGTTGGAAAAGCAGGAATAGCTGGGCGTTGAGATTTGTATGTGATGGCAGCTGCTCATCCCTCAATTATTCCACATGCTTATATGGAAGGTGTTTCCTAGCCTGAGTTTTCCTGAGTCCCCTTCCCTCCCCAGCCTTTAGCTCTGTCTGAAATCCCAGTTGATTCCAAAGCTTTCCTGGATTATGGTGTACCAGCGAGGGATGCTATTATGGTTTAGTTTATCAGGATTTCAGAAGCAGCGCTGGCCCTTTCACAGCTCACCCTGTCAATGTAAGATATTGGCTTGCTGCCAAAAGGATGACACTGATAATATTGATGGGGGGAAATGAGGTTTGAGATAGGGAACAGAGATGTGTTAACATTGATTTGCTAAGTGCGTTGCTTCGTTTGCCACTTGTTTCTTGTCATCCTGTGGTGACCAGTGGGGTAAGGAGTTGGATGGTGCTGTGATGGCTCTGATATCTAACAGGCATCGCAAGAATGCCTCTGCCAGCCATTCCCAAAGGAAAAGCTGTGACTCTAAGGAGCACCAGGGCAGCTGCAGATGATGGGGCCAATGTGCCTGTTGAGCATGTTCATCCCTCTGCATCCCTATTCTGCAGCTGCATACTGCATAACAGCATCTCCGCAAAGGCTTTATAATTCAATTAAGCGAGAGCTTGTGCCTGGAAGGGACAAACCAGAGGACCAGGCCAGCTGGGTGGGTGACACCAACCCAACTGTGTGTGTTCTGGGGCTGGCAGTGAGCTCAGCAGCTCGCCCAGCAGCTTTCTCCAGGCAGGAGGTGTGTGATGCTGAGCACCTGGAAGGCAGCTGGAGCTGGCAGCAGTGGGTGACGCAGCCTGTGTGCAGCCTGACCCAGCCAGCATCCTCCACCAAAAAGAATGACTCATTTTCCCCCAGGCTACATTACTTTTTATTTCTGTAGAAGTGGGAGCACTCTGGTCTGCCAAGTCCCACAGGGTCTGACAGGGAGCAAATTGCTGGAAGAGGAGCTCGACAGCATGAGATGGTTCAAAGCTAATTTGGCTGATGATGCCAGCTAAGCAGAAATGAGGCCAACTGGCTTCTTTAAGGGTGATGTCCTGGAAAATCCAGCCCTTTTACTGCCTGAGCTTCTGGCTTAGGACCCTCACAACTCTTTGAAACTGGGGACTGTAGAGAGAAGCAAAGAGTTATTGTTTTTATATGACTCTTCCCTTTTTACCTGTACTAGATGGGGAGAAATGACTCCAAGAAGCAAGTGCCAGTGGCCAAGGGGCGAGTGTCCTGGATGGCATGGCTGGTGGAGCAGAGGCAGGACCTGAGGTCAGAGGTAAGATGTGCGAGGCCACAGATTCATTTCTGGCAGAGCAAAATGACACATTCAAGCCCAAACAATGAGGGAACAGCCCTTCTGGTCCAGTGAAACCTCAGCGAGAAGTCATCACCTCTGCGATGGACACTTTCCTGGACCTCTCCCACCTGTGGGCTCCTCAAGGCTCTCCATGGCCTTGCTGCTATCCTGAAGGGGATACTATCCCAAAATCATTGTGTGGAGGACTGATGAGGTCCTGTCAAAGCAGTCTATGCCTCCTGAAAAAGCAGGAGGGGGGGTCATTGCCGAACCTGCTGACTGTATTGGGGAACACCAAGTTGCTGGGACCAGACCTCTCCCAACTAAGGTCGACTACATGCATCCTCAACTATCCAGCATGTGTAGGTGATTCATCTTTAGAAAGAAGCCATTACTCCTTATTTCCGCAGAAGTTGCTCATCTCAGCTATTCCCAGGGACTCCAGGAGTGAGCAAACCTCAGGCAGCCTGGCAGCACTGTGCTAATCTGAGTGATGATTTGTGCCAGGACAGAACAGGGTCAGCTCCTGTCTGTGATGGGGCTGTTGTGGAAGCTCTTTGCTTCTATTGTGTGGCCGTCTTGCAGCAATTCCTATCTCTGTAATAACATGATGGAGCAGGGGTGGGTTTATTTTTATTTCTCTGCAATCAGTGTAACAGAAGCAAAATCAGTGGGGCACCTCATTGGCCCTCCCATCTCTTCCCCATCACTAACTGCTTTCTTTTCATTCAAGCTGAATATTGTTTCAAACAGGTTTTGGCCATCAGATTTTTCCATTGACTTCTGCTGAGCCCCAGGTACTTTGGCATTACTGGCAAATGTACAGTATTCACTTCTGGGCTGGGCTGGGGCTTTGGGCTTCAGCCCAAGCTGAAGAGCTGGGGCAGAAGGAGGAATTGTGTTTGTCTGCACATGGATGGCTCTTCACCAGCACCAGCCACCAAGGACCCTGCTAGGGCAACTTCATCACTCAAAAATGTGCACCCCCTGCTTCATCTGGCCCATCAATTTGCTTTTTTGGCATCCAGGGGAGCATCGCAGCTCTGCTGTGCACCTTTCGGCACAGCTGGCCACGTGTCCCACTACCATAATGGACAATGGACCAAGGCAAATAGCATTTCCACCAGCAAAATCATCACCAAAGGGCATGATGTTCAAAGAACCATTTAAATCTGCTGCTTGGCACAGAGCTGTGGAAGCCTGGCTGCTGCCCTGGACCTCAGCCAGGTGAGAAGCCTTTGCCTCTCCCCTTGCAGCATGGAGGGGAGCACAGGAGCTATTTATTCTGCATCATCGCTCGTGGTTAATAAGGTCAAACCGGAGCTCATCGCTAGGAAGAGCCGTTACTATAAGGCAAGAGCTAAGCAAACAGACATCAGAGGGGAAAGCTTAGGCAGGAGGGAGAGGGATCAGTGTGTGCCTCTGCTAACACGCTTGGGCAACCACTGGTTTTGAACCAAACTTCTTGGGAAGGACAGCATGGATATTTCAGCTTCAAAATGTCCAAATACCTGCCTAGCTGCCCTCTCTGCTCCCAGGTTTCTTAATTCCCACATTATTTATTACCTCCAGCTGTGGCCAGGAGCCCTCTGCAGAGGTACGTATGTATTGCCCTTCTGCTGCTGCTCCTCTTAGCTATCCTGTTTTATTTCAAAATAGTTAAGTTGGTGAATGAAGAAGAGACCCCTTGGAAGGTTGACTGGGGAGAAGAGCTTTTCTGCCAGAAAAAAAAAAAAATGACTGGAGGTCTAAGCTGTAGTAATTGTGGTTTTAGGCAAAAGAAGTGAAATTAAGCATATTTTACCCATTTACATGTTGCAAACCTACTTCTTTAGCTTGAACCAAGACTTGTGAAGAAAGAGATGGGCACAGTTTGTATGGCCCATGAAAGCTCTGCATACAGAGAAAGGCAAAAGTTATTTTGCAAGGCCTGTCAAGGAAATCAGAAATGGCTGGCTGGAGTCAGAATATTGTTCTTAATCTAGGAAACAATAAAATAAAATAAATCAACATTTCCTAAGCATTTTTCAGCCAAGTTCCTCCATGCACAGGATTTGTCTAATCATCCTAGTTGAGCAGAGCAGGTTTTCTTTTATTGGCTGTTTTGTCAACTGCAATCACATTCATCACTGATGACATCAGGACAGAACAAACATAGCGGGGCCAGGGCAGGGGAGCTAAAACCAGTGGAAAATTACCAGGCTAATTTTGTTTGCTGCGTCTGATTGGGAGACAAAGGAAGAAATTTCCAAGAGGTGATTCAGTACACATGAAAAAAATCAGCAATCCTTCATGCACATTTATAGCTAATGCTACACCTCAGTTTCTTCTGAAAGGCAGGACAAAGGATTTCATCATTTGCAGCTGTGGGAGAAATCTGAACGGTAATCAAATAATGGTAGTAAGACCTTGGCTGTATGAAGCTCTTTCAAATGATAATCTCTTGAGTGCTTTCTAAAGAACGGCACTGTAATAAATAATATTATCTTCCTGTTAGAGCTGTAGACATCTAAACAGGCTTAGGCTAAATAACTTGAGCTCTTGCTGTTCTTAAATCCCTCTGTAGGTTTGTCACTAATATTTTCCCTTTTGGGGGTCTCTGATAAGAACCCTGCGGGCAGTATCCTGCCACTTTGGAAAGCTTTCCAACTTTCTTAACAGCGCAAGGCAGAGAAAGATGAGAAAGGAGGGGGTTTGGGGAGGCTGTGGAGGATGTGTGGCTGCTCTCCTCTGCCAGACGCTGAGACACCCCTGCCCAAAGCTGGTGCTGGGGCCTGTGCTGGAGAAGAAGGGCTGTGACTTGGAAGGGTTGTCCTTGCAACGACTCAGCCTGGGAAGCCTCAGAATCCTGGGTGATCATCACCTGAGGGTGAGGAAGAAGCCACCAGAGGTGGGGGGAAGGATGGAGGGTGGGCATGGAGACCAAAACCAGACTAGCTCCAAACAGGCAGGCTAAAGTCACATACCTGCACTATTAAAATCACTAATTATAATCAACTTAAGGAGGAACGAATGAGCAAAAAGAAGATGGCAATCCACCTGGAGGTATTTAAAAGATGTGTAGATGTGGCACTAAGGGACACTGTTTAGTGGTGGACTTGGCAGTACTGGGTTAATGGTTGGACTTACAGGTCTTTTCCAGCTTAAATGATTCCATGATTCTAGCAGTTTCCAAGTCAATGACAGTGCAAAACAGATGATCTTGAATGCTCCTGGGCCATGTTGTAGCAGATGGGAGAGCTATAGGCCACCAAATCCCATTAGGGAAGAGGATCGTGAGGTCCTTAAATACCCATCTATAACAGAAATTGACTGTCGCTGAGACACACACAGTCACGAGCCAATTGTGCATTTGCCATGTGCAGACACCCCCAGCGTTGCTCTTCCGTGCCGAAGCCAAGACGTCCCGGCCCAAAGCTGATGTCAGGGGCTGTGCTGGAGAAAACCAAAATATTTCTTTTTTATTTTTACCAAATCAACTGATAAAGCATTTAAGCAGGATGTGAATTGCAGAGAGCGCTGCTTACAAAGGTCGTACCCTGTGTTCAAGACTCTCATGCTAATTAAAAAAAAAAACCTTTATGGTCCAACTTTTGGCTAATTTAGTACCTCTTCAGCTCCTGGCAACGGTCTGTCGGAAGGCTGCCTGCGGGTTGTTGCTGAGACCCAGAGCAGTACCAAGCTGGCAAAAGCCCTGGGCTATCAATTGACGAGAAGGTTTCCGAGGAGGGAGCGTACTTAGGCAGAATATTCAGCAAAAGTCTTAATAACAGAGGATGGTTCAACAAAATTATCCCTTTCATACCCACCGGTTCCTGGTAGCAAAAGCTGACAGTGTCTTCTTGAGGCAAGCGCTGCAGAATCAGCCTTCAAACATGTTTTCCATCCCTCGTTTAGCTAATTTACTTTCATTCAGTTATGTTCTTTAGATACCCAGTTTCTCTGAATCAGAGGGTGTGGCTTCTGGGTTTCTGGAGTGGTTCTGAATTTATTCTCAGAGAACGCTCTGGTTTTAACTCACCCTTCCAAAATGGTGTTTTCCCATTTCCTGCTCCTAATTTGGAGAGATGAGCAAAACATCTCAGCAGGGGAGCATGGGGGTGAGGATTTGTTCTTCTGGTGCTCAATAATTGCAAATTCCAGTTTAGTCTGGCAATGTGGAAGGGGAAACCTCATACTCTTTGTAGATCAGTTCTACGGGTTCGAGACATATATGTGTATTTTCTAAATGGTCCTGCAGACGTGTAAATTGTTTCAGGTTACGGAATCGGGTGGTGGGTCGCCTCTTTCAAAGCCACCCACCTCCTGGCATTAGCACCTGAGCCAGGGTTGTGGGGGAAGAGGCCAAGAAGAGCAATTTAGGGCAATTTAAGGGGTTTTAATTAAGAGTGAAGTAATAGAGCTTGTGATGGGAGGGAATGAAGAGAGAAGGAATCAACAATGGATAACAGCCTCTGATTTCCTCCAGTGCCACTGTTTCAAAGCAGGACTAATCGCCCAAGGCAAGTGGTGAAAATGCCATCCTTTTAGTGCAATTAACGCCAAGTGGGAGGAAATCGAGAGGCAGTGTGGGCAAACCCTGTGCGAGGGAAGGGGCAGGGTCCTGTCCCCATTCCTTCCGTTTTCTAGGCTCAGAGATACGAACCTGTATCTGCTGTCTGTTCATACTATAACATTTTTACAAAATGCAGAATCTGTGAACTCTGCCCATTCAGTGAATGTCTCTCATACAACCTTGACTTTAGAAGAGGCTCAATTTGACTTTGAAATTACAGAGATTTTTATCATTTGGTGAAATTAATAAGAAAAGACAAAGAACCTGCTGAAGAGGGATTTGGGGTTTTTGTTTTTTTTTTTTTTGTATCATCTTGAACAAACAGTGGAATGTTATTTTCTTGTAAGAAACCTGCAGGGAATTGGCCTTCATTTCTCAGCAGCCTTTGGGAAGAAACAGGTTTGCATCTCTGGCCGTGTCCTCATCCCTGAAGATGAAGGTGAAGAATGAGTAGAATGGCAAACTTCATATCATTTCCAAAAACCACAGGGTAAGTTGAACCATCGTTACTGTTGGGACTTACAGGTGTGGCCATGGCTATCACACAGGCCCATTTCTGGGTGAAAAAACATGATTGAGTAAGTTTTGTGCTCCGATTCCTTTCCTTTCCACAGTAGTCAAATCCATCACACTCATGGGGGACACAACCGTGTGAGGATGGGCTGTCACCCCTTTGGGGACACTGTGGATGCGGGGATGAGCTTTGCAGTGCAGCTGCCACCCGTGATCCCGTGGGCCACGATGCCTTCGTTAACCCCCTGGATCTCAAAGGAGACCTTGAGCAGACCAGGGTTGGTCCATAGACCTGCACACGGCTAAAGAAGCATCATTCCCAGCTCCTTGCTCCCACAAACCCTACTCCATACAAAATCCCCCTTTCTCCAGGGATTTTGCAGGGCTTTCCCCACTGCACTCAGAACTGCATCTTCTGTTGTTGCTGCTCTTGTCCCTTCTTGTGTTTCTTTCGGTTTGTGTTCATAGGAAAAATAAATGAAACCACCAGGGCCAGCAGCAGCCCCGGCCTGCCCCAGCTGCATCTCTGCTTTCCAGCTGGGTAATAGTTGAAGAGTAATAATAGTTAAATAAGGGCTGATGCTGAGTGAATTCCTTATTTGAGACTGTACATCACAGATGTTCAGTGTCTTTGGTTTGTCTTCTCTGCATCTTTAGACAAAGGTCAAAAAGATTTTGGTTTGGTTCTTATTTGCCGTGAGACTAAGACGGAGGAGAGCCTGGCTCGTAAAGCCCCGAGCAGCGTTAAATACAGCTTATTATGATGGTCTCCAGACCACTTCACCCCACGGGGGGAAACAATCTGTATAAAGTCTGGAAAAGCTTCCTTCTGCCTCAAAACAACAGCGAGAGCAGGGAAGCATCCACCTGGTGATGGATGCTCCAACCTCATTCACCCCAAGGTGATTTTGATGTGGAGGATCTGTTATGGGTTTGGGGTGCAGGTCTCACAGCCCCAGCAGGACCTGAAACTTGTCCCCTGCTCTTCATTTGCTCATCTTGAAAGCAGAAAAATAAAAATCCCCTATCGGCAGGCATGCCTGGGCTTTGCTAGCAAGATCTTGGCATTGGGAGAAGGGAGCGGCAGGCAGAGCATGCTGCAAGCCCAGGCTGGGCATGGGGGAGAGGATCCTCCCCCACCATTCCCACGGCACTTAATGTGGCGGAAAGGTCACCGAAAGGTTTAATTTGACTCACAGGATAAGTGAAATGGGGGTCTGGAGATTTCTGTGTGGCATTTGGCATGAGGAAAGCCTCTTCCCTGCAAGCCAGAGCCGGCCAGGCAGCTGGAGTGAGGTTTGGTGGGGGAGCCCAGTGCCACCTTCCCTCTCTCCTGGCATGGAAAATTGTTCCTGCTGAGGACAAGTCTCTAGTTACTGTCGGTTTTAAGCTGAGCCTCAGCTGAAAAAAAACCTGCTGGAGATGTGTGTGGTATGTGGATGCTTCGATTTCCCTCTGGGGCAGGTTGAGGTGGGGTGGGGGGTCCCAGAGGACCTGCAGACACCAGGAGGGGATCAGCAGTGCTGCAGCCCTGCGATTTGGAAGGAAAGTGGCAGGAAAAGCTGAACTAGGGAAGGGGAAGGGAAAAGACACCTTGGTCCTCTACCCGAGGGAACTTCCCAGGGCACCCAAGCCCCCACAAAGCCCCTGAGCACCAACTCACCCTGGGAACCCCCTCTGATCACCCCTGCCCATGTCCCAAACCATCTTGATATTGAACCACGTTGATATTTCAAATCAAACCCCGTGCAAGCTGCATAATGCACTAGTATGAATAGCTGGTGCAAGGGTGGGGTGATACACCCCTGGACACTTTAGCTCCCTTTCGCAGCAGCACTTTGTGGGCAGGTTTTTTTGTTTTTTTTTTAAATAATTATTTACCCTTCCACATTTTTAAGTATTTGTGTGTTCTTTCCTTGTAGGCTTTGAGCCTGATTTTTCCTTATGTAGCAGCAAGCTTTCAAGCCAAGTAGCAAAATAAAATAAACCACATGATGGAGGAACATAGCTGCAAGGAGCTCCATGTTTTGTGTTTAAAACAGGAGTCCAAAAATACAGGATGACAAGGCACATTTGCATTCCTGTTTGCTATTTGTTGTTGGCTACAGAATGCAACTGGAACAAGCAATGTTTTAAATAATCTAGAAAAAAATCTCATGTATTTGGGCTTTATTTTTGCTATTGATTCACAGGCAGCAGTTGCACTGTTGAGAAGCTGCGATTGCTGTGTCCCTGAAAGCCCAGCTTTGCAAAGCAGTGGAAACCGCCTGGAGAACAGGAGTGTGGCAGGTATAAAATATATAATCCATCTGTCTGTCCTCTTCCTCACACTGGCTCTGTGCTGTCTCTCTCCTAAGGGAGCACTACCCACAGGGCTGGAGTCAGAGCTGCTGGCAAGCTGGTGGCCTCGTCTTGGCTGTGTGGCTTGAGAGAATCAAAATCACAGAGGAGAAACCAGTTTAGTTTGAAATATATCAATTTATAAAAGCAATAATGAGTACTTTGCCAATTCCTACCCGATTCACCGTCTGTGGTGAAGAGCACCATTGCAGCTTGGTTGGGAAACGTGAGCCCCGCGTGACTGAAAGGGACTGGGTGACTTAATCACTTCTGCCTATCGTTTTTCTGAGCTAATTAAAGGCAGAAATTATCGCATCAAGCAAACGATGTTCAGTGCCAGCCATCAGCAGCTTGTGTTGTCCGTGTCCAGCCCTCGCTTGAGAAATTCCCGCCGGCTTTTGCAGGCAGGGTGCCTTTGCCAGCACTTAGCCCCACATCAGGGGAGGCTTACACCCAGGTCCGTTTCCCACTGAAGCTGCAAGAGGCAGAAATGTTTCAGTACCTCCAGGCAATTCTGCACCTTCCTGGTGCCTCTATCAAAATGCTAAGTGGAGAAAAATCTCCGTTTTGCCCAGGGTTGTGGAAGATGGGACAAAGGTTCCCATCTTTAGACACCTAGAGCTCCTCTCGATGCTGCAGAGCACCAGAGACTTTAAAGGAGTGCTGGCTGTGAAGAAATGGTCTGGAACTTGCCCTCTTACTAGAAAATCCCATAGTTCAACCCTGAAAGAATCCAGCTTACCTATACCAGCATTAAAAAATGGCTTTTAAACTTCATTACCATTTTCTTTGCTAGGTTTTTGTGTTGCCTGCTGACGTTCTGGTATCCAGTTGGGTTTTACATCACTAACAGGCAAGTTTATCACATGACAATATGTCCCAGGATTTGGATTTGTGCCTTTTCCCGTAACAGTGCCACTTCTCGCTTTGCCTTGCAGCTCCTGTAATTCGCTCTGGCAGCTCCTGTAATTCACTCTGGCTCGCTGCTGCCACTGGCAGCATCCCAACCTGGTGTCTGGATGTTGCTTTTCTGGTGGGGAAGGTGGACGTTGGTCCCATTTTTGCAAGCCAAGGCTGTGAGGTTAGAACAGCTGCTGCTGGCAACTTTTGGCAGCAGAGCCCTTGGCAGGCAATGCAGCGGCGCGGGTGGGAAGCTGCGAGCATTGGCTGGGGGATGAGGGTCTGGGGGCTTGCGGGCTCAGCGGAGGGGGCAGTGACCTTGCAAGAGCGAGAAGCCGATTTGCTAACCGATATTATGAGGACTGAGAGGCACGTGGCTGGAGGGGAAGCTGTGGGGCTGTGAAGCCACGCACAGCACTGCTGGCAGAAAGGGCCACTAACAGCAGTGACAGCCCGTGGCGACATCGCGGTCCTGTGCTCCCCGATCAGAGCCTTTGGCCGAGGCAGGGCTGACCAGGCAGCGAGCAGGCAGCGGCTCAGAGGCTGCTTTCACCCCAGGGACCAATTCTGTGCCGTTGTGGGTTGCAGATAGACAGATACGGGGTATCTGTAGCGCTGCAACGAGCAATCAAAATGAATGAAAGCATGTCTCGAGTCATTACCTTGTTGAAATAAAAAAAAAGTCTAACCTTTTCTTGCCAGTCAGAGCTACTTCTCTACAGAGTTCTCCCAAAACCTCAGCCAGCATCCTTTCTCCAGCCTTGCTCTCAGCCTGACTCCCAAGGATCTGCCATCACTAGTGACAGTGACAGAGACAAACATGTCCAAGTTGGTTGTCTTCCTGGGATGCGACTACGCTGCAGTCGAGGATAGCCTGTTCTTGTTGGATCTGCATCAATACAAGCACACAGCCTGCGCATTCTAAGCCTCTATTAGAAGGAAGGACAAGCAGCACCTTCTGGTTTTGATTTGATCCCCCAGGACGAGGAATCCAGCCTATGCTGCAAGCGTGGCCACGGGAAATCTGGGCGAAGCAGACAGGCTCAGCTGCTTGGCAGGTACACGATGGAGGTCACAAGCATCTGTGTGACTTGGCATTTGATGGGTCCCCATCTCCATTGGTTGCACCACAGAAGATAATATGGTCCTTTTAGGACTGCTATAAAGGTCTTAGCAGGAAGGCAAGTGGGCAGCAGCTCATGTCTGGGCATAACGAGAGGGGATTAGAGATCCTCTTAGAGTCTGACCAGCTGCATCTGCACTGGAGGATGCCAAGCTGCTCTTGGAGGATGCCAAGCTGCTCCCTGAAAGCAGGAGTGACAGCCAACACCATGGACAGCTTTCACGCAGTGGTGAGAACATGTCACCTGGGGACTTTGAAGTCCTGTCCCTGGGCACAAAGAGCAGTGAGAGATACATGGCTCGGCCCCACGGAGCACAGCAGCTGATGGTGAGCCAAGGGCATGGCCTTGGGTGGCCAGAAGCTGTCATGACCCTGAGACTTGGTGCTTATGGCGATGCTGGTGCCTGTGGACTGTCCCCAAAGGGTTCCTCCTGGGAAATCAAGAGGTTAAAACTGAGTTGACGTACAAGGAGACATTGCCTTCTCAGTGTGATGCTTGCATGGACCAGGCTGATGGGCCACAGCTGCACCAGGCCTCTGGAGACACCAAGCAGTGTCCAAAAAGCAAATCCACCCTTTATCTGGCAGTTCCTGGGTTAGAGCAGCCTGTCACCAGGATTCCCACCTCCACCCAAGGAGCTTGAACATGGACATATATGATCTTAAACTACCTTAAGAGCAGAGATTGGGGCATCTTCCCCAGCAAACCCATTGCTTGAGATCTTTCTGGGTGTCCCATCCCATCACTGCGAAGAACAGCAATAAATTCACTGACGTGCCTGGTTATGACATCTGCCTTGTTCGGCTGCTCGTGAACAGCTGGAGAAATTGGTGACCTCCAGCCTGGTTACAGACATGAGTTCTTCAGAAAATCAAACAGGTTATGAGCCGCCCCCATTCAAAACCAGCCACCTGCCTTCAGTGGTCACATGCTCCCGCACGGTCTGCAGCTGATGAATGCACATTTCTGAAGATATATTGTTCTTCCACCAATGAAATGCAATTTAAAAGAAAAAACGCACAGCGATTTAACTGCTACGTGTGAGAGCCGGTGTTCTTTCAGAGGCAGAAAGTGCTATCTGTTGCTTAGGAACAATCTTTATCCTACAAAATGAAGATGTACACTCTCCAAAGAGTTTTTTAAATGCGCCCCACAGGTATTTGTCTTGCTTAGAAGCTGACCCACCTCCTAAATAAACCACAGGGAGAAGTCTTTGTGTTCTAAGTACAGTGCTGGCCACCTAATATACCCAGCCATAACTCGAGGTATAGGGTGTACGGCCCATACCCAGCCATGATTTGAGCTATAAGGGTATATGCCCCATGCCCAGCCATGATGTGAGCTAGAAGGTACCTTCTCTATACCCAGTCATGATGCTCACATCACATCTCACCAGAGAGAAGGTCTGTAAAAGCCCGATGGAAACTTGCTCATCCCAGGCAGCCCCTGCTCCCCTGCCCCACTGCCCCAGCACACGGCACTCGATGGTCTGGCACTCGCAGGGGTATGGCTCAGGCGATCCTCCTCGGCACGTAGGGCAACACAGAAATGGAGGCAGGCCTTGGCCATGTCAATGTGGAGACATTTCTGAAAAGTGAGGCTTAAGAGAGCTGCATCAGGCTGGTTGTGTGTCCAGTCATTAACCTGGATACTCAGATACTCATCCATTGCTCTGTTTCAGCAAGCCAAGCGACTTGTTTCGTTGACATGTCTTTCCAGCTCTCGTGACTTGGGTCAGGTGCAAATATGTCCTGCTCCGAATTACTCTGCCTTTGCCTGGCTGTGGTGTTTGTTGTTGCACCTGTTTGTTTTCTCCAAAGAACAAAACATCCTTGAGCTGCTCAGAAGAGCTGCTCCTTGAGGACACAAAGACCATCGATCGGTTTGTTCCCTTGTGCTCGCTGTCCTTGCCAGGCACAAGGGACCTCTTCTTGGAACAGCAAGAGACCACCGCAGCCAGCAACCCGCTCTCATGTCCAGTCTAAAGAAAAATCCACACCAGGTACAAAAGCAAAAGTAATGTTTGGAGGTCCTTCGGTTATGATAATCTAGTTTGCAAAGCTATTTTATCCGAGACCCCAGTAGAAGCATCTACCAGGGTGGAGCAGGTATTGAACCGAGAAGCCTTGCAGGACGTACTGCTGGAGCTCTTCTTCTTGCGGTAGAAGTAGCTGCTGAGGTGGAACCAGAACTTGTCGTGGAGGGAGGCATAGATGAAAGGGTTGTAGCAGGCAGAGCTCATGGCAATCAGGTGACACGAGACCTGGATAACATTGACGTACCTCTTGTCCAGGATGGTGAACTCTTCATCGATGTCTCTGATGAAGTTCACCACCTGGAGGGGCAGCCAGCAGATAGCAAAGCACACCACTGAGACGGTGAGCACCCGGAAGGTTTTCTGCTTCGTTCTGGTCCATTTGTCTTGGCAGGGGTAGGCAGCGCCCGGGACGTTCCTCCTCCGCAGGTGGTAGGTGATGGCACAGAAGGAGACCGATACCGCCAGAAGTGGGAGCATGTAGGACAAGAGGAGCATCAAACATGAGTAGAGCAGCCGCTCCCTCTCTTTGTTCTTCCAAAACTCTTCGCAGATGATCATGTCGTGGCCGATGATGTTGAGATCCAGGTAGTGGGTGTGTAGCGATGTGGGAACAGAGGCCATGATGGAGAGTAACCAAATGCAGGCCACGAGGCAGATGCAGGACCTGCAGCTTATCCTCTTGTGGATAGGATATGCCACCACAATGTACCGGTCAATGGCGATGGCAGTGAGGGACAGCACCGAGACAAAGACGGTGGCGGCCTGCATCAGGGTGACGAAGTAGCACATGAACATCCCAAAGAGCCAGCCCCGCACCTCGAAGGCGTAGGAGACGGTGAGGGGGACGCAGGCGAGGCACATGATGAAGTCAGCCGCTGCCAGGTTCCCGATCAGGAAGTTGGTGGTGCAGTGCAGCTTCTTGGTGAGAGCAATGAGGAGGATGAGGAAGAGGTTCCCCGTGCACGCCACCGCCACCAGCGTGGCATAGAGCGGGATGAAGAGGGGCTTCAGCTCCAGGAGGAGGTCCAGGCCGGTGAAGAGGGGGGCCGAGCCGTTCTGCCAGGAGTCATTGGGCAGCTGACTGTGAGCCATGCTGCTCTCCTGTGGCTGATGCTGCTTCTCTGTGCCTTGAAGTCAGGCCGTTAGACCTGGAGGGGAAAGAAATGTGCTGTGGTTGTTCTTGTGGGCAGAAGAACCTGTCCCCAGGCTCTAGGCCCTCTTGCCCAGTCCCACAGCGATGCACCGGCTGACTTAGAAGATGCCATGAGTTTTTAAGTGACTGTGCCCTGTGGCAGACACAGTGGAGCTTTGGTACAGAGGAAATGGGGAACCTGGCTGTGAAATGGTTAAGCTGCGGGGCTCAGATCTGCCGGAGCTGCCAGGTTGGAGCTTTGGAGCAGCAGGACAGGGAAAGCAGTTCGGGATGCCTCATGGAAAGTAAGCTGGGAGCTGTGCCGACCAAGAGCAGAAATAAGAGACACTCCTGCATTTTTTGCTTTTCCTTTTTCTCCTGCCAACTCCACCTCGACCTGCCAGCCCTGCCGCTGCTCTCCAGCCGCCTGGCTCGGCAGCAGGGTCATCTTCGTCTCCCTCTGTCCCAGTCCACCCCACTGCTCCCCTGTCCCACCGCATTATTTTACCCCATCGGGTTTTGTCTCCACCACCCACAGAGCTTGGGCTTCTCCTGCCCGGGGTGGTTTTCTCTGGCCTTCCCTTGCAGCGACCGCGGTGGGAGCAAGTGCGTGGATCCTGAGCACAGCCACAGGACTACTCCCAGTGGCACAAGGCAGGTGACGGCAAATATGTTCTCCAAAGAGTGTAAGGAAATGAACAATCACCCTCCAGGACCTTCCCCTCGGACCCCACACTACTGAATTTACCATTTTATCCCCCTCACCAGGATCTGCGCAGTCTTTGTCCCTCCCAGTGGAGAGGCAATCCAGCATTAATTAAGTAGCCCCTGTAATGAACCGAGTGATATTAAGGTTTTCTACTCCATGGCTGCACACGCAGGGTGCGCGCTGCGAGGAACGCAGCTCCAGGTCCCCATGCCCTGCCTGGGGCAGGAATGGCTGAAAACTCGCAGCCAAGAGGGCAATATGATCATTAATTTAAAGAATAAAATATTCAGCTTCATCTCCTTACAGGTTCGGAGCGTGGCGATGCTCCTTCTCCTGCAGCAGCAGTGCCAAAGCCGCAGCTCTGGCCGTGTTACACGGGGTGTCCAGCCGGGGCCAGGCTGGAGCGGGGGGCTCACGAGGGAGCCCCCGGCCCACAGCGGGACCCCGGCTGCAGACCCCAGCGCACTCACCTGCCGGGGTGGCCCGGGGTGCAGGGCTGGCGCCGGCCTCGCCGTTGGCCCCACGGAGATGCTGAGGAGCCTTTTGAAGATGCTGAGGAGCCTTTTGAAGATGCTGAGGAGCGCTTCCTTGGCAGGGTGTTGCTCGCCCGCAGATCTCCCGCAGCCGCAGCGCTTTCTTACTCTGCCCTTGGCTCGGGGTTTGTGGTGAGTTTTGCCGTGGGGTTTGGGTTTTTGTTTTGTTTTCGCACCGGTGCCGGAGATTTCAAGCCGCGGAGGAACAGGACGTTCCCACCCGCGGTGCTCGGTATTCCAGGTGGTCGCGGGGACGCGCACGTCCCATCCCACCGTGCCGCGGGTGGGGACGCATCTCCCGCCCCCCGCCCGCCCGGACCGGCGGGGAGCCCCGGGGGACCGCGGGGATGCTCCAAGGATGCTCCGAGGGGTGCTCCGAGGATGCTCCTGAGCGGCTCCGGGGATGCTCCAGGGGTGCTCCCGGGCGGCTCCGGGGATGGTCCGGGAAGCCCCGTCCGCCCTCTGGGCCGGGTCCAGGCGCCCCCCACCCCCCCCGCCCCCCCCCCCCCCCCCCCCCCCCCCCCCGCGCGGGGGGGGG
>JAVJGJ010000002.1:17905495-17916569 GCA_035590215.1 Microhierax caerulescens | reverse complement strand
GGGACGGGGCTGGGACGGGCGAGGAGGGACGGGGCGGGCGGGCGTAGGGACCACGCGGAGCTCCCGGGCACCGACACGGCCGCCCCGTCCGGGATCCCGGGCGGGGGCTGAGGGCAGCGAGGGCCGAGGGGGGTGCGGGCGGCCGTGCAGCAGGGGTGGCCCAGCTGCAGGGCGGTGGGCACCCAGTCATGGGGTGCTCATGGCTGTGGGGCAAGGGCAGGGCGGGGTGAGGGTGGTCCAGCTACGGGTCGGTGGGCACCCAGCCACGGGGTGAGCGTGGCCCGGCCATCAGGGGGGTGCGGGACACAGGTGTGGGGTACACCGTGTGCCCCACGGAGTTGAACCCCCAATGCCTGTCCCCAAAACCAAGCAGCTCCAGCCCAGGCGCAGCCACAGGATGGGGGAAGAAAAATGCCATTTTTGCATTTTATTTCGTAGTGGAGAATTAAAACCCTAAGCCAGGGCAGGGTCCCAGCCAGCTGGGAGCAGAGCCGGTACCATCAACCCAAAAGGTACTGGGCGCACCTGGCATCCAGCTGCTCCCCAGGGCTTGCTTTCCACTGCTGGAAAATGAAGCAGAATTGCCCCAAAGGCAAAGGGGAACCAGGGCCAGCTATCACGTGGGTGTCATTTTTAATATTTTCTTTTTTTTCTTTCTCCTTTGGAAGGAAAAACAAATGTTGGCTTCTCCACAGGCATCCCTTTGAAGTGAGATGTATTAATTACTGTGTGCCCCATCATAAGGGAGTGTACAGGAACAGGGTTGCTTGTTAATTAATGTGGCCAAGATACCTGGCTGCCAGAGCCAAGGCAAGTTGTTGCCCATCAGCTGTTTTCCTCTAGAAGCCTCTGATTTCACATGCAAGATCTTTTCATCTTTTCCTTCACAGCTTACTTAAATAAGGGAAAATTAAAATTAATCCTCATCATCCACTGGAATTTTCTGGGGTAAGAGGAACAGAAACTGTCAGACCAATCCTAGGAGAAGTTCTGTAAAATTATGACTTTTGGTGAGAGAAGGCTGTTTATTTGTCTCATTCAGATGGATGTGGTCAGCTTTATTAAACCTGGCTGAGAGCAGACTTCAGAGGTGAGTGCTCATGCTGCCAAATAATCAGCAGGAAGAAAATCATCTTTGTCTCCCTAAGACAGCCTGGCCAAGAGCTGCTGTTAATTTTAAACGGCAGCACAATCTGATAAGGAAAGCAGAAGGCACTTAAAAGATCATTTGAGACGGGAGATGGAGTTTGAAGATGACAACACAATAATGAATTGCTGAGTGGCTGGGACAGAGGCACATCCAGCCCCAGTCAGCCAGAGCCTTCCCCCAGCGCCGGCTGCACCACGACCAGGGCAACCTGGAGCAATGCTGGGAGCTTTTCCCTCTGCACATGCTTATCTTATCAGATAGCTTATCAGAAAAAGCCTTTTCTGACCTCATCTTTACTGCTTCCAGACCCTATAGGATAGTCACTCTTATTCCAAAGCTCATATTGCCCCACACGAGGGGCTTTGTCTCTGAAAGGATACAAGTGATGGATTCAAAAGCTGCAACCTACCCTGCTGATACCTGAGCTGTGAGCTGGTGATGCTTCTTGAAGCATCAGTGCTTGAAGCTTCTGCTATGACATCTCAGTGTCTATTCTACTCCATACAGCTGATGACCAGGAATCAGCATTTGCTGTGCTTTTATCTTTTTCTTTCTGCATAGGTCACCAGGTGGGCTTTTACAAATAACCAGCGGTTCCAGCATCTGCAAGACACCACCAGAGAGCAGCTGGAGTGGGACGACCTGGAGCCACTTCTGACACCACCAGGCTTCATCACCTTTTCTACAAAACAGCAATCCCGGTGCAGACCTTCCTCCCACAGCAGGTTGCAATTTTTCCTAACCTGAGATCCTAGAGAGCCTGTCAATTAAAAAGCAGGATGGAATATTCTCAGCATCATTACACAGTGCTGCCAGCTCATGCCTCAATCACATTGATTTCATCGGTGCAAGTACATGGTGAACCACCTTTTTTTGCCCTGTATGGGTGGGTGGGAGTTCTCGGTAAAGCGCGGGGAGGATCAGACTGCCATGAGCACATTTATGCACGTCAAGCACAGACGAACGGAGCCGACCCTGACGTGCGTGGTCATGCTGCTGGAGACAGCTGCCCGTGCTCATCTTCCCACGGATACGTGTGAATCCCAGCGTGGCCTAATTTTCTGCATTGGTGTGTGCTTGACAGGTATGTTTAACGAATGTTTACGGCTGATTATATTCCACAGTGACACTAATCAGCCTCAGTGGTTGCCTGATGATTCGGTTTTTCTTAGTCACTCACTGGTTTAGGTGCTGCTTTCAATAAAAAAGTGCTTTGAGGCACTTGTTTTCCAGCCCGCTTTTCCCCCTCCCAGGCCTTTCCTTGCTGCCTGACGTGCCCCTAGCCCGGCTGTCCTGGCTGGTAATATCTGCAGCGGTGGCCTCCAGGGCCCTCACGGCTCAGACAAGGCAGCCGTCAGAATGTCTCAGATTTCACTTTATTCTGCCCCATCTGGAAAACAAATTACTGGCAGCTTGATGATGCCGATGTGTTACAACACGGGTGTGATCCAGCTCCCTGGGAAGTTTAAGGGGGTAGAGAAATACTGTTTCATGCAGAGAAAAGGGTAAAGAATTGTCTTGAAAAGGTACAAACTCAAGGGCAGCTAACATCTATTTTGTGTTCACTAGTTTCCCACACCTGGAAAATCATCTTCTGTATTTAACTGCAGGTTTTTGCTTCTGCATAATAGTCTGGACATTACACTTCCAGGCACTGCTGCTGTGGACCTGTCTGCCCCTCCTGATGGTTTGCTTTCCCCCTATTACTATGCTGTTATCGATTGCTCATCTTTCTGTTTAGACGGGGGCATCTCCCAGCACAGAAATTATTTCCATGTATAGGAAGGCTGGTGTTGCTATATGAACAACAACAACAAAATCCCTAGTGAAAATTCTGCTTGTACCAGCAAAAGTTACTCTGATAAGAGCTAAACAGTTTTCCTAGAACAAACTGTAGTTACTTGGAAGTCAAGTCCTTGCTAGTTAAACCACATCAGCATCATCACCAAGTGCAACACTGCCCAGACGCATCACGCTTCTTCATGTATTCAGAGTTTTTAAGGTTTTTAAGGGTTTTAACAGAGGTTTCTTGCTACTCTTATGGTGGATTTAAGTACAGACCCGATCAAGTCTGATTTCTTCGGGGTCAGTGTCCACCATGTGAAAGCTCCCAGCTTCTTCTGGGCATCTCTGCACTGTCAGTGCCTTCAGTGTTGTCCCTTTCCTTGACACAGAGGGTTAGGCTACTCAAGTGTAAATGTTCCTAGACAGTAAACTTGTGGTTAGGTTGAAACTAGATAAAAAACAGCTTGTGTGCTTATAAAATTGCTTTTAAAAAATCTTTTGTTTGTTCTGAGGCAGATAGGTCGGGTCTTCCAGTTCTGCTGTTGGCATCCCAGTCGCAGTTGAGTCAGGCAGCCTTTGGAGAAAGCCTGCAAACCGATGGGGCTGGATGTGCTGCTTGATCTGAGGGCAGTCTCTAATTAAATGCCAATCTATATGCGCTTTGGCAGGTTTGATTCTCTTGCTGAAAAGATGATGCCACAGTGCTTCAGGACCTAATTTACTGTCTTGTGCTGACATTACCAGTCAGCAGCCACAAACTGAGCAAACGGGTGTTCCTGCCTGGCTCGTGGCCCACATGACAACTGAGCAGAACCACTCTACGCTGGCCTGAGCTCATTCAGCTTTCCTGGCCGTACCAGAGCCAGTAAAGCCAACACTGCACCACCAACCAACCCTTGGACAACGCCACAGGCACGGTGCTGCTTGCAGGGCAGCTGGCATAGCCCTGGGGGACAGAGCCTCCCTGTTGGAACTGGATGTGGCTGTTTGTGAAAGTCTCTTCAATTGCCCATTGAAATGACCAGCACTAGTTCTTTCCTCTTCCTTCTAGAATAAAGCATTTGTTTGACCTTCTGGCCTCCATCCTGCTCGGTACTGATTTATTCTGGTCTTTTTTTACTGAAAGTCCCCGGATCCGATGAAGATGATCGGTAGCTGCTCACCATGCGCAGCGGTAGGACTGACTCCCTGCCGCCACGGCAGTGTGCTTTACAAACGCAACGGGTCAAACCAGCTGCCCTGCCTGCTGTGTTTGAACACAGCCTCCCGCACAAGGTGCTACTCAGACTAGCCGGGATTTTGGATGAATCAAGGCAGACAATCTTCTCATCCTTCAGTCATCTGTACAGGCAGGTAACGGGTAAATAACCAGCAAAGGACCTGCATGTGTCTTGCCAGAGTATCAGTGCAATTTCAAAGACCTCAGCTAATTCTGTACCTGGACAACTATTCCGCAGACCCTTTCCTTGGGCTCCTGAGCTGTTTCTAAAATCGAAATGGTGAGAGCTACACTGTCTAAGGTCCCTTCCCTAGAGGAAATGCTAGGTTGTGTGCACTGTGTTTCAGTACAGTTATTCTGAATACATTTTTTTAGATAGCTTTAACAGGAATAGACAAAATAATGTAAAGCATCTTCACAGTCATTGACTAATCACAAGAAGGAAATGTATTAACTACAACATAGCATGGGTACAGACAGAGAAACTGCATCTTTCTCTCTCTGTACGTACCCTCTCTAGTAAACACTCAGAAGTTTCTTTGTTATAGCTTGACATCACAGCTGAGAGATATTTACAACATTGTACAGGCAAGCAGACTTATTTTTAAAGATAAATGAAAAGATGACAAAACCCACCCTCCAACAAGACATGAGACTGCTAACATTCAGGTAATTCACTGTATTTCTCAAGTCTTAAAAAAAAAAAGGTGTTTGTTCTAATGGAGAATTAAGAGTGTGACCGTTTTGTGAACAGTGAGCCGGGGTGGGTGGTTATACCAATAAAGCAGATGATGGAAACAAACACTGAGTCACAGCACTGAAGGAGAAGCACCAACAGAACAACAGCTGTCAGTGAGCGAGAGAATAGCACCATTTGTAGTTGTACAGAGACAGAAAACAAGGAAGGTCTATCAAGAAGCTACTTTTAAAAAGTGTATTTTCATACAAATACATAATGAACATGGTATGAATCTAGTATGCATGCATGAGCAACTAGAACTACCCCTACAATTTCTGTCTTAACAAGCTTTATTGGACAGAAGATGTCTGCTGCTTCCCTCTATCGACCTTCAGTGTCAATGCCAAGACAGAAAGCACAACTTAAAGAAGAATCAGTCTTACAGAAGTATATGATTACAGATTCTTTGATTAGTAATGGAAAATAACCCTCTGCTGAGTTACACAGGATGAACAACATTTAAATACTAGAACATACTCCAAATCAGGTAATTCTATGCAAGTCTGTGATTAAAACAAGATATTTGTAGCCTCCCTGGTTATCGCTCTTGGTTTCCCAGTAAGAGAATCTCACCTAAATCTCTTTTGGAGAGGCTGAAGGAGATAAAGAACAGGTACAAAATTACCAACATGAGAAAAAAAGTACTCCCCCTCCAGCCTGTTCTATAATAGAGAGTACAGAGTTCAGCCAAGGAAGTGGGATGCTGTAGGATGGTACAGTATGTAAACAGGAATGTTAAAATAGTTACAGTGGTAACGATACCATCAGTATAATGACTGCAATGATAGCTTCCTTTAGGGTTCCAAATCCATGTATGAGAAAAATATCCGTCTTCCTCCAGGCACAGCTCAGGGCCAGCTCAAGACTTAAATAGTGAACTTTGCAGGAAAGAAAAAAAAAAATACCCAACTGTGTAATAAAAAAGGTACAAGACAGGAAGAAAAACTGATTCAGTGGTTTTGTCTGTTCTATTCTAGACCATTATGTTTTCTGATGCTTCTGAACAACCGCTTTGTTGTGTTTAGTATGTCTCCTGATGAATTACAAACAATTCACATACTGGAATGATTAGGTTGCTACAGGCTGGGAGAAGATCAAAGTAAAATTTCAGTTCAGCATGTGCTGTGTCACAGGCTTTCCACTCTTGTCCATAACAAATGTCAGTCACTGTCTCTGGAGGTCCAGAGCTGGGGTTTTTTTGGTGTGTGCTTTTGCCCTCCCCACCTCCCCCCATTATTACTACCGCTGGGTACAACATCATCAGGGTTTGGACAAGAAGCAGCACTGTGGCCTGGCTGGTGCATATCTCACTGCTCGGCAGCTGGAGGTTCCTCCTCAGTCTCCTGCTTCTCTGGCTGAGATTCTGGAGGGATGAGGTACTGTACCTCCTCAGTACTGATTGCCACTTTATCTGGTTGCAGCCATCGCTTTAGATGTTCTAGTGTGCTGAGGGAAAGCAAAGACACAAAGTGAAACAAAAGAGCAACAAAGCTTCGCAGGAAGGTAAGAAAACAGTGTCAGGAAAATCCTCCATATATATTTGTTGCACCTCCGTAGATATTCCTGCTGCCACAGGTAAGGTCTGTCACAAGGCTGATCCATGTGCCAGAGAGCGAGCAGAATCTTTCATTCTACAAAGGCATTCTGCCAGAGTGGGGCTTTTAAAACTATGGTTATAAGAGTTTTACGCTCCAATTTTTCTTGATAAAAATAATCCTCAGCAGGTACATCAACCTTTACATTCTTGAAGTACTAGTCTGTCTCTGTAGCCAAAGACTAAAATTCAATTTCCAGCTTTCTGGACTGGAAGTAAAAAAACTGGCGTTAAAACAAACTAACTGACCAAACCCCACAACTGCCTATTTGTGATGAAGATTAGGAAACATAGCAGGGAAGGGAGAGGAACAAAACCCAAAGGAAGCACATATAAAAATGTGTGACCATTAATAGCTCCAGAAGATTAAAGAAAAAGGCAGTATGCTTACATTCTAGAATACTAACCCCACTATGGATTCCATAGATGTTTATAAATATATACTACGTAATTGCTGTCTTACAGTCTTTCTCACTGATCTGACCAGAACAGATCTACCCCCGTCTTTGATTAAATGCTGGCTATAACCCTAAAAGTTTATTATAATTCTTAAATGTATGCCTCTGTGTGTATGCTCATCTTCTAGAAATGGGATTCAAATCGTTAATACTGCCACAACAAAATTAACTTGCTCTTTTACAAAAGCAGAATTTCACTTGGTAATGTCCTTGAAATTATCTGTGTGCTTAAAAGTTAAGGTTCGTTTAATTACATTGGTGGGTGAGTATCAAAGACTTCGTCACCATTTGGGAGTGACCTCCAACTTCACAGTCAAATTCTAGGGAAGAAAATCTTTTCATGGATAACATCCCTAGCCTTTAAAAACAGTAGAAAGAGCGCATATGTCTACAAAAGTTTTAAATATAAATCACATTGAAGTTAACTGGTCAAAGAAAGAATCTAAAAACTCCTTATGAACATGGATTATTTTTCATACTTAGACTCCCAAACTAGCTTAAGTAGATTTTCTTCAAGGCAGAAAAATAATCTTTTCAGCTAGAAGCAGTCATGAAGAATGACAGTTCAGAAAAGAAATATGGAGAGCATTATATGTCATTTAGAATGTGAGATTGCTAAAGAAAAGGACTCTCATCTTAATTCATACATCATCTGTAAAAGGGTAATGGGTGAGAGCGCACAAGCATTGTAGGAGAGGCATGGAAGAGGGAACCACTCAGGAAATCTAATCTCACAACTGGTACCAACCCTGTACCGAACTTCAAATCCCACTTTTGTCTGAAGCAGTGCTTATCTGGGACCTTACCAGATGCAGGGAATGGCCTGGGGGTTGCTTTTAAAGCTAAGGCTTAGTAAAAGCAATCTGAGACACATCAGACATCCCCCCCTTCACTCCACTCCTTCCCTAGTCCACATGTGACAAAGGAAATTATCGAGTAGAATCCAGTTGTTTCCACACTGGATCCCCCCAGTTTGAGTGATGCAAAAATCAGTGAACTGCACTGAAAATTCAAACCCTATGTGCTCTGTATATTCCCCTCTAGCATGATGCAAATGGTCATTATCAAGCTTTCAGAGAGCCTGTGACAGCCTTACCGAGTTGCAGTGATATTTTTGTCACAATGCCCTATCACAAGTCCTGACAAACTCTTATTTTAGTTTTTAAGAAACAAAGTCTGTTTGCCAGCATGTTAAGTGGTAATTCCTTCTCATCAGTTTGCTTATTACCTCTCATCAGAGTCATGTCCCTCTACATAAAATTCAGACTCAAACTTCTCCTGCAGAAACCTGTCCCAGCATTCCTTCTTAGCCTGGGAGAGAGTGCGCAGCATATCCTTGGAGGTCACCTCCTGAGACAAGCCTTTAATTCTCATCAGTCTTCTCTCTGTGAAGAGCCAAAGGAAGGGTCTTCATTATCTTTACTGTGTTTTTCCAAAAAGGAAGAAAAGAAGTATCTGGACTTCTTTATCAAAAAATTTAAATTAACTCTTCAAGACTAAGTCATATTTTAAAAGTAATTTCCCCCCCTGTATTTCAAGTCTGCATGACTGCATTTCTTGTATGTATACAAGATGATATTTTTTAGGTGATGTTTCTGAAGGAAATAAGCTTTACGCCATCAGTCAACACTACCCATTTTTAATAACTTGTGCGCACACACTGTTCAGTTTCCATGAAGTCACACAGGAGGGTACGGCTCTAACAGCCATTTAGTTCCCACAATTTCCATGCAAATTGGCACAGAATAGAAAACACACCAATTGCAGTGTGAATCCAAATAATGCCCTAACTGAGGGGGGAAAAAAATGCGAGTGCAGCAGTATTATTAGTCAGTTATCTCATAAAGGAATGTGATATTGTGAGTCCATCTGCCACAGGGGACGATGAAAAGCACCTCCTTACCAGATGCAGGGTAATCCAACTACAAGACACAATGCTAAAGGAAAGCAAATTTCGTTAATTCCTCTGGTCACAAAATCCCGTTACAATAGTTTCCTCCTTAAATTGGCTCAGGTATTGACTTGTAATCACACTTTTTACTGAAAAGCACGTTGCCAGTTGAATTGGGCTAGTTCACAACACTGTTGCCCACCTGTTAAGCTTTCTGGAGGTTGTCTTGTGTCGTGAAATTGAGCTGTCACCAAAAGTCTCTGGCCATAGCAATTCAGAAGACTTGAATTATCATCTGTTCAAACACACAGCCAGGCTGATGCTAGGATTTCACAACCACTAATCCTAGCCAGGTACAAACATAGAGCAGGTTTATTTCTGTTGACCTAGCCAGAATATAAAGGAGAAACTTTGTGCTACTGTTATACTTTCATCCTGGCTGTGAGAAAACAGGCACAGATCTAGTCTGAAGCCTGCTTGTAAAAATAAATCCACTGGTATTTTTTAAAAAAAGTTGGAACTGCAGCAGTAATTAACACCAGAAGAGTAATTTCTGTCTTGTCGCTGTGGCATCCTTGACATGATACTAAGAACTCTATTACTTCATAGTACACTATGTAGTCTAAAATGGCAAGTAAGGCAAGATGTAAGCTCCAGCAGAAATGAAAGCTTAAAAAGCCACTTCTGCCACCCTTTCCTCCCGGCCTGTTTCTGTATGCAGCCTCCTACGCAAGCCAAGCCAAGTATGTGTGGGGCTGTGTTGCAAAGCAGGTTACAAACTGACCCAAGGTAAAAATAACTCCACAGGAGGGAAGGAAGGGGAAAAGAAGAACCGTAAAGAAGGCATATTTTGCTACGAGCCGAGGGAGTAGCAGTCCAACTGCTGGAGAGCAGGGGAACCCCAAAGCTTCCTCCTAACAGGCAACGGAAGCGTCTGTCCTGGGTTGGATGCTGTTGATTGCAATGAGGCCTCCGAAGGGAGTACAAAATACTTAAAATGGAGTGACAAGTTCTATGTATGGCCTTACAGCTAAAGACTGCGTGCTAGGATGTTACCTCCAGTACTAGTAACCTCATCATCTGTCGTAGCAAGTGTTTCTATCAACTGTCACACTGTTCCAAATCAATTTATGGCTTTATAGGTTAATGCAGGAATTAAGAGAAGTAGTCACCCAAAGACAATCTGCATGATCTGTCATCTCAAAATACAGATTCCAGCAGGCATGATTTGGGAAGGCACCAGAGCTGTCTTTCCCATACCTGTCCCCCTCCTCTCCACCCAGAAAACAGGTCACAGAAAGGAATTTGACTTTTCTCTTTGCACTCAGAAGCATCACCTGAGACACCATAAGAGGACTGAGGCAAATACTGATAACACAAAACCACCTAGGATCTATAGTATTAGAGTTCAGAATGCGTCTCCCCTCCTCAGGTCAACCACAGGGCAACTACATGTTCTTCAGTGAAAAAACAGCAGTGTCCCTACCCCACTTATTTTTTGGGGAAACCCCAAATTCTTTGTTTTGTACTTGATAAAAAGCTCCTTTCTGCGGCACAGCCGAAGAGGCTATGACCGTGCTTGTCATTTGCATTAATGCACTTGGCAGTAAATGAGTTTAAGTTGTTGCATGACATCTTTCCAACCAGAGCTGTCAGCACCGTCACCTCAGCCGCATAACCAGCACCGTGGCTGTCACCAGGCACCTGAGCGAATGGCAGAATCGAGCCCTACCAGGCACTCACCTAAGGAAGCCAAGTACACCTCTGAATCGTTCAGGGGTGCCCAGGGCTTCGGGTTTGTTTGGGAAGAGCCACCTGATCCACCACCCTGGCTTCCTCCATCAGCATAGGAATCCATGAAGGAGTCTGTAAAAGCATCGCTGCCATCCTTCTGGTCGGGACGTGGCAGACACGAACAGATCTCAGCCCAGAGATCCTCGCTGGACCTGGTGACTGCAGAGTCGACACTCTCAATCATTCTCATGGTGAAGTCCTGAGGTGGAGGCAATAAATGATGAACACCGAGCAGCGAACCCTCTGCCAGGCCCCTGCCCTCCCCAGGTCACATCACCAGAGGTTTCAGGGCCCTCTCAGCCCACGGGAGGCGTGACCCCCCTCCGGGGAGCGGTGACACGCTCCAGTGTGTCGCATTTACACCCACAGACCCAGCAGGCCCTCAGGGGGTCAGGCCGCGCGGCCCCCCCCCCCCCCCCCGACCCCCGCGCCCCCGGGCCCGCC
>JAVJGJ010000002.1:17858158-17892249 GCA_035590215.1 Microhierax caerulescens | reverse complement strand
AGGATGGGATTCGAACCCACGCGTGCAGAGCACAATGGATTAGCAGTCCATCGCCTTAACCACTCGGCCACCTCGTCACGACGATCCTCACCCTTCCCCAGCCTATAGGGAAGTAAGCCGACCGGTCCCGGCGCCTTCTCCCTCCCGCCGCTTTCTCGGCGAGATGGCGCCGGCTGCTCGGCCCGTCGTTGACACGACGCACAGCGAGGCCACCGCGCGGGGACCGGGAAGGCCTGCACGAGTGGCCTCCGACGCTCGAGCCTCGCTGCTCCGGCTGCGGGGCGCGCCGGCGAGGGACAACACCGAAATGGCAGGCACCGGGCTGGTCCCGCGGAGGTCGCCATGTTGTACGGAGCGCTAGGGTGCGCCATGTTGTATGGCAGCCGCCCCATAGCGCCACTCTGTCGTCACAACGGCGGCGCGGCGCAGGGCGCAGGCGCGCTGGGTGGCGGTCAGATTTGAATACCGAAGCGGCGGCGGCCCAGCCCGATGGGAGTTGGGGGGCCGGGGAGCAGCAGCTGAGCGCAGGGCGGAAGGCTCCACCGGCGGCGGGCGTGAGGGCCGCCACCGCAGAGGTAGGTGAGGGCGGCCGGGGACGGGGCCCGGCGCGGGAAGAGGCGAGGAGGGGGCGGAGTGGGATGGGATGGGCCAGGGGAGCGCGGGAGCGGCTGAGGCAGCGGCCGTTGCGCTGTTGCTGTGGCGGGCCCGGCGGGGAGGGCGCGCAAACGGCGGGAGAGGGAGGCCGGCCGTGCCGGGAGGAGCGGGCCGGGGGGCAGTGGAAGGGGACTGGGCGGCCGCGGGCCGGGGCATGAGGAGATTTCACCTGGGGAGGCTGGAGTCGGCGACGGCATCGGAGGTGAGAGGAATCGCCTGATAAACCGGCCGATAAATGGTGGTCTTGGTCAGAACGAAACCGTTCAGGTTGGGGAAGACACCGGCCGAAGTGGCAATGAGGCATAAACCGGCACTTGGCAGCGTTTCCGGACGGTGCTCCCCGGCTGCCGGCCCTGCTAGGGCGGTAAGGCCAGCGCAGGGGTCGTGAGGGAAACGGCTCAAAACAAAGGGGGATCGCAAAGATCCTTATTCTTAAAGGGGATGGGGAGACCCAGGAGGGCTTGGATGAGCATCTGTAAGATTATGGATGAACCGAAAAAAAACTCTGGAGTGATTCTTCCCTGTTTACAGTGTGGAACTGGGAGGTACTTAAGTATCAAATATAAGTATAAAAAGAGATTCTTTTTTTAAACGGAATAACACAGCATTTCAATTCGCTGCCATATGCTGGGTCAAAGATACGTGCACAAGTTCAAAGACTGGCTGGTGAGCGTGCTGGTTGGGACACAAATTCAGATTAATAGGCCTAACAGCAGACTCCTAGCGGACTCTTCGTAGAGCCGTGTGCTGCTCTTCTCTAGGCACCTGGGTGGCTGTCTTTTGTATTGCTTCTTTTTTGTGTTTAATCTGATCCCGTGCAGCAGTTCTTAATGTCCAAAGCACTGGGGCTGTGGGCTGGAGAGCCGCCCTTGGGGTGCCTGCCTGAAAGCAGCCTTGGTTTTGTTGCTGAGAGCTGCAGACCCTGAAAGCCAGAGCCTCTCAGCTGCTGTTTTGACAGGTGCTAACGTAAACCTGCTGCCTCTGGCAAGAGGAATTCTTCTGTAAAAATAAAATGGGAAATTAATAAAGTTCATTTCAGCAGATCAGCTTCTGTGTACAAGTACAATGTCATTGTGGAAAACTTTTCTGGCTTTTTTTTGTTATACCTTCACATGCAATGGTGTCTTCAAAATAGTGCTTTTTCTTTTCAGTTTAAGCAAAGGAATTTAAGGGGGGGGGGAATCCATTGGCTAAGCTTTCTCACACTGCTTTCTTGCCCTGCCTAAACATGATCCTTGAGCAAACTGGTATTTCTGAACAGATTGTTCCTTTTCCCTTCCCCTATAATTCAAAGTCTGCTCTGCCTTGTGAGCAATATCCCAATACTATTCAATAGTGTTTAATGTGATTTAGCATTTTGGTAAATCTAGAGCTTTCTTTTTCCTATATAAGGCTTAGTTTTAGCTTGGAAAATAAGAGTCAGTTTGTGGTTTAAATCATCCAAAATCAGTGGCTTGGTGACAAGGGAGAGCAGTGGATGTTGTTTACCAGAGGGAAATTATCAGTGTGTGTGAATACCCGATGGGAGGGTTTAAAGAAGGCAGAGCCAGGCTCCTAATAAAGGAACAAGAAGTAATGGGCACTAGTTGAAATACAAGAAATTCCATTTAGTAAGGGGTGAAACAATTGCAGTGAAGATGGAACAGGTAGTGCTGAAGGGGCTGTGGCGTTTCCTCTCTGGAGATAGTAGAAATGGGAATGGACACTGTCCTGAGCACTCTGCTGTAGCTTTAAGCAGGGGAGTGGACTGCACGATCTCCAGAACCCCCAGCAGACCTGAGAGCCTGTGATTCTGTGACATGCAAATGCTGAGTAGTCCTGTGCAGATCTCTCTGTTTCTAATTTTAAAATGTAATAGTTAGTTTTACAAATCTTAATCCTTCAAATCACTTAATCCTTGCTTAGGCAAGGGTTTCTCTTACAATGTTGCTTGCTGAGGCTTAACAAGGGGAGAATAAAGTAATGTGATAAATGCTGTCAGATTGTTTAGAGCTCTCCTGTAAGTAGAATTTGTGTAATTATTCATGGAGGGATGCATGTAGATAAAGATCATCACTGAAATCTAGAAAATTGCATGTATTAATCTCATAGTGTTGATTCTGTGGTACATTTTTCTGGTGGTCTTTATCAGGTCTGTGAGAGACTAAAGTAATGAGGAATGTTAATCTGGCATTCAAAGCCTTGAATTTTGTTGCTGTTTACAAGAAATGTTAGGCAATATTAAGTCTGTGTTAGCACTGGTGTCCTGTCAGTGTGGGTTAATTCATTTTATCCCCTTATGCAACCTTTGATAAGTGTTGTTCTCTGTGCTAGCAGTTTTTTTGTGTTGACATATGATAGTCTTGGGGTGAGAGAAGTATTGATTGAAAAATCGTGGTGTGTCAGAGCAAACTAGCAAACTTGGTGTCCTATAATAAGGTTTGGTCGCATTTATCTGCAACAGTTACCAGAATCTTAACTTCAAAATAAAAGGGCACCTAACCGGTAAGACTCTTAGAACAGTTGTTTTACAATGTGATTATACAGCAGGAAAATGTGCACTTGAGAGGCCTATTATACTTCAGTGTGTTTCTGTGACTAGAGAAAGATGGAGAGAAAAATTACAGCATCTAAGGCTAGTATCTAGTTGTGGTTTATACAGTTTTCTTACTGAGGTTTGTTAATGGTTTTGGATTTCAGTACTGTATTTTATAGGAAAAGCACATCTTCAGAAATGGACCAGATTTGTGCAGGCTCTAACATGGAAAAGTAAGTTGAAACCATCAAATAATTTTATTGTGATATAAATATTGATGTTGAGAGACAAACATTTTCTAATCTCAGCGTGCACTTCAGCATCTCTTGAATGAAATGTGTTTTCCACTGGCAAGAAGAAGAACAGGGAGTTTCTTTGATCATATGTAGGAAAGCTTTGAGGAAATTGCATAGCAGTGGGTTGTCTGGAGGCTAACTGACCATGGGTTTTGGAGGGCAATCTGCTGAATTTTCTAAAGCATCTATTCCAAACAAGCTTGTTTATTTAATTTCACACTTGTAAAACTAATGGAGAAATCAATCTATTAACCTTAAAAACCTGGCAGGTACTGTTCAAGAACTACGTATTAGTTCAATTTATGCCCTAACACCTGTTTCCCTTTCTTCTCTTCCAGTGATAATACAGAGCACATCAGAGGGAAGCGACTGTCCTCTGTGAGTAACTTAAGGCATTTCTTGAAAGAAAATGGTGTAACTAAAGGAAGGAAAGAAAGGGAAGCTGTAAAGGGGAACTTGTTTTCTCATCACAGTTGAAGAAAAGCATTCCAAAAGCAAAGAAAGAGCCTATTAGATTGATATGATTGGCTAGGGCACTGGTAGCTCTTACAAACTCCAGCCAAGTAACCAGTTCTTGTAGTTGGAGCTGATCTTCTCAACTGTAGTATTTTCTTTTAGATTTTAAAGGCTCCACGAAATCCTCTTGATGACCTGGGAAGTGAGAATGAATTGACGCAGGTAGGTCTGTTAAGTCCTTTCTTGCCAATGCTCTTAACATCTTCAATTTGCTCCTCAGCTTGTCACTGATTAAACTGTGCCACTAGAATAATACAGGTGTAAAAACTCTTGTAATAACTGCTTAGGAGGATAATTTTTGGAGGACTAAATATTACAAGAAATCCATCAAGTTTTTCTTATACTTCTGTTTTGTATCAGAGTGTTTCTTCTATCCAGAAAAGAGGAATAAACAGAGTTTGGTAGGGATAACTTGCTCCTGCTGTAGTCCATTTGACTTGAACTTTGATCCAGCAGTGTACAGATGGGTATAGTCAGTAAGATAGTTTTACATCTGAAGAAAAAATAACCTGCCAATTTGTTTAAAGTGAAAGCTAAAAAAAAAAATAAACGTTTTCTTCCAGAAATATATACAGAATATATTTTGGTTTTATGATGTCTTTTTTTTTTTTTTTCTTAGAAATTGTAACTACAGGCCTGATCAGTTTGGATTGTCTTTAAATGTCATTTCTACCTGGGGCGTGTTCTGTGGACTCATGCTCTAGTTGCATCATATATTTGTATGATTATCTGTTGCTGATTACAGAACTTGAAAATTCAGAATATAAGGCTTTCGGTGAAAAAAAACTTCAAAAATTTTAAGTATTTTATGGGCTTTGTTAGTCACGTGCCTATAATGGGTAGTACCTGGTATGTGAATACTTTGTGTTTTCTTAAACAACACATGTTCTGCTGTCCCAGAACTAAGCTATTTAGTTAGGGAAGCTTATTGCAGACAACTGCACAGCAGTGGTATGATGAATTAGCTTTCCAGTATATGCAATACTGCACCGTTACATACCTTGTAACATTGCAGGAGTATGGTCATGTAGTCAGTGACACCATTTAAACATTTCCATAGGAAGATGGTGACTTTGATTCTTTCATGAATCCTTCCTTTTCTCCCATAAAGATGAAACTTCATTACTGTTTTTTTCTTCAGTTCATGTAACAGAAAATTAAAGAAAAACAGTTCTGCAAACTTCTTGCTAAGCAACTACATGTATTTTCCCTAGTATACCAGTCAATATGCCAGACAAAAATCCTTGAGACTGGTATTCTGCTTCTTGTATTTGAAACCAGGCAACTCTTACAGTGATGTTTAGATGCTACTTCTTGTGAGATGGGTCTCTTTATGTCAGGAGAGCTTGGAGAACTATGAAGTAGTTTAAGGGTGTTGGTAATATCTGCTATACTTGTTGGGGTAATAGAATATTGGGGTTTGGGCAGTGGTTTTTTTTGTTGTTGTTTCTGTGTTTCACTAAGAGCTATGTTTATTGTGGCTTATGGAACAAGAAGAGTCCTCTGTATATCAAACTGTTTTGTTCTTTATTGTCAGGATATCGCTATAGAAAAACGTAGGAAAAACTCTCGCCGTGTCAGCTTTGCAAACACCATAAAGTAAGTTTGATCTGAGGGATGCAGATCTACGTCCTTTATTTAAGCAATAAAATGCAAGCTACAGGTAGTAAACTGGTATCCCTTAAAATTGCCTTCACTGAATAGTCACTAATGTATACAAACAACAAACTGGTAACTGTTGCTTTATTGAGTTGATTTTTGAGCCCTGAGCCAGTATTCATTTTCTCTTCCTAACTGGAAAAAAAACAGTTTAATGAATCTAATATAATCAGAAATTTTTTATTTCCATCAGAAATGTGATAATGGCATCTGCTCACTGGAAAATATGCTTGGGTTCAGTATGTTTCTAGTTTTTAACATCTCATTTCAGAACATACTATGTAGAAAAGGTTGAAATTAGGGCTGTTTTTTGGGGGTTGGGAGGTGCTTTTTTATATATATTTGAAACAGATGGGCTTATGTTTTAAAAAATTGCTGATGTTTTTGTTCTTAGCTGCAGAGTCTTCCAGCGAGATCTTAAGAATAATGGGGCAGAGGGAGAAAATACAGGTAGGACTCCTTTTTCTTCTCCTAACTGGATTCAAGGAGTATTGGCAACAAAATTTTAGCTTGAATTTAAGAAGTCAGGACTGTCAGTCACAGGTAAGGAACAAGATGGGTAGTTGTTTATCATGGACTGGCTGAAAACCCATTAGTTACTGGTACAGTGGACCTTGTAGCTCAGAAAAAGTATTATTTTTTTTTTAGGCAAAATGCACCTAGAACAAAATCTGCCTTGGAGGTTTAGATCAAAACAAGGCTGAGCAGAATGTCATAGTCACTCTGCCAAACATTACCTAGGGAGAATCTGAAAAGCTAATGCATTTTTCAAGTACTTCTCTAGGTTTTTGTCATGATAAGGCAGCACATCAAGAGTGAGAACTTGACAACATTCTTTTCTGTGCAGTTTACTCTTGTCTCCAAATGTTTTGATCATGCTTCTCACATTGTAATGTAATTTTCTTATTACTTTTAGAGTATGCAGCAGATACAAGGAGTGATGTCTTTACTCAGTAAGTGTGAAAAAAAAAAATTCCCGTGACTGTAGCGCTCTGTACTGCAAATACATTTCTTCCCATGATATGCAACCATCAAATTGCTCCTCAGAGAAATGCAGCATACATATTTATTTAGGTATAAAAGTACTCAGTGCTTCTGGTGAAAGAAGGGATACAGGGGGGGAAAAAAAAAAAGGATATAGCTGTGTTGGTAACTCACAAAAAGATGGTGGTTTCTGAAAAATTGCTCCATTATGGCTTGAAACTGCTTTCTTCCAAAGATGATTGCTTGGGAATGCTTTCCAGGAAAGACCTACCAGTTCCCATATCTGATGGATGTAGTCTTTGATATTTATTACCATAACTTTTTCCCTCAGAGGTGGATAAAATGTTAGTCTAGCCTCAAAGTTCCCATCTAGATGAAACAGTGATGGGATTTTTAAAGTTAAAACCACCTGGTAAGTAAAACAAGAGATTTAGATGCTTTTTGTGTGTGAGGGGGAATTTTTTACATTTAAAATATATAGCAAGAAAACAGCTTATGTACAGATGTAGCTACCTCATGCTCTTAAAGGTATCAACCCAGTATAGTAACATCTATGTGTGTGTGCATGTGTATATAGATATTTATATATACACACACACACAAGAAATCAGCACTCTAGCTAAAGTTTGTTGGTTTTGAAAGAGCAATCAAGAAAAAAGTGGAGAGCAGAAGGCATTAGAAGTCAGACAGAAAACCACACAAGTTGGACATTGTATCTGGCTTTTGTTTTACAGAGAAATAAATTATTTCAGACTTTACGAGCACAGCCTCAGTTTCCCAAAGATAAAGGAATAACTGGAAGTGGAAGATCTGAGTTAAAAATAAAGAATTAATATTTTCTCTTTTTTTCACTTGTCACTGAGGAATTAAAATGCCACCTGTATGTTGAACGATGGCTTCTGGCATGCTAATGGGAGAGAATCTCATGGGAAAATAAGTTTGCAACTAAAATTAGAATACATTGAAGAAGATGTATAAGCAGTGGCTGGTATCTGCTGCCCAGTCCTGTACAAGCAGTGCAGCAGAATTCTCTGCCCTTTCAGTATATTGCTGAAGCCTTCTGTTTTGAAATCTTTTAACGAACTGTTTACCTAACCTACCTTTTATAGAAATGAAGAGCCTGAAGCTGTTCCATGTGAGATCACTGGTGAGTTTGGAAATAGATTTAATAACAGAATTGCCATCTTTATTTAAAACTATTGATTCCGTTTGGGTAATTTTAACATGCCTAGAACAATCTGCCCGAGATGACTATTGCATGAACAGGGTTTATCCCTTGAAGCTGTTTACAGGTGTTTTATTGTAGAATTATGGGTGGCCCTTCCACATGTTGAAGGGAGTACTGAAAATATTTTTCAGGATATATTTGATTTTAATTGTACTGGCTTAGTGGTATTTGTAAAAACAAGTACATAGATCTTACCACAGTGAGTAAAATAAGAAAACAGCAAAACAAACAAAGTATTTCCTTTTCTTTCAACAGGGATGAACAGTTTGCTTCATGCCCCCATCCAGGCATCGATGCAGCAGACTGAGGTATATGAAGGCTTTTATTTCTTTGGTGCTGCAAGTATCAGTGTCCAAAATATATTCAAATAATTTGTGTAGTAAAGATGAAGAATGTAACTCAACTGCGTAAAAAATAGATTTTTGTATTCACATAAAATTCTTCTGAAAGCTAATCTTCTATATTTTGAAGTATTTTCCTAGTCTGATAGGCATTATGCTGCAGCATTGATAACTCTTGCTTCTAAAATTGCTTGCTAACTTTCCTGTACCTGAGCTAGTTCCTCTGTCCTTTTCAATTCTTGTCTAAAAATTTGCAAAGGAGCTTATGTTTCAGATAGGTCTTCATGTATTGTTCTCTGTGTATTTTTACTTCCATGGGTGTAATGGATGTGCACAAACGTACTCTCTGTTCCTGCTGTTAAAAAGCCTTAGACAAATTGCAATAATTAGCATGAAAAGGTAACTGAATTTCTTCAGCTGAATCAATTGATAAAACACAAAATTCTTAGCTAAGGACTTCACAGGGACAATTGCACAGAGATCTTGAACTGTGTTACACTTCAGTGATGATGTTACAAGACTGTTGTTAAACAAAGCAATTGAAACAGTGTCCCTTGCTGCAATGGCTTCTGACTTTTATGTTGAGTTTGAAGATACAGCTTAAAAACATATGTTAGCTCTTGTTAACAAATGTTAAAACAAAATCAGTTAAAATCTAGTGTGGATGAGATGATGTGCACTGTGGGGCTAGAAAAAGGTCAAATTGAAACTGTCTCCTTGGTTTGGATAAATGTATATGGTTATTCTTCTTATAGTATATTTTATTTCTTGCATTTATAAAATAGCATATATAATTTGAAGTAAACATGAAGCTGTTCTAAATATATTCATAATATTTGATAAATACAGTATTCTATCTTGTTACTGGCCCATTTTTCCCCCCCAGCTTTAAAACCGTAAATTCTTTCTATTAAAATAGAGACTAAAATCTCCCTAGTCAGTGGTGGAAAAGTCTCCTAAAACATCCGACTTGGTGCTGCTGCTTTGGGGCACAAGCATAATAAGCTGGGCAGGGGTTTTACCTACAGTTGGGGGGGGGGGAAAAGGTGAAAACCGCACTGTAGAGGTATAGAAAATACTGATCCATAAGATTCAGTAATCATGCCATACTTAACTAAGATCTGGCTAGATATGAAGCCTTTGCCCAACAGTAAACCTGAGATGCGTTCTTTCAAAAAAATCCATTTAAATGTGATGTGCTCTAATGATTAATAGTCATTCTTTCCTTGAATGTTATTGCTTATCACATTGATATTGAAATCAATATTTTTTTTCTGGAAGATGTAAAGATAGAGCTATAACCTTAGGACTGCATTACTTGAGTTTTGTTTTAAATAGAATAAACAATTGTATCATTTGTCTTAAATGTCAGTAACTGTAATTTCTTCCCCCCTTTTGTGTTTTTTTTTTTAGTGGCATGATGCAGACAATGCCATTCAAAGAACAAATAAGCATGACACCACCCTCATCTTTTCAGATGAAAATGAAATGGATATGACAGCTAGTCACACTGCAGTGATTACACGTAACCTGAAAAACAATCAAGCTGAGAAAACTGAGAAAATAGATATAGTGTCATTTCTGGCTGGGTTAAACTCTAACAATGGAAAGGCAGAAATGAGCAAAGAATTTTGTTTTTTCTCAGAGCCTACAAACCATTCTTGCCCATCTTTTGAAGAGAAGAAAGATGCTAATACTATAAAAAAAATAGATTTTAATAAATTTTTGATGAGCTTGAAGTTAAATGAAAAGGCACTCAATCCTCTTGAAAAAGAGAATGTTTTTTTTGACCCTTCACAGATCTCAGACGATGTGGCACAATCTTCAGTGAAATTTGTATATTCCCATGATCCACTGGACACCTGCAATGTAACAAAAGTCTTTAGAGGGCAAGATGATGGAATGGAAGTGACAAAATGCCAGGAAGCTGACATTAAAGCTATGTTTTCTGGTGTTTGTGAAGCTCCACCAGAGCAGTTACAGTGTGCAGATGTTACTGAGATGTTTGCAGATGATGGAATGGATATGACAACTATTCACACTGCAAAAATGTCTTTTCCCTTCCCCAGTCTAACCTTCAAAAAAGATTTCCCTTCCACAGAGTTAGATAATTCTATATTAAAGAGAGCATCTAATCAGCACTTAATTGTTCAGCAGGATTCTCAACTTTGTACAGACAGAAAAATAGTAAATGTTGAAGACAGACAAGATCCTACAGCACTGCAAACTGTTAAACAAGAGGCCAGAACAATGTCTGCCATCCCAGGATCCATTTCTTCAGAGACTGTCTTCAGAAGTGGTAAATATGTTGATTTTTCTAAATGTGATGACATGGAAATCACTGGAAATTATAAGGATGTAATCTGTATTGACAGTACCAAAGAAGTGAACAGTTCACATCATAAAACTTTTGAAATGCCAGTTAATACAAACTCTTTGCTAGCAGAAAACAGACATCCAGCACATGGTGATGGGAACGTTACAAAATCTTTAGATAATAGAGGTTCTGTGTCATATAAAAATAGTGCACTTGAAATATCTTCAGGCTCAGATGAACGAATTGAAAAAGTGACCCAGGATCATGGGACTGCTTCAGTGAATGCTGGTTTAGAGTCACGCACAAACTCAGTGTGTGCTGGTGTTTCTAAGAGTAGACTTCAGCGCAGTCTGGCAAACTCTCAACCTGTTTCTCTGCAAGGTGAGAAGACAGTAATATTCTCAGGAGAAGACATGGACTTGACTAAAACCTGTGTTGTCAAGGATGATGGGAAGAATGATGAAAATGAATCTCCTGCTGGAGTGCTCACCTCTGTCACCTGCAAGCCTCGCTTTCTTGATAACAGATCTGCATCTACCAATTTAAATGAACAGGAAGAAATGGAAATAACTAAATGCCATGCTGTTGTCATTGATGATCAAAGCAATGGGATAACTGCAGAAGCAGAACAAATGCCTTGTAAAATAATTCCAGGGAAGAACCAGAACAAAAATGTCAATGAAGGTGCAAATTCTGTAGATATGGACAAGGAAAATCTTGAGGTGATAAGTATCAATGGGAATATTAAAAGAAGCCAGGCTATAGAAATGACTACTAAAGATCTTGAGGTGATAATGGTTGATAAGAACCTTAGGAAAACAAACTTTCAGGCGAGTGGTCCAAGTTCCCATGCAAAGAGCATGTGTTCGTTACCAGAGCAAAATAGAGAAGTCCCTGAGAATATTGTCAGCAACACCTGTGCATTCAGGTCTCTGCAAAGTCAAAAAGCTGTTATATCTCAACCTCTGGAAAAAAACCTTCCAAACACTTCCATTTCCTGCACAAATGACAAGATGAGCGTGTTTTCAGATGATCAAAACATGGACATAACCAAAACTCATACTGCTGCCTTTGACATTGCCTCTATTAATACAGCACAAAGATATGAGAATAATCATAGTCAAAATAATGTAATATCCAAGCAGCTGCAAAATCAGACCTTCCAGTTTTCTGGTAGTCACACTGCAGCAATAGAATGCAGGGATGTGGAAATGAATGCAAATAAGCAAACTGTTACTCCTTTGGCTCCAAATGGTTTGTTTATTTCCAGTAATGAGCCCACTCCCTCTGGAATGAAAGGAAATGAACAACCTGGAACAGTATTGGGAATAAATGCAGATTGCCAAAACTCAGACAGGCAAGAGAAAACCCATACTATGAAGGTGGCAAACAAAGTATTGCCAACTCAAGTAGATCCAGAGAGACATTCTTCAATTGCTAGGACAGTTTCTTCAGAAGATTTAAAAAATCCTCACTCAGTTGATGGCCAGCACTTGAGGGCTGCTGAAGAGCTGTTACTAGCCAATACATCTGAACCACATAAGGGAAGTTCCCAGTTGCCTTTGTTTTTAGAAAAGTCAGTTGTGTTTCCCTCTGGTGAAAACATGGACTTGACTGGAAACTGCACGGTAACGGCTCCCGATTGCAACATCAGTGTTGTTTTATCAGAAAGAAAAGCAGAACCTGGGTACATTGATAAAGACAAAAATAAAATAATGTCCTTAAAAAAAGGGGTCATGATGGCAATAAATAGCCAGGAGGCACCTGCGTGTGATGCTGCGTGTGATGTGTCCTCCTTGGTGTCTGATAAGAAAATATTAGCTATGAGTGGGTTAAAACATTTGCCTTTTGCAGATGAGAAAACTGTAATATTTTCAGAAGATGCAGATATGGACATCACCAGAAGTCATACAGTTCCAGCAATGAACAAAATAATTTTGCAGCTTAAAAGTTCAAATGATGACACAGCCTTTATTTCTGGAGATAAAACTCAGGTTTTTACCTGCAACAATGACATGGAAATAAGTCGACTTAATACTGTTGCAATTGATAAATCTGTGGAAAAGGCTGCCTCTCAAGGCATGCTTAAGACAACTAAAAGGACTGGAAGGAAAAGCTTGAAGGGAACAGGGGAAAAGACAGTTTTATTTTCATTGAGCAATGAGAATAATGACATGGAGATCACAGAGAGCCATACAGCTGCAATAGGCCATGAAATTGTCTTGCAAAATGAGCAAGGGCTTCATTCTCTCTCTTCAGCTGATGCTGTAAAGACTGTTATGTTCACAAATAGCCAGGCTGACATGGACATTACCAACTCTTGCTCTTCTGATAAAATTACTGTGAAAGTTGTATGTGATGATAAAATGAACTTGGATGAGGAGGTTGGACAGCAAGCACTTGCAAATAGTGAAGCTACAAGGCTTGCCATGGATGATATGGAAATCACTAAAACCCATGATGTAGCTTTGGAAGAAAATTTTCTGCAAGGTAGGCAACCCAATCAGCCTGTTCTTTCAAATTCCACAATTATGTTCATGAGTTACCAGGCTGACATGGAAATGACTGAGTCTCACTCTGGTGATGAAAGTAGATTAAAGATAGCTAAACAAGTTGAACAGGAGGCTCTTTCAGAAAGAAACCCAGTCATTTTTACTTTGCCTGATGATATGGAAATCACTAAAACTCATACGGCTGTATTAAGTGGTAAAATTGATGTACAGGACAGAGACGCCATTCCAGCCATTTCTGCAGTTCATGCTGATAAAACCATTGTGTTTACCCACAACCAAGATGATATGGAAATAACTGCATCCCGTACTATTGCTGTTAATAACAATATTAATGGATTTGAGAACCAAGAAGCGTCACAAAAAAGCACTCAGCAATCGGACTTGCAGAGTGCCTTGCCATCTTACAGAGATGAAATAGATTCCTCACAAACAAAATACCTGAATGGTGAATATCTTGCAAAATCTAAGGATAAGCTCAGCATTCCCTCTTCTGTTTCATCAGCCTCAGCATTTCCTAATGAGAAAGGAGCTATGCAAGTCCCTGGTAGCACAATACCAGATTCTGTTTGTTCTGTCTGTCTTCCAGAAGAGACTATGGATGTGCAGGTAACACAGAATCTTGTCCTTCCCACATATAATTCTGTCCCTGTAAGCACTGAGCAGGATCTCATACTGCCAGAAAACCTGAAAGCGAAGAGAGCGTCTTTCAAGCTTCCAGGTAACGGTCCTGTGGATTGCAGTGAAGAATGTGGTGATTTGGTATCCCATGTTTCACTTCCCATCCAGCAATCAGGTTTTTTCAGGGATTCTCCAGATGTGTGTAGTACTCAGAGAGATCAAGTATTGAAAGATGTTTCACCTAGACATGAAGATTTAGCTACAGATTTAGGCTTGGCTGAAGCAAGCCTTGTTACAGTTTCTAACAAGAAATCAAAGGAAAACGAGAGGCTGTCAGCTGAAGGGGAGACTCCAAAAGACTTTCACGTAAACTCTGAACAAACTAAGCAACTTCTGGTCAGTGACAGTCCAAGAGATCAAACAGATCCCACTCTTGCACCTGAATTATCAGGTATTTTAAATGTTTGTTCAAAACTGAAAGATATTAGAAAGAAATCTGCAGTTCTGTCTGTTTCTGAAACTGCTTTTTCTGACCAGTTGCCCAAATCATCAGCTCAGCCAGAGGATACCTTGAGGTCAGATAAAAATACCATAAATGAACCAAATAATGTATTTTATACCAAAGAGCAGGAGAACACATGTCTTGAATCTGAAGCTGCTCCCATAGATGCAAATTCAGGCATGGCACTTAAGGATAAATACCAAGGAATGAATGTCCCTCTAGGCATCTTCCATCCAAAATTACCAAACAGAAGAAATCCTTCTGTTTCTAGTGTAGAAGACACAAATGCAAAATCTTCAGGCAGAGGAGAAGCATCAGTTTCAGAAGTACATGTAAATGCTCGTGAAACCCCACATAACATGTCTTCTAGGCAGAACTTCAGCCCGTCTCGGTTTATAGCAGAAGAATTTCTTCCTGTCTGCCTTGAAGAAATGGATTCAAATGAATCTGTAAGCTCTGAACTCATGGAAAATGCATGCAATGAGATAAGCAAAACCCAAATCTCCCGCAATGAAAAGAATCAATCTGAGGAGACAAAACCTTGCAACACAAAAAGAGCTTTGGAACAAGATGAGGAAGATCTTCCAAGTCTGAAGAAGATCAAGAGGGATGAAAACCTGGATGGTGAGGCCTCTCGAGGCTTGCAGGTGAGCCTAATCCCGTTATAAGGGTACAGTAAACATTAACAGGACTTTTGTTTAAATTTTGGGGTGTAAGCAGATCTGTTGGTAAATTTTCTTGCTTCTCTTAACCACCAGTTTGCTGTCATTTTGCTAAGTTGTTCCCTGTATTTTTCATTATTTTGCCAAAATAGAAAAATCAGGTTGAAGCATGGAACCTCCCTGAACCATGCAAAACAGACAGAATAAAGGATACGCCACTTTAAAATCATTCTCTCCATAGTATCGTTGTAATCCTTTCTTGACTAAACACTTAGTCCTCTGAACTAAACTGTTCGCTAGCTGTTGCTTGGGAACAATGACAGAGTAAGGCCTAAAGCAATTATTTAAAATCCAAACATGGATGTGTAGTTTAAATTAGTTTTTTTATAGGCAGCAAAAATTGCAGTTTAATCAAGACAACTTGTGCAAATATATGCAACATTAATCTGACCTTAAAAATAAATTTGTAAGCGTCAGCAGAAACTTTCCAGTTCCAAAAGCTGGAGGGGTGTGCTGTGGTGGCTACTGCTTTGACTGAGAAATGAACGAAGGTTTTTGCAGCTTTTCTTCCTTTATGTCATCATAGGAAATGGCTTAACTAGCCATACTCTGGTTTCTCATGCTGGTTAGATATAAAATGTGCTGATACTAAAAATGAAACAATTCTGAATGTCAAGAAATAGCTACAATAAACTACTGATCAACTTGTATTGTTTCATATAGCTCTTTTAATATATTTTTTTGAACTTGCTAATATTAGGTTACTTTCGGTGCTGTGTCTCAAAGCCAAGGAGAAGCTCGTGAAGGTGAAGAGCCTCCAAACCTGTCAGCTAAAAGCCACGACAGTACTCATGCCAGCACTAGCAGCTCTCTGGATTCTGTTAAGGCTGACACAGAATTAACAAGTAAGACTTCCTTTGTAGTAATAGTCTCAAACCTTGTGTTCTTTATGTGTAGTCAAGGAAGAGCCCTACCTTGTAGTATATATTTCACTGGGGAAAGGCCTTGAATACCTGTGTCACAGCTTCTCACCCAGCCGCTCAACATGCTTTTATGTTCTGCCTGAGTCGAAGCCATTCAAGGAGGACTGAGACTGGAAGAAAAAGGAGCAGAATTTAAGCACAGCTTGGTTTTCAAGGGCGGGTTGGGCTAGTGAGACAGTTGGGTTACTTTGGCACAGAGCAAAGCTCCAACTCAAACTCTACTCCAGCTCTGCTGGCCCAAAGATGATTTTAAGCTGGTTCCATGCAGAATGAGCCTGCATGTTGCAGCCCTGCGCTCTTGGAAAAAGACTTCTCTGAGTGCACTGCAGAGGCAGGTTCAAGCAGATCCAGCCCCCAGGTTTAATTAGCTTTTGCTAATTAGCTGATACCTAACAATAAGGCAGAAATCGGCCAATCATCTGGTAAGTCTTGCCTCTATTTACAAAACCAATTCGTTTTGGCCTCCTGCAACCATGAAAGCATATACCTTATCCACTAGATTGGGTTCTTTCCTTTGATTGAGAAACTAGCCCTTGTTGGCTCAGAACTTGTGTTTACCTTGAAAGCTGCTGGCAACTCAAATGCTTTTTGGTCTCTGTCTACATAGGACGCCCTCTGTGAATTGGTTGGAGTCTCTTTCTCAGTTTTATTACATATTTTTATTAGTATGTTACATATGGCTTTCCTCCCATAGAAAAGTGAACCCTGTCATTTCATTGTTGCTCTGACACAGATTTTATTTTACATCAGAGTCTTAATCTAGTCCTCCTTGTTTGTCTCAAGTAGTTGTTTTCTCAGTTACTTCATTCAGCACTGGAAACACACATAAAGGTCAAACTCCATGTTAAAATTGCTTTTTTTCTATAACTAGTGAGCTTAAGTTCATATTTCTGTAAGAATATTATTAATCCTAGCAATATTCTTTTTATTTTTTTTCCTTCTGGCTAGTTCAGCGAAGCAGTCAGATGGAGTCTCAGCTTCTCATACATAGCATTTGTGAAGATAACTTACAGGAGGTATGTAAACAGCTTAGATGCCAACTTCTTGTCCTATCAGGAAAAATACTTGTGTGCATATATGCAAGTAAGCGTTCTCGATTGAAAAATGTACTTACCTATACATTTATTTTTTTTTTAATCTTTACAGAAATTTCAGAATGGTCTTATCACAGTTGGGGAGTTTTTTACACTTCTTCAGCTCCATGTTCCTATTCAGAAGCCCCGGCATAGCCACCTACCAGCCAATGTGAGTATCTGTCCTTTGATGTACATAATATAATTAACCTTAAATTATATTCCTTTTGAGGGTTTTTTGTTTGGTTGATTTTTTTAATTACTTTTTATTTTTATCCACTAACCAGTCTGTATTAAAGGCCTTTAAATGATTTAAGCCAGAAGTTGGTTCCACCTTGACAAGTGTTAGACGCTGTATGCTTCCTCTTTCTTTGCTTGTTCACTTCTGATAAGTCTGATGCTTTTTTTCCTCAGTACTGCAAAATAGAACAGATTTCAATCTCTGCAAGAAATACCGTCTAATCAGGATTATCTGCTCTTGGATAAATATGCTAATTCTTGCTTTTTTTAACTTTTTTCAAGGATGATAAGTTTGAAAGTGAGGATTAGAAGTTCAGTCTAACCTTTTCACTTTTATCTTCTTACTATGTCCATCAGCTGAAATCAGAATCCTGAAATGCCACTCTGCATTCCTATTACTTGTAATGTCACCATGAAGCATGGTGAAGAACTACTCTTTATTTCTTCCCCTTAAGTGTGTTCTGCCTGAATGCAGTTTCAGTATCCTTATCCTGAAAGGTTTCCACTGAAATCTTGCAGACATGGGAACAACTTTTCTTTTGCACACAGACAAGTACCATGCATTGGTGGTAACTGGATGCAGAACCAAGCAATCTTACTTTGCAATCATCTTGAAAATAAGGCCTTGTAATTATTTTTCAGTAAAGGCACCTTATTTTCGTATAAACTTTCTTGAGACCAATGTTTTGGACTTGGTTATTTGTATACATTTATGTAGACAACTGAATTTCTACCTGGATGCTGGGGCTGGTCTCTTACCTGCCTGGATTTTGCAAATAATCTTTGGAAGGAATGGTATTTATGTAATGAAGTAGCGTGAATGAGCTCCTTAGTTTTCTGACATGGAAAAGTTTCAAGTTTCATAAACAGAGAAAGTCTGTAAAATTGCAATACTTACCACTTTTTAACAAAGTGTATGGGGATTTAGTTCAGATGCTTCCGTTTCTGGCTGCTTACTATGGTTTCTACTGGCAGACTAAACAATGCACTGGGGCCATGGAAAATCCATCCTGGAAAGTGGAAAACTTTAGCAGTGTCTGCATAATTTTGACACTGGAGTTTCTTCTGTGTCACTACTTATTCTAGAGTGCTGGAGAACTTTTCAGTAGTTTGTTCAGTGTTAAATAAGTTCTAATGAGATTTGATCTTCCCTCTTTCAAATTAGTGGTGTGACACCTGTTTTGGTAGAAATTTTTAATATGTCTTTCTTTATGATAATAACTGTAAGAGTGAAGCAGTTTCACCATGTATGAAAAGGTATGGTCAAGATCATATTCTTCCCATGGGAAGTGGTATATTTGTGAGAAATCTTTACTTGTGAAATTAATTCTAGTACTTCAGATTAGTTGAAAACTGGCTCCTGTGTAACCAAGTCTCACTGCTGTAAGATGTCATGTTGTCAGAGCAAATGCGTCATTAGAATTTTCACATAAGAAATATTGGTATTTTCTGGGAAATAAGGACTGCAACTGTCAACCTGCAAAACCTAGTTTGCAGAAAGCCAGTGCCTACAGCTGGTTTGCTCTGTCTGTGGGGCACAGGTGCTGGTGTGCTGTTCTACCTTTCTTCATGGCCTTGTTGCTGACTGAATAAAATTTCTGTGTGTCAACTTAGCAAGCGCAAGTAAAAAATCTCTCCATTTTCAAGTTCTTTAAAACTGTTATGGCAAGAATGAAAATTGATTAAAAAGAATTACAAGTAAATTAATATAATCTGTATTGATTAAATTGCTTCCTTTATGACTTTAAAATATCTTCTGTTTTTATTTAAAATGCTGTACTGTTTTAGTTATGGTTTAGTTTACACTCTGAGTTTGCAAATTGATTCACACTGACCTGTCTCTAAATATTCATCAGACTTACAAAAGTCTGATATTATTCATTAATGACTGATCTCTGATAAAAAATGAACACCACCTCCCCTCTCCACTCCTGAAAAAGCCCCCGAAAACTTTCTCCGAAGGGATGGAATTACTATTGATTATTTATGTGCTTCAGTATATAGGTAGCTTGCTGAAATACCCTCATTGTATTTATTTGATGTGCCTAAGATACATTTAAAGTTGTGAACTTTGGTTCTGAATCAAGCATAGCTACCTTGTTTTATTCTAGAGCAAAACATCACTGGGATAACAAATGTGTGTTTTTCAAGTCTTCATCTAAAAGGAAGTTACCCTTTTCCAATTTTTGTCTTTTTTTTTTTTTTTTTTTTTTTTTTTTTTTTTTTTAGCTCTAGGATAACGTGTATGTCCCAAAAAGAAGTCCATGCTCAAACATGAGGAAACATGAGGCATAAAAGTGGAATGAGCTATCTAAGGTTATATGACTAACTTGTCTCAGAATGAAATAAGACATGTTGAGAATGAAAACAGTTGTTTAAGCATGTCAGGCTGCCTTCATTAGGGTTTGGGTTTCAGTTTTTGTCACTTCTGCAAAAATAAATATTCCGGGCCTTTTACTGGTTTCTCAACATGAATTGTTTGGAAGTTACTGTTTCTGAAAAATACACGTCTCTTTTTTTTCTTCACAATTTTTCCCTCTGTTTTTCCCCAGTGTGCAGTCAGTGTACCACCTACTCCAGAAGACCTCATTTATAGCCAGTATATTTATCGCCCCAAGCTGCGTATTTATGAAGAAGACTGCCAGACCCTTTCTCAGATGATAGATGAGTAAGTGTTTTTTCAGCCACAGATTATATTAGTAATTTTATTTTTTCAGCTCTGGTTGCATGCAAAATGGCCTGAAGAAAGTGAATACATTACATATGGGAAAAATAAAGAATTACAGTTAACCTACTTTTTGCTGGTAGCTAGGTTATTTACAGGTTTAGACAGCATATAGGGTTTACTCTAGGGGAGGAGTAGTGGTTATGGAGATAATTAAGGTTTTTGATTTTTTTTCCTGAAGTAATTTATCTTTTACTAATGGAATGCTTCAGAATGCATCAGAAGTGTTAGAGTAAAACTTATAAAATTGTATCAAAATTGATCAAACATAGAAAGCAGAATCCTAGCAGGTTATGGTCTTTTTTTTGTTTCATTTTTCCAGCATTCATTAGATTGAAATACAGTCGTCATGCTTTATTTTCTTATCAGGAGGACACTTCTGATCTGGTTCATTATGGCTTTAATAACTTAACATGCAAAATCAAGTCTTACGATATAATTAAAAATCAGTAGGAGTTTTTTTTCACAGCCTCATTAGCACCACTTCATATTCCTTTGGCTCTCTAGCTTTCCACCTCCTGTTCAGACCTGTCTTTGACAAAAAGACTGTAGGCAGTGAACTTTGTATTACAAACATGGCCTCCATTTAACCAAGGCTTTAGAGGGTCTCTCCAAGATGTAAGACCCAATTACATGAAAATATTTACGTTTTCATTAATTGTATAAATACCAATGTGCTGCTTTGTGCTTGGTGCAGCTGCAACAAGACTTTCTTCCAACTATTTTTTTTTCTTCCACATTTCAGGTTAAAACTGTATGCAAATGTCCAGGATCAACTCCTGGTGAATGTGAATAAGAGTTTGTGGGAAGTAATGAGAACCTGCTCTGATGAAGAGGTAACACTGCATGAAGAGTTAATGTTGTTTCTTACATAACGAAGTAGTAAGGTTAATTTATGTATTCAATAACAATCAGAATGGTCACAGAGAATAATGGTAAGCAGGTAGGTGATACAAGGCAAAATAATTTCTGAATAGAAAACTGCTATTCCAAGAAAACTTGGAATATGTCAGAAGAATGCAGGTATATGTGCCCTTTCAAATATATTAAAGGGAATATGTTGCTGTAAAACAGAAAAGCCATGATAATCAATATCAAGTTGACAGTGGTATATCAATATTGATATCTGAGGCTGATAATTCAGGTTAGTTGAGGGCAGAAAAGAGAAGAGAAACTTCAGATGGATTTAAGCATACAGTTCAATTTTAGAAAAAAAAAAATTAACAGCTCCTACTATACAGACTGTTGCTTCACTGGTGGAGCAGAATTTTCTGTTAACTGACATGCTTATTTAGTTCAGAAAGACGTGATTTTGCAAGACATATAATGAACAGAAAATGTGTGTCACTATGCAAAAATAAAACTGGATACAGGATTTGGAGCGCAACAAAGTCATATGCAAAAACAAAAGATGAGGCCAGAGGGTAATTAAAGTAGAATACTAATGATTATGGGCACAAAAAGCATGCAGAAGACATTTGCATGTCAAAACCAGAACCATTATTGATGTGTACCAGCCAGAATTTAGAAGGTAGATCAAGAGATTCTGTTTTCTGTTGTTCTAATGCAAAGATTAAATATCTATTCAATGACAATAAAGAGTCAAAAATTATAAAAGACAGCATTTTTCATAGTTCATAATTAGATTGATGTAGGATATCACTGAGGCTAGGTTATTAACTAGATTCAGAAATAATTATACTTGGGAACAAAGAAATCAACTAGAATGCTTAGTTTAGCTCTTAGAGTAACAAAATTTGAAAGCTCACTAAGCAAATCTCTACCCACTGCAATTAGAATGATACCACCTAGTGGAAATAAGCAGATGGCAAACATTGTAGAAAAAAGCTTTTCATACATTCTTCTGCAGCTTCTGGACTGACAGCTGTCAGAGAAAACATTGACCTGCATGATCTGTAGCTGTGTTCTGTTAAAACAGGTTTTAAGTTTACTTCTTGTGGGGTTCTGCCTGGACTTCGTGAGCATTTCGGTTAGCCTCCTTAACCAGAACAGGGCAAGTGTTCTAAACCTATCTCAAACAACTGGGATGATGGGCTTAATGAAGTTGCTCTGGTTTTTAGTAAAAGCATCTCTTGAGTTATTCGTGCAGCTCACTGTTTGAGTAAAGGTCTTGTTGGATCTTTGTGAATAAAATAATTTAGTTAGTAGGCAACTTGCTTGAATTAACAGGGATCATCCAGTCTTAAATTTGCTTTAATTTGCAAGTGGCATGTAATACTGCTACTAGAGAAATAGGATGTTGGGAGGAGCAGAGGAGGGAGAATGAGTCTAAAGGGTCAACTGAACAATCTTTTGATGCACGTTCTCCCTCACTTTCTTTTCTGTATTTTCCATTTGTTGCAGCTGAAGAGCTTTGGAGCAGAATTGAACAAAATGAAAACCTATTTCACCAAGGAGAGTAAAATCTTGGCTCACAACGAGAAAGTGACATTGTACAGGAAATTGTTGCAGAGTGCACAGGTAATTTGTCACAAGGCTGCAGAGTCTTTGACTGTCAGGAGTGGGAACCTAATTATTGTATGTAAGTGTGCATTCTCTTGAAAGTTTCCTCCTTATTAAACATACTTCCTTTTTATTTATATGCAAATATCACACACATTGGGACAGTGACTTTCTTGCACTTACACTATAGCATCCTTCTGCTTAAGGGTTTGGGCAATTTAAGTAACAGTTGAAAAATGGGAGTATTAAGAGAAATGCTATCAGAAATTAGCTCTTTATACTGTAGTAATTTCGCTATTGGTAACTAATAAGGAAATGCAGAAGTAATGCATTGTGATAGGTATCAGAAATTAAAAAGCTGGTTAAAAGCTCTAGGAATGTATTAATTTTTATGTCTTATCTCCTCCCTTCATAAGAAAAGTCATTAGGAAGATGCATTGTTAAGTATCTAGTACTTTCTTATGCATGGCTGCTGCCTGAGTGTTTCTCAGCCTGCCCCTTTGTTCTAATGACAGATTAGATCAGTTTCTTTAATTAGTTTCTTAGCAAGCAAAGATCCACATGGTGGTCTCAGAAGACAGTTCAGATTTTTTTAAAAAGTTACTGACCTGAGTACAATTTTCCTACCTTAGGAACAACATGGAAAGCTACAGTCAAGAATAGAAAAGATGGATGAATTGCTTGAAGAGGCAGAGAACTGTCTTGTTGCTCTGGAAGCAGGTATGTGTTTCCAAACCAGTGACCGATAATGCTGATTTCTCTATTTTTCTGCAGAGCTGCTGTTCAAATGGTCAGTTCAAGATTCTGTGTTTGGTGTTGCTTGAAATTTTACATTTCCTTTGTTACAAGTATTTGCTAGGCCTAAATACCTTTGTGTCTGCAAACTTGTCTTGTGGGTATCACTTACACATCATATGAAGAACTTAGGAGTATATCTGCACTGAAATACAGAATTATAATTGTAGCCTATGAACTTGTAACCAAGCTGGCTAAATCTGCTAGCGATAGCAGTACAGCTAGCTGCCAGCATGCAGTTCAAAATGGCTGCAAAACCTGCCAGCGATGCTACAGGTAGGCAAGACTGAGCTTTGCACTCCAGGACTGTACTGTTTTAGCATCATAGCTGGATGGTTTAACACTTGTTCAGCTGTGTTTGCACAAGCTACAGTCAGTACTTAGTCAGCACTGCAACATAATGACGCTCTGTATTTTCACTTCTTCCAACTGAGTTTTCTTCCATTGACTTTAGAAATAGAAATCAAATTGCACAGTAGCAGCTTTGAAACAGTGCAATAAAAGGAGTTTTCCTTGCTATCTGTTACTTTTAGAGACTTTTGGTAGATACCCTTCCAGGTTTTTGTACATTTGTTTTTCTTGGTTAGCTTTGAAATAGTAGGATTTATAGAACCCACAGACAAATAAAATGGAATCCAAGTATTGAATCTGGGAGTTCTGCAATAACCTGATACTTCTTTCCCACAGATTCTGACTGGGATGAATGGGAAGCAGACTGCAATGATGAAAAGGCAGAAGGGAAAAACCTAGGGAAAGGTAACGGTACCTGCTGAATGGCAATTTTTGTTTTGTTTTTCAAATTCTGGAGAGGGTAATACTCAACCCCAACCCTACACACCACTGCTTTCTTTTCTGCATTGGATATACCCAATTGCATAGATATTAAAGTATGAAAAGAACTGGTTTTCCCCTGGAAAAATTGGAGTTTAGAACATACAGTGTGACTTGAAGAGTGTGCTGACTATCGTATTCAGCACTTTAATTGTTCAATAATTAATAACCTTTTTTGATAGCATATCTGTATCCAGGTAGGAGTAACAGCCATCAAGTTGTGATCCTTCATATTGTTAAGAACAGTGATTGCACAGCAAGTTAGGGCTTTCTTTGCTGCTCTTTTCTTCCATAGCTTTTTTCCATTTCTCTTAGAATTGGAAAGCCTCAAAGTCCAAGAAGAGGAACTTCAAAGGTAAAATATCAAAGATGATCTAAAGACTTTAAATAACATGGGCACATTCAGGTTTTAGAGGGTTGGTGCTTTTGGGGTTTTTTTTAGCCAGTGTGCTACATCTCATGTCGTTGGTTTATCTTTGCAGTGAACTGTCAGATCTGGAGACTCAGAATGAGCAAATGCTTGCTGAGATGAACCAGCTAAAGGAAAAAGAAAAAAGCTGCCAGGAACTCCTGGAGAGAGATGAGTAAGGAAAAGTCCTTCAGGTTTTATTTTGATCACTTAGTTCTGGGGCCTCGCATCTGTATATAAATTTTTTTTTGGTTTTGGTTTTCCTTGTTACTTTATTTTGGGCAGTCTTTGGGTGCCCATCTCCTCAGTATAAGCAAAAAGTCTTGGTGAACTTCTGTGTGTGATGTGCTGTTTTTCTATTAACAGCTTTGCAGTGATGTTCTACATTCAGTTTTTCTATACCCAGCTCTCCAATTCCTAAATGAACATTTATATAAAAAGAATAGTATTGTGCTTGCTTTCTCAACAGATTCGTAACATTCTGTTGGAAAGTGAAAATTTTGTTGGTACATTATGTGGTAATAGCTGCAAGTGCACTTAATACTCTGATCCTTGTCCTTCAGATAATTGTTTTGGTTGGTTGATTGAAACTTAGGGTGATGGTTGTTTTTCCCCCCTCCTTTTTAGCTCCACTGAGTGGGAGATTACTGAATGGAGCGAACAGCAGGCAGTCTTTAATTTTCTTTATGATTCTATTGAACTCACAGTTGTGTTTGGACCCCCTATAGGTAAGTTGCAAAACTGGTAGGTTTCAGCTTTTTATGAATTTGAAAGGTTAAATAGTTACATAACAGAAACCTAAAGTTTCTGTATTTGTGTCGATCTGCTAAAAGGAAACAAAGTACACTACAGCAGGAGCATGTAACCTGAGAGGTGGCTTTCAATGTGTTTACCTGTGCTTTCTATGGAAATTCAGAAAAGTATGTAACGAAGAGGAAGAGCTATAACTCCAGAACTAAGTATGGAAATAACTACCGTTTGGGGTTTTTTCCTTCTCAGATGGTGATGTTTTCGGTGAAGATCCTTCCAGAAAGATAGTTAGCCTGAACTTTGAATCTTTCTTGGATGGTAAGTTTTTTTTTTAGTAGCTTGAAAGTAGCTGCTGGGATAATCTGTTCTTGGGAAGACATCTGTAACTTTGTGGTTTATCTGCTAGTGCATTACAATACAGCTTTAGAAGATTTCTGGCAATGTGTTTTTTTTTTGTGTTACAGAGGAAAAAGCTCCACCCTCCTCATGCTTAGTCCAACGACTCATCTTCCAGTTTATTGAAAGTCAGGGATGCTGGCAGGAAAAGTGTCCCACACTGTACTACTTGCCCCAGGTAATGTTCCAGAAAAGCCTGCAAGACTCCAGGAAAACATTAAATCTTTTCTGTCACAGAGAACAGGGCTGACACTGAGAACAAAAGCATCCTAATAAATGCTCCATCAATGCAAATAAAAATCTGCTTTATGAATATTCTGAGGTGCAGGGGAAGTACCTGTCCCTGAAGGCAAGAGTCCTAAAAGCTGTGGTTTCTTCCTTGTTTGCTACAATGATATCTGCTTTTCTTAGGGATTTCTTAAAATCCCTTTTTTTCTGACAGTAGAATTTAAAGAATTGAGCTGAATGCTATTCTGCTTCCTAAAGAATTAACGGCTTAAATTGCCAAGCAAAACAGTGTTCCTGCATGTCTATGCAACCCTGTTGACAGAGCTGAAAGGGGAAACTTAAGGCAAAGCATGTATATTTGTTGTTAAGCTTGTACAATTTCATTTTCACATCCAAACTGAGATAGCATTTGAACTACTATATTTTTTTTTTGTACTTTCTAGGATAAACAGTTTTCCAGTGTCACATAGTTTACCAACCTTACTGCCAATGTGATTGCTTTTCTGATTGCCCACTCAGGTTCTTCATGACATCTCTTTGGTGGTGAGTCGTTGCAAGATCTTAGGAGAAGAGATTGAATTTCTGGAGAGATGGGGTGGAAAATTTAATCTTCTGAAGACTGATATCAATGATACAAAGTGAGTCACTTCAAATGGAGTTTACACCAGTCCTTCAGAGAGTGTTTGTAGATAGAAACAAAACACTGAAACATTTTCAATTTGGTTTTCTTCAGATTGAGTTTTTATGCAACTGTTTTTAACAACAACCTAATTTATTTTAATACAATTGCACTATAATATCCAAATGCATGGAAATTCAGCTGTTCTTGGATTCAGCCATTTCCTTACTATCATATAAATTCTCTTTCCTTGCTGCTTTCCCATTTGACTTGACTCTCTTGCTTAAAACTTTATGCTGGAGTGTAGCAATGGAAAGGAAACAGAGCCAAGAGTTTACCTGTAGCTTAGTACTTTGTTGCTTCAGCCAAGCAGAATTAGTTGTTGAAGGATGGATACACTTAAACTAAAGCCTGTTTTCCTTAGTTTTCATTTTCTCTTACTAATTCCTGATTTTGTGACATATCCCAGTGGAACAAGATAAATACAACTTCACCTTATCCTTCTGTTATTGATGCTTAGCTTTAATTAAGAAGTGGCCAGTTAACCATCCTTGCATACCTTGATGCTGTCTTGATAGGTTATTCTAATTTTGTAGTACCGTTTGCAAGAGTGGTGTTCTACTACATGCCAAAATCCCCTAAAAGCTGTATTTAGTTAAGGCAACAAAACAGATGTAAGGTCTACCTGTGCTCAGGAAGCTGCAAATTGTGGGAGATTTACCTGGAAAACACCTGTGTTCTGCTTGTTCTTGTTTATGCTATCCCTGAGCATCTGCCTCCTGGGCACTGTAGCCTTGGTGATGGTCTTACCCATATTTACAATAAAATTCAACTCTGGCCTTCCTGCACATTGTCATAGACAAGAGTACTGTGCTAGAGAGAAATCTGGCCTGATTTAAATAGGGTTGGATTCATGAAACATGAATTAGATTTATGAGATTGGAGGTAAACCAGTCCTACTTCAAGCTCCAGAAAACTTTAGCTAGGAATATTTTATGTTAACTAGAAAACATATTTTTTTGTTATTACTCTATACTCTCCCATCATTTTTGACAGGTTCTGTGAATTGTGTGTTCATTAACTTTTTCTATGAGGAAAATTGGGGGGTTGTATTCTAATTCAGTGTTGGAGTGCTGATAGTATCAGAGTGGAAAGGTTCTCCTAAGCTTATTTATGAAGTTAGTCTATGTTGGAACTCTTTAGAAGTTCTTGAGCTCGTTGCATCAATTACAGCAGTTGTTTTCCCTTCTGGAACCTAATTCAAAGGCGATGGCAGTACATTTGAATATTTTATTTTGTATTGATCTTTATGGTTTTATTTATTTTGCATACAGAGTGAAGCTTTTGTTCTCCGCTTACACAGCTTTTGCAAAGTTTGAGTTGACCCTGTCTCTGTCTGCCGACTACCCATCTGCCTTGCTGCCTTTTACTGTCCAAAAACAAATTGGGAATGTTGGGTGAGTTGAACAGAAAGAACTACTCCGTATGACTTAATTTTCAAAACAAGGATGGGGAATTAAATGCTCCATATACTCTCAAACAATGTGTGATAACTTTATCTTTCCCCAGGGAGGAGGAAATTTCTGCTGTTCTCTCTGGTATACCGACTGGTTACCACTATCTGCGGAGAACAGTCAGCTTGATTCATCAAAATTTGCTCCAGGATCCCAGATGATTCACAAGATCCACCTTCAGGACTGAAGAAGTCAGACAGAATATTCTTGATTTTAGCCTTGTAAGAATTCAAGCTGTCTCTCACCAGAATGGGAGTGCTGTTAGCTACTCGGCTCTTTAGTATTTGTGTTTAATAACTGGTTGATATCCAGGATGCTTGGTGTAGACCGCAAGCTTTATAGAAGCAGAGGTCTCTAAAGAGGAGGAGGAATTTCTTATGTCATTTATAAATCAAATCTGGTTTGATCTTCTTTCAGCCACCGGTGGTCTTGGCCTCCTTGTATATTCTTTCCTAGTATGGATATTCTTCTGCTGTAGCACATTCATTTTATTCTGGGTTGATTTACAGAGATCTTGTATAAAACAGTGATGGGTATTTTCTAAATCAACATGACTGGAATTTACTTTCACTGTCATTACTGCACTACTGCGTAGCATTTTAACATACCACATCACGTTTCATGTTTTTTTTTAATAGTTTCCTGGAACCCCTCCCAAAACACAGAAACATTAGTCCAGCTTCTGGTTAACCAAATAACCTGTCATAATTAACCAGGTGGCCAATGTCAGAAATACTTTTAGCATAAAGATTAAAGACCCCTGTGCTTGACCACAGCCTTTGTGGTGCAGCACACTCAAAGCCATCAGGTCCCATCAGTGTGATCCTCTCCGACTAGAAGTTTGTTCTGATGTTCAGTGTTTTTGTCCAGTACAGTCTGTCTCTTGGTTCTGGTACATGGCCAGAGTTAAGGTTTTAGTGAGGAGATGGAGCTATTTAAATTTAGGAGGTATCAAACATCATTGGCACAGGCCAGATTGCTTTTGTATATAGTTTTTATATTATGTAGGTTGACCTGTTGGAACTGATCTAACCCTGGTTCAGTTTATCGTGTAGAAGTACCTACTATTTCTCAGCTGTTCGTTCTGTAGGCAGATACAAATTTTTGTATCTCTGTAAAATATGTTGAATATAAAAATGTTTTCATGTGTTTAAGTGTTTATATATTTTTGTCTTTTTACCAATTTTCCTTCTATTTAGAAGGTGGAAGTTCATTAAACATCTGAATTATTGCTCTTCCTTCTTCAAGTTGTGATTATTGGCTGCTCTATTTAAACTGAAAATTTGCCTATTACTATTGAAATAACTTTGTTAGCTATTTGGGAGGACTTTTTATAATATGAACTTCTTTGCATTTTGGTCTGGTTTTTTCCCCTTGCATTTCCTAGTGTTACCTTTCAATGGCCTGGCTTTTACAGGATATTTAAAAAAAAAAAAATAAATTAGGAAAATAATGCCTAAGTTGCAAATGACTTGGGTATTATACCTGGAACCACTTTTAAATTTTCTTAGGTCATTATGTCAGTGTTATTAACCAGTAGAGGGTACTGCAGCAGTACTTCATGAGCGTTATCCAGCTTGGACTTTTTTGTGTCTGGTTTCGTTTTCTTCCAGCATGTTTACAAGCTAAAGAATCCAATAACTATGAAGGCTAAAGTGAGTTTATGGTAGAGTTTATTATATTGCTCTGGAAATTAAATCAAAGATGAAACAAAGCCGTGCATTTGCAGTAGAAAAAGAGGATCAGGCAGAAATTACGTAGTTCCAGTTTTATATTTAATTTATATTTGTATTTGGCACTCTTATTTAATCTCCTCTTAGGGCATTAGGACTTAAGTTCATTGCATCCATCATCTATAGGACTTGATGTATCACTCTTAAATATTCACAGAGCTAACACCTTTACAAAAAATATATATTGTTCTGCAAGCCAGATTTGGTTAGAATGCCATTACTAAAGCTTTTCACACACAGTGCTTATTGTAACTATTGCTCAGTCATAAAGCTGGATGTATAATGTTAGAGAACTCTTATTTCCTTCAACAATCCACTGTGATTCATGGAGTAAAGCTCAGATTAGATCTCAAGTTATGGCTGTACCACTTAAGGATGGGGGAAAAGGTAAGGGAGAATAAATTAATTATGTTTCCAGAATTAATTTACTTTTGTAGGGGAAAAAAAAGTCTATAGATGATGATTCTTATTTCATGTTTGGTAATCTAATCCTAGCTGTGAAAGAATGAGCAGTGTCATGTTTTCATACTAGTACAGTTGGAATGTTGTTTTGACTGTGGCTTTCTTTAATGATTAATTTATGGATATTAGTAATACTGCACATTGTGTTATTGCATTTAATTTAAAGCACTTGTTCTTGCGCATTTGGAGATCATCCATGAGCACTTAAGACCCAGCATAAGCATGAATTCCAAGAGAATGTCAACCACATCCCAGTTCTACTATGTTATGGGAAAAAAATCTTTTATGTTCCTTCAATATAGCTAACTTAAGACTGATATCTTTCTGTATATATAATGCAAAAGCCTCTTGTGATCTCTGCTTTTCTTCTCAAATGCATATTAAATTCTTCAGCTTGTTGGCAAAAGATTAAATAATGAGGATGCAAGTTATTGTGCATTATTAGTAATACTCTGCTTTCATGTTCCCAACTGTAGTTTTCATGGGAAACATTCCAAAATCTGGACAGAAGATGGAAATGCTAGTAGAGAACATATCCATTTAAACATATGGCAATGCTCTGAGGACTGTCCAAAAGTAAAATGAGTGACTGATCAGTTTTGCAACTTCAAGTAAGATGAAAGGACAGTCTAGTGCTAAAGCAAGTGTTCGGCTAACTCAGGAACTGAAGTAAAATTCCGGTATTGAATTAACTTACTTGCTGTACCTCTTTCTAAGAGTCTGGGGCACCTACCATTTGCAAACCACGTTCTTCAAAGGGCATCATTGCTTCACATTGTTGAAATAGCTTCATGTATCTAAACCTGAACTCTGCAAAATCCCCAGTAATTTCTCTCCTTGCAGCTCTAGCGCTACTTCCTTTGCACCAACAGAAGCTACTAACACTAGTGGTTGATACCCCAGTGTTTCCAAGAGCTATGGGGGAGAAAAGACTTCTGAGTGGAAAATTATTTCTAAATAGGATATTTATACAAGATATGCTACTCTGAAGATACAGCAGGTAAATGCAAATTGTTAGATATAGAAGATTTAGTTGCATTTAACAGCTTGGACTTTTACACAGGCTGGTCTGTTTTAATTCTAGTAGATTTTATTGCTGAAGTTTTAAAATATACAATGACTAGATGCAAGTCAGTAGAGGGACTATAAAAAGTATTTCCCCAGACTATGAGATTCCAAAGTCCTCAGTTTATATTGTGTGCTTGGATACCTAAATAGAGTTCTATAGAGAGCGATAAAATTTCCTTTTGATACTCTTGTAGTGAAAGTTGACTCTGCTGTTCTGTTAAGTCACTTGAAGTTCTCTTCAGGTTGATAAGGGATTATTGAATTTTAAAAAGCCATCTTCTGCCATTGATCGTAAACTGTACTTAACATTCCTTGACTTTATAATGCAAAAGGTTACAGGATTTCAATTATGAATGCCAACAGCATGCCGTTCTGTCAGCTTCTGCTGCTGGGTCAGCAAAGTTCAGTAATGAGAATGATATATACAATATTCTTGTGGTACATTGATATCTTGAGCTGGGCTTGCTGGTTTTAGAAAATTAGGATTATTTTCTGAACGCTTCCTCTTTCTAAGTATTTTTCCTCATTCCCTGCTGTATGGCCTGTGACTGCAACTAATATTCCATTTTTCCCTTTAACTTGAAACACAGTTTTGGGAAAAGTGAGTTCTGTAAAGAGGCTCGTGCCTTCCACATTGCTTATTCTGAACCCCCTGGTGTGGCTTTGTGGTAACAAAATGTACTGTGTACTGTGTAAGCAGTGATTGTGTTTACAACTCCACAATCGAAGCAATCTGTATTTTGAATGATTATTGACATGTGTTGTCACATTACAGACACACGTCCTATCACTAAAGGCCAGGTGACCTTTTTTTTTTTTTGTGTTACAGGGGTGATCTGTTAGTGGGTTAGATGTTTTCTGCCTGCATGCAGGTACAGAAGTTGGAGCACATCTGACAGCTGCGGTCCTTTATTGCTGGATGCATTTATTGCCACACCTTTTCTTTAGCTGTGTCTTAAATCTGATTACCCCTCTGCTCTCCAGGATGGCTTATGGAGCTTGTCAGTGGATTCTTTTAGAATTACTTTTCATCCTCATACAACCTTTAAATACCAAATATCTTTGCTTCCAGCCCACACAATCTTGTAAACATGGGTCCACAGAAGACTGGGAGATGGAACTGCAGAACCTCAGAGACTGTGGTGATCTTATTTGATGTGGAAACACTCAGCTGTCACAGGCTGATACCACCTACCTTAGCCTGTAAAGCCCTGGATGTAGCAGCCACTGTTACAGCACTAAGGGAGTGAGTAAGAACAACCTTTGCTAGTATTAACAAACACCTTTTATTTACCTACCCACCTGCCACAGGGAGACTTCCCACACAACTTTGTATTTTTTTACATGTAGGCAGGATATTGCTCCTGTCTACAGTAATCAATAATCTACAATGAAACAATAAAAGTCCTGAGCCAGTGTAGCCTTGCCTAATAATTTTTTTCAATAATGCGGCAGCACTAGCATCAGAGCCTACTGCACGTCCTCAGCCACCGTAACAGAAGCTACTGAGAAGTCAGACCTCCTCTCAAATATCCTGTGCTCGTTTAATCCTTGAGCTCTAACCATCAACAGGAGAGCCAAACAGTTTATGCCCTTGGACTACGTTGGGGTAGTGAGCTCTCACACAATGAGGCATTTTGTGCAATTACGGTGTCGAGCGCTCATGGAGGGGCAGGAAACAGGCTCTGTGAACAATTCATGTCCACATCTCCATCTCTTTTAACTTGGTCTTGCCCAAGTGATGGAGGACAATTAATGTAATTATTATGTGCATTGCCATACACCCTTGAGGATCCAAATGGACAAAAGGTCTTTACCTTTATTTTCTTTTCTAACTGGTCAGGATGCAGTGCACATGAGGTACGATAGTACTTACGGTGAACCTCGGCTGTGTATCCTTTTTTCCTACTCCTGTGCTGTTAGTATCCCATTGGAGTTGTTAATAAGGCTTTTCAAAGCTAGCCATGTAAATATGCTCATATATTTTTATCGCATGTATTTAAGGCTAGGTTGATACCTCTTTAAAACCTCACATCCTTCATCTTTGCGTGCCACTCCTGATAGCTCACCAGAACTCAAATGAGTTTAACAAACATTTTAATGAAAAGCATAAAACCTCTGCAGATATTTCAAACATGCCTGGCCTGCAGCTATTTTGATTATGATGGGGTTTGCCTATTGTCAGGATCCTTTCTTCTCTGTGTCTTTCATTAACATTATAACGCTGCATTTTATCCTAACGCTCAGTACTAAGAAACAAAGCTGGGGGGTCAGGAGGAATTCCTTGTAAATCTCAGCTGCAGAAATGACAAGCACTGGTGAAATGTTGGGTTTCCTACTTAACACGACCCTTGCGTGCCACCCAAAAGTCCATCTCGTCCAGTATTTTGCTTCCAAGGGTGAGCAGGGTAGTTTCTTCCAAGGCTAGAAGAAACTTCTCCTATGTGCGGAGAGGGGTCCCTGCGATCCCTCCTTGCTTTGACTCATCAGTGAAATTACAACATATAAAATGCTTTTGGTATTTTAATGGATGCTTTTATATATGGCAAGAGCTTTCACTGCTTAAGTGGGGGGTTTTTTTAAACTAATTTATTTTTATGGAAATGCAGGGTGAAATAAGCAGCAGTGTCTGCATGACCAATGAAAACAGGGTGAGGGCAAAACATCCTTCTTCCCACAGCTCCCAGCCCCTTACTGGGCTTGCTTCAGGTCGAGTAGGGTTCTTTCCCAGCTGTCACCCCCTGCCATTTCATTATCCTTCATCTTCAAAAGCAAACAGAAAACTTCACTTGCATGTGGTGAGGATCAGATGTTCCTGTCCTTGCCCAGCAAAGCTTCCAGGCTCAAATTCATCAAATTCATTTGATTGAGACTTAATTTAGACTCATACCCCGAGGGAAGGGACTTCAATCTCTGCTCCAGACCTGTCTTAATCCCCCCATTCCTTCTTGGGGACTGGGATAAAATACCGGGGGGGGGGGGGGGGGGGCTGTTTTC
>JAVJGJ010000002.1:17833623-17856582 GCA_035590215.1 Microhierax caerulescens | reverse complement strand
TGTACTGAGCACTTGGTGCAATGGCTATGCAGATGCAGTTTGAAGCAAATGCAGATACCTCAGCAGAGGAGGAGAGCTTTGGACCACAGCTCATATCTAGGTTAGAGGTAGGTAAGGAGTTAGTTCTAGAGTCAGTTTGCAAGAAATCTGCTAGTCTTTCTCCTTAAAGACAAGTTGCATCTGAAAATTGTGTTGTGAAATTCTTGTGTTCTGTCAAAAAAACCCAGCCCAAAACAAAACTTGTTAATAGTTAAGTTTTAAATGATGTTGCCTTGCTGTGTACCCTTTCCTAATATGTGTTGGTCACCTCCAGCATCTATTAAACCAAACATGTTTTCTGCCTCTTATATGCCATCTATATAGTTAATAGATTATGCAAACATTACACTCGTAAGAGTGTTATTTTTTATGGTTCTTTGTGCAGAGTGAATAGGGAGGTAACAGTATGCTGACTTGTAATAACAGAGTTTGATCCAGATCTGCTGAAGCTGGTTGAAGGTATTCAGTGGAAGTTAGATTAAGGTATTTGTGTCTTAGTGTGTCCTTTTTTTTCTCCCCTCCCTTTCAGCAATGTGGTATAAATGCAAATGATGTGAAGAAATTAGAAGAAGCTGGATTTCACACAGTTGAGGCTGTTGCTTATGCACCTAAGAAGGAGCTACTAAATATTAAAGGCATCAGTGAAGCCAAAGCTGACAAAATCTTGGTAAGGATGTTACGGGAAAGCTTTAACTCAAGATTCAAGAAGTTTTATTTCTGCTGGCTTAAAGTGCTCTGGTGATATTGGAAGGTCTTGCCAACTGAACCCATAGGAACTGCTACATGGTCAGTCTCTAGTTCCCTGGTTTGTTACACTCTTTTCCTCAGCAGCCACTGTTGGCAGTTGTCAAGGCAGAAGATACTGTATTTTAATGACTGGACCATCCCAGTACAGCTGTTCCTGTATTAATGTTCTTAAGTATGTTGATTGTGTGCCTTGGGCATTCACCGTGAGACCTGGGGTTTACTTCTGAGGACTGTGAGTGAAGCCCAAGTTGTGATCTCCCAGCATCTTCCAGTTCAGAACGTGGAGTTTCTGCCAAACTCATTCTCATTTATCAAAATCTGACCTAGCACAATGTTTAACTCCAATGCTTTTCTTACTTTGTGTGTTTATTCACTTAGGAAGGTAGGCTGTATGCCCATCCTAAGTATTCCAGGTTTCACAGGGACAGAACTGAACTGAAAGTGTGGGGGATGAGGCAGGGAAGATTTCCATAAAATAAACAAAATAGATGTTAGAAGCTTTTTCTTTGAGCAGAATTTTCATTCTGTGCAGAGGTACCAAGTGATTGATATATGGTCTACAAAATAAAATGTGCGCATTAAATTGTATAGGTGCTTCTCCATTTCACAAAATAGAAAATTACAGTATGAATTACTAGAAGGGGGTAAATGAATGGGATGAGCTCTCCTTGCACTGCTTAGTTTGGTTTTCTTCAGGCTGAAGCAGCTAAACTGGTTCCGATGGGTTTCACCACAGCAACAGAATTCCATCAGCGAAGGTCAGAGATCATCCAGATCACCACTGGGTCCAAAGAACTTGATAAACTTCTTCAAGGTAATAATTCTATTTCTCTTTACTGATGAGCCTTAGTTATTGCTTTTTTTTTTTTTTTCCTGTGAACATAGTCCTTGCATAAAAACGTGTGAGACCTACAAGTTCTGGTTGAATGAAAAAGTTCAAGTGCTGCTCTCTTCTTTCACAATTAATTTTCTTTTAAAAGCTGCAGAAATAGTTTTAAAACTTTTTAGTCATGGTGCAATACCCAGAGCTGTTCATTGTGGATGTTTCTAGTTTATTTTAGTCTGTGACCTCTTTCAAGAAAAGAAAACCAGTATCATCTTCTCCCTATTTCTACTTGTAATCAAAAAATCAAAACAAGTAATTTAGGCTTTTCAGCGTCTTCAAAAAAACGTTTACCTAAACTTCTTATCTGCAACATGAACAAACCTCAGCGAGAAAACCTTTTTTTCCAATTAGAGTGTTGAAGCTTAACCAAAGTAAGTGTTTTAACTGAGTCTCTGTAAATGTAATACTTTATACATGGTCTTTCTTTGAAGTACATGACCTTTCTAAAAAAGTTGTTGTTATTATTATTATTGTTATTATTATTTCCCCTTCAGGAGGAATAGAAACAGGGTCCATAACAGAGTTATTTGGGGAGTTTCGTACTGGGAAAACACAGTTGTGCCATACCCTGGCAGTAACCTGTCAAGTAAGTAGTCTACTTCATTAAAATCAAATATTCAGGCAACACAGCTTTTTGATATTTGCTAATTGATGGATTTTTCTCAGCCAATACAAATGCGATGCATATAAACAGCTGCAAAGAATGTATTTGCAGCACCCTTGGTTGTACTAGCAGCTTTCTAGATCTTTTTTTTTTCATGTTTAATCTGCCTGCTAAGATTACTTTAGCAGCAATTAAGTTTGTGATGGTTTTTTTGCCTGTTTGACAGGTTCTGTAGCTTTTTTTGTCCCCTCTTCAGTATTCTGACAACAAAGTTTAACACATTAGCCTCATAGCGTAATTCTAGGTCTTAGATACAGAGAAGCATTTGATCTCTCTTTAAACAAATAATAGTCTTTATGACTTTCTAGAGGCTGTTATTTCATAAAATATTAGAGGGTTTGGTTTAATTTGATCATTTAGTTAACACCCTTATGCACCTAAACTTAGCAGCTGAAAGTTAAGCCCCTGTCCTCTTATGTAGGTATTAGAGATTGAAAATGGGAATATTTCTTCTTCTCTTTTCCCAGATAAATATGGCTTTAATCACAATAGCTTGGTATGTTATTTATTGTATGTTATCAGTTGAGGGTATAAGGCAATAACTGGATTACTTGTTGATACTTTATTTCCTGTTCGTTCATTTGCTTTTACTTTAGCTTCCCATTGACCGAGGTGGTGGTGAAGGAAAAGCCATGTATATTGACACAGAAGGGACCTTCCGTCCAGAACGTCTTCTTGCTGTTGCTGAAAGGTCTGTACTTAATGGCTAGAAGTAAGCTGGCATTGGTTGAAGAAAGGAAGATGTTAATTTAAGGGACAGCTTAGTTAATAAGATCACTGTGTAAATCAGCCTGTCTCCTTAAATTCATGGGGCTGCAGCAGTAAGAAATTTCTCTTAAAAAAGCCCCAATCAAACAAACCTTTCTGTATTCTAGTTGTCTGTCTACATACATACATAAAGTTTCTGGTTTTAGATTGGACAGCAATTAACATCATTGTCCCCTGGAATATGATGTCTTCACTTCTTACTAGTGTCTCTTTCAAAATCGAGCTTTGCTCTTGGTGAGATACATTCAGAGATTTTTCTTAAATTCTGCCAATAGAGTTACGTTGAAGCAAAGATCCTTTTGTAAAAAAGTTAACAACAGCTGGAAAATTTTTGTTAGGAAATAAGAGAGCATCCACTGACCAGCTGAAAAGCTGTTTTTTCATCTCCTGCCTCTATCTCAGAAAGTTCTGACGTTTTTTTTTTACCAATTGGAGAGTAAAACTTAATTACCCAAATAAAAATGCAGCTGTTTACACAGAAATTCTGGCTAGACTTAAAAGCCTGAAGTAGTGCTTCTGTACATTAGATACTTCTGGTCTTGTGATTCTTTAGACTTTCTCAAAATTAAACCTTAATTCTCCATGATCCTTGTTTTAATTAAGTATCAAGGTATATATGCAACATCAGTGAACTTGGGTTTAAGTATTTATTTATCTTGCAGTGCGTATCAGTTGCTGAAATTCTGAATGCTGAAAGTGTCAGCTTGAACAGAAAAGTAGCCCAACGCTTTGGGAGGGATGTGAAGCATGTCACACCTGACTGAAGTAGGAGAATACTTTTAAGGATGCAGAATGTAATTCTTCAGATAGGAATTTGGGCCTAAATTCAGTTTAACAATTTCAGTTATGTGGTCGTTTTAAAAAATATTTCTACCTAGATACTGATGAGAATTTTCATGTCAGTAAGCTGTGCGCTTTCTTCTGGAAGTAATAAGATGACAAACATTGATTGTTTCTAAGCTGCAAGCCAAAGTCACGCAGCAAGCCTGGGCTGATTTGAATACAGAGGCTCAGATGTTCTGCAAAGATAAAATCAACTGGCCTGTTTTCTACTATGCTTTTGCTAGTCTGATTTAGGTTCATAGATTTTCAGGCTGTGTATATGGATTTTTTTAAAATTATTTCAAAAACTTTTGTACAAATTTCCTAGCTTAAAGACAACCGTCCTCTTTTTTTTTTTTTTTTTGTTACCATTCATTTACAGAGGTAGGACTTAACTGCCATCTGTTTCCTTCAAGCAGCCTTGAAGGCTGCTTGAAGGCCTGGCCTATCATTACAGATGTTTTCTCTAAAGTTTCTTTGTTTTTACCCTTCGTCATTCCTCAGCAAATACTTTTTTCACAAAGTGATTTTTTTGCCAAGACCCCATGTGACCCGTTAGGCAAAGCTGCCTTCCTTGTACTTGAGGCCGATTTCACAGTACGCCTGCTTCGTTCCACTGCGCTGCATAGCTAACAGTCTGTATGGGGCATAAACGGGTTTTAATTTGGTTTAATGAGGCTCTGCTCCGTGCCACTGCAGGCAGTCTTGCCATTCCTTTTGCCCCACACTGCTGGTGTTGGTGACTGTTGGGCTGCAGGCTGAAGCAGAGCAGTTGCTGTTGTGGTTCACTGCAGGGCAGCACAAACTGCCGGGGCTGGAGCAAAGGAGGGGACAAGGATGAGCAACTGGAAGCCAAGAAAGTGAAAGGGTAGGGCTGCTGCTTTTTAGTAGCACCACAGATCTATGAAGTAAGGCCAGTATTTATGGGCCTTTCTGTGACTGTAGGTAGAAAAATCAACTAAGATTCAATACCAAACCAGTATGATGTGCCAGCCCACAAGAGATATTTCCTTGTCTTTATAGAGGGAGATGATGATACCATCTTAAATGAGTGGATTAAGGTCAAGTTCTTCAAAAATAGTAAGGTGAAGATTTGGGTCAGTACTGGATTTGTTCCTAGGCAGGAAAATATTCTTTAAAAATGGTTTCCAATCATTCAGTTCTCTACTAATCAGCAAGTCATGTTGCATTTTTCGCTGTTTTTATATCCAAGACTCTCCCAGGGATGTGAATTTTTATTCTAGTCTTTAGGTAAACTTGCTAGATAACTCTGACTGATGAAGTTGTCACTTAGGAATTGTTTTTCTTTCTTTCCTCACCAATTTGGCCAGGTATGGCTTGTCTGGCAGTGATGTCCTAGATAACGTGGCATACGCTCGAGGTTTTAACACAGATCATCAGACCCAGCTCCTGTATCAGGCATCTGCTATGATGGCTGAATCACGGTAATAATCCTGATTTAGGTAGAGTGATTTTTGTGCCAGCACATTATCATATTATAAAGCTACTTGTAGATGATGCACAAGATGATGTATAGGTGATGATGCAAGAGATGCATAGATTACATGATTGTGAAATGTCAGAGTAATTATGTCCTTCAAAAGTTAGCTTTTTTTAAATATACCTGCTTTCTTCTATGCTTAGCTCCGTTACATGAGGTTTTGTTCTTCTCAAATCGGATACATGCCAAAGCATAATCCAGATGATAAGCTTGGTGTATCTGCAGCCAGTTGTCAGTTAATACCTCTTGCTGTTGAAATGGTGGCTGACAACAGCGACTGACTTGAACTGCAACAACTGACGTTACTTTGCAAAGAACAAGTGCCAGCCTGAGAAGCAATTCTAAAGATCATTTTATAATTGCTTTCAGAAACAGAGTGTTGATTTAGAGCATGCCAAGCACTGAATAAACCTGTGCAGACAGCTTTAGTTTGAAACTTTTGAGTTTGAAAAGGTTTATGGGCCCCTTTAGAGAGAAGGAGGTGGTGGTATGAAGTGTATAAGAACCTGTCCACAGAACAGCTGTGGTGTCAAAACATGGAATTCTAGGCTAGTTTATAAGATGTAAGTGTTTAATCATGCAGCAGCTTCTTTGGTTTACTGGGTTTTATTGTGTAGTTAGTAATCTGAACATTACAGATCAAGTCAGTGTTGTTAAAAATAACAATTCTGCAACTGGCAGGTTGAGAGGAGCTTACGTCCACATCTGTACACAGCCTCACAATTTGCTGGGCACTGTCATGCTCCAGTGGAGGCATTATTCATGCCTGGAAATGTTTATGAGAACCTTGCACCTATCTTCTCCAGATATGCGCTGCTGATAGTGGACAGTGCCACAGCCCTTTATCGGACAGATTACTCAGGAAGAGGTGAGCTGTCAGCCAGACAGATGCATCTGGCCAGATTTCTGCGTATGCTTCTTCGACTTGCAGATGAGGTAAAATATGAACTTTGCTTTATTCTCTAAACGACCGGTGATAGGTTTTCTTTATCTTGTTGTCGTGGTTTAATCCTGGCTGGCAACCAAGTACCATACAGCCACTCGCTAACTCCCTGCCCATCCAGAGGGGTGGGGAGGAGAATTGGAAAGGAATGTAAAACTTGAGGGTTGAGATAAGAACAATTTAATAATTTAAACAGAATAAAAATGAAAGACACCAATAATAATAATAACAGTTATAATGGAAAGGTGGGGAAAAGATAAAATCCAAAGGGAAAGGGAGAAAGAAAAACAAGTGATACACAACACAATTGCTCACTACGCGCTGACTGATGCCCAGCCAGTCCTTGAGCAACGATCCCCCCTGCCCCGGCCAACCCCCCAGTTTCTATACCCAGCATGACGCCCCACGGTATGGAACACCTCTTTGGCTGGTTTGGGCCAGCTGCCCTGGCTTTGTCCCCCCGAGCTCCCCGTGCTCCCCCAGCCCTCTTGCCAGCAGGACCCCAGAAACTGAAAAGTCCTTAGTATAAACATTACCCAGCAACAACTAAAAACATGAGTGCATTATCAACATTGTTCTCACAGAGAGCCAAAACCCAGCACTTGACCAGCTACTAAGAGGAAAATTAACTTCATCCCAGCTGAAACCAGGACACTAGTAAAGCTCAACAATTTTGTACAAATGGCTTTCTGCCCGCTTAGTGTCTGCTTCCATTTTGTTCTGAGAGGCACGATAGAGTGGTTGAGGACAGCAGAAATGCATGTTGCTACCCACCCCCCATCCTCACTTTGTTCAGACTGGAAAACTGATTTTGATTTGTTACTTTTCTCTTTATAGTTTGGTGTGGCAGTTGTGATCACTAACCAAGTGGTAGCACAAGTAGATGGAGCAGCCATGTTTACTGCAGATCCCAAAAAACCTATTGGAGGAAATATCATAGCACATGCTTCCACCACGAGGTGAGAGAATAGATTATCATCTTGCATTAGCCTATTTTGGAAGATTTTATTAAGCTAGCTAAGTACCTTTAAATTACGGGTTTCTACATGGTTCTGTCAATGACAAGTCCAGCCTGCTTCTCTACAAATGAGTGCCACTGTGAGCCCTCATTAATCTGCAGAAAAATTAACATTTTCAGAAGTTCTTACAGCTCTGCAGTGTGCTGTATTCCTGTATTAACACAATTTTTTAGTGGGTATGGTAATGGTTTTCTCAGAGTAGGCCATACATCCTTACCTGTTTTGTTTCTTTCTCCCTGTCAGACTATATCTGCGAAAAGGCCGAGGTGAAACCAGAATATGTAAAATCTATGACTCTCCTTGCCTTCCTGAGGCTGAAGCAATGTTTGCTATTAATGCTGACGGAGTGGGAGATGCTAAGGAGTGAAGACTCTATTTCACTTCCCATGTAACCCAAGACTAGGTGTCCCTAAAAGGCTCCTTTCTTTGTGGCACCTTACAAGTGCTTTCCTGACACAGCTGCTGTTCAAATGCTGGTGGAGGAATCTGTTGTATTTCAGCACAGAAGTCCATCAGGTGAATACACTTTGAGACATGCCTGGAGGTGTTGCATGGAAGAGACCTACCCTCTTGGGCTTTAGTCACATGTTAGATTAACGTGGTTTCTTGAGAACATTTTCAGAGGACCGTAGCCTTTGTATTTTCCTCACGGCTGTTGCTCCGGCTGGATTCTGCTGGTGAACGTAGGACCAGTATTTGGCCATAGTTCATAACTTGGTGAAGTAGTGTTGGTGCGTTTGTCAAATAAGAAAAGTGGTGACTTAAATACTTAATGGATTGCTTTACTTATAAAATAAAGCAGAATGATATCCAACAATAAGAATGTGAGGATATTGCTGGGATTTATGATGATCACAATCCATATCCTTTATGTTCGTTTTGTTTTGGATGCTGCAACACGCTGGTTTTTGGGAACTGTTAATTTCCATTTCAATTACATTTTTTGTATTTCATTAACTTTCTGTGGAAATCTGCTTTTAATAAAAAGGACCATGAAAAATATTGATGATATTACAGGTTTCTGAGATTCAGCCAAGTGTTAATTCAGATAGAGGGATTTTTTTATCTGCAGCTGGGAAGAAGATGCCTACATCTTCAATGAATCTCAGTCTGGATTTTTAAATTTTTTTTCCCTCCTAATGCTAACAAAACACATAATCTCCTTGATTTGGGACATGCAGTGCAACTATGTCGTAGGTGCACTGTAGATGTCTTTTTAAGAGTTCTTGAGGTTAAAACCATTCTTTTATATTATGCAATATTTTTGTATAAGCTATGCTATTGTGAGCTACTCTAAACTTGATTGAAGAGAATAATATAGTGGTGGTTGGCAGCAAAAAATATTTTCCTTGTTCTTTTTCTCTGGGATGAATAATGAAGAGTATGTACAGTGGGATCCAACTGTGTCTCCAGCTAGCAGGCATAAGCTATGTTTATTTATTACATAAATACATGTGCTATATTGACTACTAAATCTCATGAGATGGTAAGTTGTCTGCTTTCTCATTTATAGCTGGTATAATATATATATTATATGTAAATTTTATATATATATAATGTAGCATGTAAATACCTGTGCTATGTTGACTACTAAATCTCATGAGATGGTAAGTTTTCTGCTGTCTCATTTATAGCTGAATGCCCTGTTCTTAAATTCTGCACAGCCACCACGTCTGCTGTCTGTTCAGGAGATGTGCACAAAAGGCCACTGCTGTTGCCATTGCCTGCAGCTGAGTTTCAAGAATCAAAAGTCACAGAAAAATGTTAACTAGGGGATTAAATTGGTGTTGCACTCGTCACTTGGGAACTGAGATGTTCAGGTTTTTAGTGACAGAATTTCAGCTCTTGTTACCCACGCTTGCCCTGTGTGTAGGTGAAGATGGTCTGACTGCCTGTGGTTGCTGTTGTCTGATGTGACTAATTAAGATCCCGTCACTGCCCAAAGTTTGCTAGATGTTCATCTGTGTTGGCCAGAACTGATGTAGCTGGGGTCTGTAACAGGCTGATACCTCTGGGAGGGTGGAGAAATCTGGCGCAGATGTTCAGCTGTCCTCAGTAAAAGGAGAATAAAAGAAAACTTTATGCCCTGTCAAGAAAGCCCAGCTGTCAGCAGCTCTAGCCTTCCTGGTGTTGAGAGTCCCGACGGAAGCTTTGGCAGATGGTGGTCTCTGAAATGAAACGGCTCGTGCTGTCCCTGCGGAAATGTGCTCACAGGTAACCCCAAGAGCAGGGAGGGGGTTGGCTTTTAAGCCCCACTCTGTAAACACATATGTATCGTGGTATCATTTAGGTACAAATGAGACTGTGGGACAATGGAACAATTTGTTTTATTGCTTTTGGCTACACTAAAAGTCAAAATGTTGTGTTTGTTTCCTGCTCTGTTGCTTCTTGTCCTTTGTGGAAAGGAGTTTTGCTGTGCTGGTATCAGTGTCTGCTTAGATCTTTGAACAACTAAAATTACATCTGAAGTCCCCTCTGTTCATGTAATGCTCAGCGTGAAAACACCATTTTTTTAATAGCCTGCAGTACTTCTCTTAGCTAGCTGGAAGGTTTAACTTCGGGACAGCAAAGGTGAAGAAACTAGGAAATATTTGTCCTTCTCTAAGCTGTTGCCCAGCTTAGGCTCTGACCTCGGGGGAGCATGAGGTGTGTGTGTGTGTGTGAACTGGGGATTTGGTTTTGTTTCTTTTAAACACAAGAACATTTTTTGAAAGATCTTTCTCAAGTTGATTTGGGACATCCTTGTACAAGCTACACAGGCAAGTATTTCCATGGAGGGTTTCAGTTGCTTAGGACACGGTGCTATGAAATGCTAATTAAATAAGCTTATTGTCAACATTGCTTTAACCTCGAGGAGGCATAATTACTATTCCTTTAGTAAATATTTTTCCTGCTGTCTCCTTGAAATGCTTCTCTCGATGTTTCCTGAAAAGTTCCTCTGAAGGCAGTGGAATGTGATTAGAAATCATTTTCACCTTTAAATTCTGAAGTGGTTTTGTGCATGGCACAATTGTCTGGCTCGCACTCCTCCTGCCGAGGTTTGCTGCGCTCAGACCCGTGTCTAGAGGTGAAGAGGAAATTAGAACTGAATTGAAACGTACAGAAATACGTGTGTTACTCCAAACCACTAATGCCCTTATTGGAGCACAATGGCGAGCGGATTGATTAATTGAAATGACACAGATAGAGGCTGCAGTGTTTTGTTTCCATGTTCCCCTTGAGACTTGCGTTGGGGTTTCCAGAAGAGCTGGCTGTGCCCTTTAGCTACACAACTGGCAAGGAGCAAGGCAAGGCTGGCAGTGGGAGGGACACAAGTGTAGAGTCATGTTGAGAAATATTCCCGTGTTTTCTTTAGAAGAGAACAGCCACATCTCGTAAGGCCATGCATCTCACTCTGCAGGCAGATAGCTGGCTGGCTGCGTGTCTTTGTGTGTGGTCAGCGAACTTTTTCCAACTACCCAGCTTTAGAGGCAAATGCTAAATTTTTCCAGATGTGGCTGTGGTGGTATGAGTGTGAAGTGCTGCTCGGCAGCTCCAGTTCTCCCTTTTTGTTAGTTCTGCAAGTACAGAAACCCACTGTCTGACAACAGCGCTTCCCCGGGATGTGGTTTTAATTACAGGGAGGAGCCTGTCAGGTCTGTATGGTTTATGTTATCCTGGTTCAATGCGCCCTGTGCCTCGGTTTCCCCTCAGAGCTGCAGTGCAGCATCAGCTTTACAAGGTGACCTCGTACAGCCTGTGTTCTTCCAGCCACAGAGGAGAAAAATAACCAAAGGCAGAAGCACCCAAAGTCAGAGGTAATGCTTAGTTGTTTTCACTGCACAGCATGAGTTAAACTACACAGATTTGTACTTGAGTGTATCGCTGTGCTGCTGCCCTTGGCCAGTGGCGTGTGTTAGTCTTGGCTGTGGCAGCTTTCCTCGCAAGATCGATGCGTGTGCACTATTGACATGCAGCTTTAATACTCCATCCTTCCTGGCACAGACCTTGCTGCTGGTGGTGAAAACTGAAAGCACCAATTGTCGACTCCTGCTGTGACTACAACAACCATGTACGATCTATTGCTTCCCTTTGGGATAGTTTCAGCCTCTATTTTCAGGAGAAACTTCAAAATATAACTTGGTTTCTCTGTGCCATGGAGTTACATTGTTCGTCACTGTCTCACTCAAGTGGTCTGCGGCCTCTTCCAGGAAAGATCTGCATAATCCCGCCATGATCTGGGGCTTTAAACAAACTTTGGAGCACTTGGGATTTGTTTGTCCCATCATTAAGTACAAGGTACAAAGGAGGTTTTAATAACTGTAACCTTGAGGCTACAAACAAGTGAAGAAGTAAAATGAGGGGAGCGCTGCAGCCTAAACTCACATCCAGAATATTCAGAACGTCTTAGTGGAAGCTAAGAGCAAAGCCAAAGATTTCATCACCAGTCTGAAAGCAAAGGGAATGTTTTTATTCTTCCTGTGCCACAAAAGACAGCAAGTTGGTGTTTAATTTGGTTAAACTAGTTGTATTCTACTGCTGCTTGAATTTGTCCTGAGGAGTTTTAGTTTCCTTTAGCAGGAGCTTGTTTGTAAGATAACGTGACTGTACTTGTTTTTTTATACAAAATAGGGATGAGATATGATCCTTTAATCAGTGGTGGTCCATCACATATTTTAAAACCATCTAAATCTTCTGGGAAAGAAGAAAGTACAATTGTGTGGAGGTCACCACCACCCCCAGGGAGAGGTTTTGCTAGGGTAAAAACCGGGATGAAAGTGAGTCTTTGAGCCTGGCTGCACGGGGCTAATGAACTCCATCCCTTCTCGAGCTTAAGACCGTCACCTCCATCTCGTAGCTGTGTTATGCCTCAGACAGAAAAGTGAAATAAATAATAATTAATTATACCAATCTTGGGACAGAAAGCACAATTGGAAGTCAACTTCATGTATGCTTTGCTCCGTGACTTGCGTAAGTGACCAGTTAAGACGTTTGAGTCTATGAAATAGGGGTGAAAAGCAGAGCAGGTGAAGCACAGAGCAGGGAGGGGGCAAGTGAGAGGGGGCAGGTGGTGGTCATGGGCAACTTGCCTGCCTGGACGGGGAGGCTGAGGCTGTGGCTGCCTGTGTGAGCCCTCGCTCGCCCTGGGGGCGTTGGGGCCAAGGCTGCGAGCGCAGGGGCTTTCAAGTGGATGCAGTGAACGAGGCTGGGAGGAGAGCAGTTTGCATTTACAGCTGCAATAAACCCGACATCTGCCGCTGCCAGGAATGCACGTGTGCAGATTTATCGGAGCCTGGCTGAAAGCATTATGGATGCTGTAGGTCCAGGGAGGCTGCGTGTCTGGCAAGGCTAACGAGCAAACGAAGCTGCCCCTAGAACAAAGCTCGTTTGGGGCATTTGTATTCTGCTTCTCCCCCTGGTTCCAGGTTTCCCACACTTCCTCCAGCCTCGTGTGCTCTCCTGATCCGTCGGTGGGCAGGAACGGGTTAAAGGCGCCTTTCCCAAGGTGGGAGCTGGCTGGGATTGAGGAGAAAGGCAGTCACGAAAGGAAAACTATGCTGGCTTGAGAGGCTCTGGCTTCTCACGCATTGCCGTGTAACCCTGTCATCTATCTTGTCACGGGCCAGCCCTCCTGTCAGCATTAATCCGCGGTGACGGTGGATTAATCTCTTCTCCCTCCCGAGGCCGAGGGGAGCTGGTCCCCGGCCAAGCGGGGCCTGACTGAGAGCGGGTGATTATTTCCCCATTACACATGCCAGAGGGGACATTCTAGTTTCAGCCCCCTTCTTCTCGCTGGCAGGACACTCTTCCTCTCTCCACCAGCACGCAAACACCCCTTGAATAGCTTTTAATTACAGGAAAAGAAAGGCTGTCAGCCCATGCGGGGCATCCCTGGGTGCACTGCCAGCATCTTCTTTGAGCAGGACTTTCAGGACCCGTTTATTAAGTGATAGAAAAGCAAATGGATGTTCTCCCATCCCTTCCATTCCCTTGGAAGCTGAGGGCCGCTGGAGGAGAGGGCTGTGGTGCCCAGCCTTGTAGGAGACGTGCAGCCCCTTGCAGGGGCAAGGGAGCCTGAACCCAGCTGGTGTGTAAAAGCCTGGATCCAAGGGATGAGCTGTCTCCAGCAATTCCCGAGACCTGGTTTTCCTCCCCCGGACAAAGCCCTTGTTTCCAGCACAACCCAAAAAAACCTTGAATTCCTGCTAGAGACGAGGGTGAGACTCAAGACAGAGGCTGTAGCTCCCAGACGTTGCTGGTTGTGCCGCTCCCGGTACCTCTGCCAGCAGGTGAGAACCGAGAGATTTCTGCCTTCTCCCACCAGGCACGAGCACCCGGCTGCAGCGCATCCTGGTACCGTGTCACTCCTGCACCATGCCAGTTCCAGCCGCACAGACTGGGGTGTTCTGGCTCTCCCTGTGCCGAGCTCGGGCAGCTTTGCAGCTTTAGCCACCAGAATTCAGCATTTGTGTTACTAATGCTGGGAGAACATCCTCAGAATGAATGGGGTGGAGGGCAATGGTGGATCCCTGACCTCAGCCACTGGTCTGTGAGATGTCTTTGGTGTTTGCCTCCCCCCAGCCCATCCTGGGTTGTTTGTGAGGCCAAGTGCACGGCAGCAGAAACCCACAGGAGCGATTCCTGGACTCAGAAACATCCCTTTGCTCCAGTCCTTGAGCAGGGCAGATCCCACATGAGCTTCCCCCCTGGCAGGAGCTTTAGCAGCACCTCTGAAATCCTGGTCTCCCCATCTTCCAACCAGCTGTGCTGCTGGCGAGTTGCTCTTTGAAAAATGCAACATTCTGCACCCAGTTTTCCATGAAGCGTCTATAATGGGCTAACCCCATGGATTTCGAGTCCCAGGCAGCTCTGAATGCAGCGCAGGCACTGTCATAGCATCCAGCTGGGCTACAGGCTCACTTTACTGCTCTTTACATTGAGTCTGGATAGATTTGAAGAGAGTAACGAGCTCCACCATGTAATTACCTGCTGTGTGACTAATTGCTTCCCCTTGCTTAGCCCATACCTGCCACTTAATGCCTTCAGGAGCTCGTCTTCTGCATGCGACCGTCACAGGCTCTTCCCTCACTTGCTCTCAGCAACTCGAAGCCCACTGCTCTCGCCAGCAGCAGCTGATGAAGCCTCCCAAGGACTGAAATTGCACCTTCCAGAAAGCCACAAAGGTCCCCAAAAGACACCTCCAAGGAGCCCTGAGCAAGACTGTAGGGCCCCAGCACAACCCTCTGCCAGATTTGAGACACCACTTGAGCTTCACGCACCAGCAGCCGGCACCAAGCAGCTGCGGAAACAAACCTCAGAAGCAGGAGAAGGAAGAACTGAACCAAACCCCCCCTCAATGCGGGCAAAGCGCTCATGGGGCGACGGGGCAAGGGCAAAAGCATCGCAGGGGAGGCTCAGGAAAGAAGGCTGGGGCTTAAAACAAGGTGGGGATGCTGCCCTGGGTTCCTCTGTGATGCTCGTCAGCCGTGTCCACAATCCTGCATTATATATATCCACTTTGGGTGACATTTTGGCTGCCTCAGGAACAGCAAAAGGGCCTCCCATTGCCTTCGGCGGGGAAGAAACATCCCACATTGCTTTTTAAATGGATGTGTCAGGCCAAAGTGGCTTGAATCCAGCGGGAGGATACCAGACGGCTTGCTTGCCTTGCTGCACCGACTCTGCATGAACCCAGGCTGCCTGGAAATAGCGTGTTGGCTTCTTAACATCCAAGTGCTCCTTCTGGTAAACCTCAGCCAGCAGCAGCCTTCCGGGGGATGCGCTGCCTTGGCATCAGCTTCCCTCCCTCCGCCACCGTTCCCACCGGAGCAGGGAGACCGAGTTCATAGCACAGACGGGCTGTGTTTAATAGGACATCAGTTTAAGCCGGCTATCACGACCTCACCTTGAAGCAGGATCATTAATCTATGCATTTACATGTTGCAAAAGCCCGATTTCAAAGGGGGCTAAACCTCAGCCTGAGCCGAACATCAGGGTAAAACAACCGTGCAAGGGGCAGATTCTCGCTGCAACTGTCCCTGCCCTGCAAACACCCCCGTGCCTTGCACGAGCTCCAGAAAATTCTTCAGGCTGACCTGAGCTGTTGGTGCTCTGGGCTCCTTAAACGTTGGCTGTGGTTTGTGTTGCTGCTGGAGCAGAAAATCCATGCAAGATGGGGCTGGAGGACTTGAGGAGTATTATCCACCCAATTACACAGTTCAGTTGGGATCCTGGCTGGGTGACAGAGCTGGATGCAGTGGGGGAGAAAGGAGGGAAAAGAAAACAACCAACAAACCAAAAATCAACACGAGAGACTGCAGGCGCTGCAGGAACAGGGCTCAGTCACCCCTTCTGCCACCACGGCTCCTCCAGGGCTGTTGGCAAAGCCTGTGGAGGCCAAACACCTCCAGGAGGACGGGCACACACGTTTTGCTGCCGTGTCTTAGGGCTGACCTCATGCCTCAGCAGTGTACAGCCATCTCCCCACCTTGGGGACGTCAAATTGAAATCCCTGTGGGCTTAACAGCCGGTGTGAGCGCAGGGGACGTGAGCTTCCCCTGTTAAACATCTCAGAGTGATGCTGAGCACATTCTCCTCTTTACAACCTACTCGACACCCCCAGAGCCAGCAACCTGTGTCCCCTCTGGGCAAATCTCACCTGATTTTTCAGCTAAATTACCCAGAGGGAAGTGATGGCCAGAGCTGCATCCCTGCTGGCTTCCCAGGAGAGCCCAAGCTGGGGCTCTCTTCTCCCTCCAGCGTCTTCTCCAGGTCACCCTCAAAGGCACGCGAGGGACAAGCCACTCACTCAAACCCAAATATCAATAGATTTGGTTACTCAAAGTAAATTACTTCCCAACATCTCAGGGGTGGGTTTGAGCATCCCTTTGTTCAAGGCTTTGCTCCCAGTTCCACCAGCTGCTTTCCCAGCTCCCTTGTTGGTAGGTTTAATTATTTCTTAAGTCATTACTGTCATCAAGATTTACAATAAGGAGAACAGTTCTACCCTTGTTGGGTCAGTAAATCTAATCTAAAGTCCAGTTAATTGCAGAGATCTATGCTGGGGAAGCAGAATGTGAACTGAGCCTGAGGCTTGAATTTTGGGGGGTAAATGAGGGGCGGGGGGGGAGGGAACCCAAACCTCTGTGTGCTGTTTTACAGTCAGGCTGAGAAAGCCCCTTAGTGAGATGACTGGCAGCAAGCAATGCACCATGTATTTTGAAATAAATCTGAAAATTATTAAAGAAAGCACGGGCAGGGAGGCGAGGCATGTGCTCCCCAGCTGCCTCAGCCCTTAGTGGGGAGGACCGCAGAAAGAGAACGCCCAAGCATCAGTATGGCCCAGGGAAGGCAAAAATTAGACCAGCAAGAGTTCGAGGAGAGGAGAGACCCTCAAAAAAGTGGTTAAAGAAAATTCTTCCGGTTTTGTTTCCCCCTACCCATCTGGAAAAATTACCTCCAGTTAAAGGGTGCTTGAGGAAGCAGCTGGATGCGCCCCAGGACCCCCCAGAAGCCAGCCAGGGATGCTCTGCAATCCCAGACCCTGTGAAGGCACCGAGGAGAGGCTCTGCCTGCCAGAACCAGGTGTATTTTTCCTATTATTTCATGTTGTGCTCAGAAACTGGTTGTTTTTTTATAATATAATATATTATACACAGGATGAAAAATCCCCTCCAGAGTAGTTTAAAATCAGACCAGATAACATGTAAGCCAATCAAGGAGAGGAAATGAGATGTTACAACACATTCATTTTTCCAAATGTGTTTTTGATTTAAGGAAACCCTCTCCTCCCATCTGACGTTGTGGTTTTTAGGCATTTAGTTCGTGTGTGTTCACAGGTCAGGGTTTTAGGTAGCCATCAGCCCAAGGGACTTGGTTCAGTTTGGTATTTGGGGTTTATTTTTTTTCTTCTCTGATTGGTTTCCTAACTGTCTCCCATATTCATTTTTCTATTTGTCTTGTCCTTGATCCAAAGCTCACTGCCAGCAGTGGGAATCTGCTAAGTCTGACCTCAGGCAGGGTTGAATGGCTTTTCATACATCAGGCAGCGCCTGTTTTCTGTGTTTATGAAAAATATGTTTCTGAAATAATGTTTCTGAAAATACCAGTGCATTGCATCCATCTGCTGGCAGGGAGGACAACCAAGAAGGAGAAAGGGACCAGGTTTTGCTGCTGCCAGAGCAACAGCACCAGGTCCCCTTCAGCATCCCTTTTTCTTGGGGACAACGCCAAAAAGACACAACTGGGTTATTAAATTAACAGGAAAACTGTACCGGTGTGTCTGACGCTGTGGCTGGGGGTGGGGGTCATCTCAGCAGCACCAGGCACTTCAGGGGTTGACTCTGGTCCAGGTCAAGCAGCTACATCCCATCTATAGGCTGTGGGTGTCAAAACATGTAAAGGTGGATTAGTATCCCACTGGTGATGCTGAAAGGGAGAACATCGTTCTTCCTCCTTAAGGAGACCCTCAATTAGCAAAAGGGGGGAAAAGCAATACAGCTGTAAGTGGCCAGCAGAGCTGAGGAGCTCCTTAAAGTGGAGGTGCTGAGCCAGCGGAGGTGGGAAGAGCCCCGAGGGGAGCACAGCACCCCCAGACCCATGGAGACACCCCAGCCATCCCTGGGCAGGGAAACGTTTGGAGCAGTTGCTCCACAACCCCAGGCAGCAGCACGGCCCACGTGGAGGTGCAGGTGCTGAGCCCCCGCGCCCCCGCACGGCTGTGACCCCCTGGCTGCAGCAGCCCCCGATGATGTCCCACCGGTGGCAGGGGCTGCCCGGGCCGCCGGGGTTTGTCCTGCGACCCTGAGCTCCAGGAGAGGCTCGAGGGCTGGTGCTCGGCCGGGGCTGGAGCCAGGGCTGGGGTTTGTACCTGGTTTCTTCTGGATGCCTTCAGGCAGGGAAGGAGCTGAAATATTTGGGATGTGGTGATGCTGGGTGGTGCTGGGGCGTGAGAAGCAGCATCATTTCTGACCAAACCCTTTCGCAGGAACTTTTCCAAGGAAATTTAAGAGGGGGGGTGGGGGGGAAACCAAACCCAAACCCAAAAATACCAACCTTTGGAGAAAAAATGCAGGATGTCCTAAGAAGATGGAGCAATGTCCCAGCAACTTCAGGTTTCAGCCCGAGCTCCCAGCCAGCTCTGTGCTCTATGGCTCACGCAACCATCAGCTGCAATTAAGAGCAATAATACTCAGGGTTTTTTTATGAATCACACCATCCAGACACGAAGAGCATGTTCAACCCCCAGCGCTACAGCCCTGGTGCCCCTGCTCAGGAGATGGGGCTGAGCCCAGCCCACCCCCCAGCAGAACCTCGGACATGTCCAGGACCCAGGGCGAGACTCGCCAGCTGAGCAAACGGACTTCCAGCCTTATAAATATACATATATATATACATTTAAATTTTTTTTGGCCTCACACACAGCAGGATGCTCAAAGCCAGCATGTTCAACCACCACCCTGGGGCTTCAGCCCCAGCATAAGCCCAATCCCAGCTTTTTTTCCCTGCAAATAAGATTTGCAAGCAGCAGAAGCCCAGATCTCATCGCCTCAAACCTCACCGCAGCACTGCCCAGGGGCTCCCATGGCTCCACGTTGCCCGGAGGCTTTTGGCAACAGCAGTGAGGAGTCCTGCCAAAAAAGGTCTGAGGATTTAATGCTTTTACTTACATTTTTCATTTTCTTAAATAGAACTCCCTGGCTATGCTGGAATAAAAAAATTGAATATATTTAGAGTGGTATGGGACTCTGGTACTTGATGAATTTGTTTCCGAAGGGATCCAAGTGACAATTCAAGCCATCTTTCGTGTCCATTGATGATTTTAACCTAAAAAAACCCAAACAAAACAGAACAAAACAAATCAAGTAAGTAAAACAAAATAGAAAATAAAATTAAAATATCTTAAAAATAAAGATTATTGGAGGTCATTATTGTTGCTGTTGTTATTGTTGTTATAATCATTATTATCTGCATTCTCATATTAATAATTAATTAAATTATTATCCTTACTGCCCTGTTTGTCACCTCACAAGCCATTCCAAGTGGAAAACACTGATTCCATGTCCATCCTTTTTTCAGTCCCTGTTTTGCTCCTCAGGCTCAGCTCAGCGCCATGCACCTCCTGTGACCCCTGCGCCCACTCAGGGGCTGGATTTGCTGAAGGTGAAAGAACCCCCCTGACTCTGGGATCTTCTTTTTTAGTATTTCATTTCAGAGCAAGACTTTTTAAGGCCTGACTGCAGGGGGCTGGGGCTGCCTTGCCCTCCTGTCCCAGCTCCCACGCTCCCAGTTCTGCCAGCCCCAAACCCAGCGCTGGAAAGGGAAACATTCCCCAGCAAACAGTGTGACAGGCTGGTCCCCCCTGAACAGCAGCGCTCAGCCGGATCTCTGCCTTCCCATGTCAAAGTTCCCCCAGCACGCTCAGATCTATATCTGTATCTCTAAAAATATGTTTGTATATTTGTGTATTTATATATTTACATTTCTGTGTTTATATATTTATATTTATTTTCCAGTATATATAGTTTTTTGTCTGTATATATAAATAATTGTGTGGGTGAGCAGAGCTGTGATGCTCAGAGCAGCCCCGCGGGCTCCCCTCGCTGCCCAGCAGGGTGATGGGGCCACAATTTCAAACCGATCTGCAGTGCTGGGCCAGAGACCAAAAAAAAAATAATAATAAAAAAATATTGTATAGAGTTACATCATAACCATTTTCAGACTAACTATTGCTCGTCTGTGCATTGATTTATCTATCTATATATTTTAAATAAATTTGAAATATGTATATAAATGTTTATATGTATAATATATAAAAATATACATAAATGCATAAACATGTAACAAACCCAAAAAATTTTCAAATAAAATGGGAGACACCAAGCTGGACAAGCCCCACCAGAGCCCCCAGACCCCTTCCCCCCCAGGACAGCATTCTGATCTAACCCTGAGCTGCCTGGCATGTCCCATCCCTTTGCCGGCGCTGGGGGAGGGAGGGCAGGGCAGTGAGCGGGAGCTGCTCACCACCCCCAGACCCCAAACCGGGAAAAGAAACCTCCTCGGCGGAAGACTTTTCTTTTTCCTTTTCAAATAGTTTACTTAATTCATTATTAATAGCTTGCTTAATTATGAATAGCTTCATTAAGCATCAGTAGCTTAATTTCAATAGCTTAGTTATATATTTTGGATGCTGTAAAGATTAGACGCTGACCAAAACCCAAAGGTTTTGACCTCGATTGATTTTTCTGACACTTCAAACTGTTTGAATCCAGCCTGGGAATCCTGCTGGGAAAAGCTCTCCTGTCCCGGAGCCTCCCGGAGCTGGGAGGTCCCCCCTCCTCCTCTGCCCACCCAAAACCAGAGGAACCCGAGCCAGAACCACCATGGTCCCATCAAGGAGCAATTCCCCATTTTCCCACAGTGTGGGATTTTTTCTTCCCTCTTAATTTTCTTTTCTGCAAACCCAGTGATGCTATATGCCCCCCAGGATGGGATGCAGGTCAAGACCCCTGCAGTGAGGAGCGGGCTGGAAGGGCAGACCCCATTCCAGCCCCGGCTGTGGAGGCTGAGCCCCCTCACATCGGCCTGAACCCCCAGAGACATGAACCCCCAGTGCCGCTGCTGGCAGCATCCCACCACCTTCCTGCATCCTCACCTGGTACCCGGTACCCAGCCATGCCCTGGCCAAGCACCAGTTGGGACCAATTTTTCTTTCTTCTCAGAAGCTTTTAGGAAAATAAAGCAAAAAAAAAACACTTTTTTTTTTTTTTTAAAAAAAAAAAGCAAACCCTGCTGAATTGTCCTGAAAAAAAGCTGGCTGGGGAGAGATGTCATGGGCTGCCGTGACTGTCAGGGTAGGGGAGCTGGTCTGAACATGGTTATAGCACAGCTTTATGTAACTATTACTATTGTGGTTGTTGTGATGATGAAGATGATATTACTATTATTTTTATTATTGTTATATTTATTACTGTATTCATTATATTTTATTTCTTCATTATCATCATCATCATCACTACTACTGTCCATCTCCAGGCCAGCAGCGCAGATCTCTCTGGCACCTGTGGCTCCAGGTCCCCACCCGCCGGCAGGGGTGGCCATCAGGGCCACCTCAGCCCCCCCGAGCGGCAGCACTGCTCACCCACACGAGCCACCTCGGGACCCCGTTGGCTGGGGCTGATGCCAAAGGGCCGGGGGGGAGCAACAAACAACCCCGCGACACTGGGGTTTGGGTGACCAGTGTGGGAAGCGGCCGAGAAAACCTCCCATTACACCCTTACTGGTTGGTGAAGAACTAATATTCCGTCGCCCAAGCAAACAGGATTCGCCCCTTTGCTGCAACCAATGCGCCCTTACAGCAAAACCTCTGCTGTGCCTCGACCTGCCCCCGCGCATCCAGCCAGAGCCGCTAAGCAACGTCCCCAAAAGCCACCACACGAGCACCAGGCAGATCACACCGGTTCCTGACCTCAGGGTTTTAAATTAAAGGAAATGCTGACGGGAATTACAGGCTAACCCCACGCAACGTCGCTCGCTGGAAAACAAAGTTCTGTGTTATCGGAGCCCCAAACTTGCAGCTTTTCTAACCAAGCGTTAGTGCTTTGCACGCCTGGAACTATGAGGAAATAAAAGGTTTTTTCCCTGGGAAAGTGTTTCCCTTGCGGTCGGTGCTGGGCTCCCGCAGTCCAGCAGAAACCTTCGCTGACGTGAAGTTTAATTCCTGAAAAATGAGACCTGATCACAGGTGTGATGGCTGCAACGTTACAACGTGTAAAAGCACACGGGCACTCCGCAGCTGAGCCGTAAATCCGGAGGCTGCGTGAAAGCTGCCAGAGGGAGGGAGGGGGCACGTTCCTCTCCTCGCTCCAGCACCAGCGCTCGGGATGCGCTGGGCTGTGCCCTCTGGCTGCTGGTATAGCCGCTTGGGATGCTCTGCCAGACATCCTGCTCCTCCACTGATGCACTTCAGCTTGCATGTGCCTGGGATCTGATTAGGTGGATCTCCCTTGGGATCCACCAGGAGAATGTCTGTTCCCCAGCACTGAGCTCTCGTGCAGCCTACGTAAATCCCACTTTTCACAGGAAAACGCAACAATGCCAAAATCCCTCTTGGCACAACAAACGTGCTGCTGCACAATCCGAATGCCACAGTAAGTATCTAAAAGGTCCTGTCACGAGGACCCAGGCATCGCCCGGCGGCTGCGCTTGCCATGGGCAAACGCGTGTGGCTTCCCCGTCATCCCCCCCCCCGCAAGCACCACAGCTTCACAGCCCCTGCAGGGACACGAGCATGGGCCAGCAAGCCCTGCCACGCTCCGGTGAAACCACGAGTGACGTGTGGCGCTTGCCCATCGCAGGGCTGGCTGCGTGGGGACCGCGGTGGCCGCGGCACCCGCTGGGGATGGCAGTTGGCATCACACCTGGGAAAGCTCCTCCCCAGCCCCACAGACTGTGGTTAAGCTGGGGAGCAGCAAGCCCAACCCCCCGGCAGACCCCCACGGGAACGCTGTGGCTATTTCACCACACCACATATGCTCTGCTCCCTCTTTTTTTCCCTGTGCCCACCAATACCAACATCCCCCTATTTCCCCC
>JAVJGJ010000002.1:17785388-17832283 GCA_035590215.1 Microhierax caerulescens | reverse complement strand
CAGCTGCGGCTGGGCCGCCGGCGGGTGGTGGTGCTCACCGGCGAGGCGGCCATCCACCGGGCGCTGGTGGGCCTGGGCACCCGCTTCGCCGGCCGCCCCGACTTCCCGTCCTTCGAGCTGGTGTCTGGGGGGCGCAGCGTGGCTTTCGGGTCCTGCTCGCCCCGCTGGAGGGCTCGCCGGCGCCTGGCCCACGCCGCCCTGCGCGCCCGCTCGACGGCGGCCGAGGTGGAGCGGCACGTGGTGGCTGAGGCCGGGGACCTCATCCAGCTCTTCCTGCGGCACAGCCGGGGTGGCGCCTACTTCGAGCCCTCCCCGCTCTTGGTGGTGGCCAACGCCAACGTCCTCTGCGCCCTCTGCTTCGGCCGCCGCTACAGCCACGCCAACAGCGAGTTCAGGGCTCTGCTGGGCCGTAACGACCGCTTTGGGCAGACGGTGGGGGCGGGCAGCATGGTGGACGTGCTGCCTTGGCTCCTGCACTTCCCCAACCCCGTGCGCCGCGTCTTCCGTGACTTCCAAGCCCTCAACCGGGAGCTGCACAGCTTTGTGCGTGCCAAGGTGGCGCAGCACCGCCAGACCTTTGACCCGTGCAGGCTGCGTGATGTCACCGACGTCATGATCGCTGCCGTGGAGCGCGGTGACAGGCCCCCTGAGGGGCTGGGACCCGAGGATTTGGAGGGGGCGATGACCGACATCTTCGGTGCGGGACAGGACACTACGTCCACAGCGCTCTCATGGGTCCTCCTGCTGCTGCTCAAGCACCCGCGGCTCCAGCGGGACCTCCAGGCTGAGCTGGACCGGGTCGTGGGACGCTCCCGGTTTCCCACAGCCGAGGACCGTCCCCACCTGCCCCTCCTGGAGGCCTTCATCTACGAGACGCTGCGCTACAGCAGCTTCGTGCCCATCACCATCCCGCACGCTACCACGGACGACGTGGAGCTTGACGGTTTCCACATCCCCAAGGGCACCGTGGTCTTCATCAACCAGTGGTCAGTCAACCACGATGACAGCAAGTGGCCTGACCCACAACGCTTTGACCCCACGCGCTTCTTGGATGTGCAACAGCGCCTGGACCGCGACCGGGCTGGCAGCGTCATGATCTTCTCGGCTGGACAGCGGCGCTGCATCGGCGACCAGCTCTCCAAGCTCCAGCTCTTCCTCTTCACCGCCATCCTCCTCCACCAGTGCTCCTTCCACGCCAACCCAGCAGAGCACCTCACCATGGACTGCATCCACGGGCTGGCGCTGAAGCCGCGGCCCTTCACCCTCACCGTGCGGCAGAGGCTCCCCGCGCTCATCCAGCCCTGAGCGGGTGCTGGGTCCCCTTGGTTTGGAGCTGGCAGGGCCGGGGTGTGGGGGAAGACCCTGCCATGCCCGCAGGGGGATCTTGCCGTGGTGCGTCCCTGCCCCCGTTTGTGGGGTGGAGGGCAGCGAGTCCCCGCAGCAATAAATGCCTTTGACATGGGACCCGGCTCCACTCGTTTTCTCCAGGGAGGGGTGGTGGTGGCTGGAAGCATCATTCACACCTGAACCCCCGTCCTGCATCCCCCTGAGCTCTCCCACCCCAAGACAGGTCAAAACCCACCTCCCCCCAGGGACCTCCCTGCAAGGACCGGACCCCGCATTGCCCCAGGGAGCAGCACGCAGCAATGTGCTTCAGCTGTCCCACAGAAGGCCCAGGGAGGATATTTGGGGTGGGAAATGCACTTCCCAACATCACAGAAAGCCAGAGGGTGGCTGAGGCAGGGGCTTGTTGATGGAGCATAAGTTTCAGGACCAGTTGCTGGAGGGGAACAGGATGGCTCCATCAGTTTGAAGCCATGAACAAATCTCCCTGCTCCGGTTTGGGTGTGGAAGGAGGTTGGGGAATGTTTTTGTGGGGGCATTTCTCACCCCTCTGCCCCCTAGACCCCACTGGTGGCTTGTGGTATGGGGTGGAGGGACACCTCCCTGGGGGTCGAACAGTGGAGGGGAAGGTATTTCTCCTCTACAAGCCACTGCTTGAAGCAGAGAGAGGCTCTGGGTACCCCCAAAAGCAGGCTCTGACAGCGCACATCAGCTCTCTGCTGAAAATGGGCACAGTCCATCTCCAGAATGAAACTTTTCCTTCCAAATTCAGCTCCCGAACAACACCCAGCAGCATGACCTGCAGTTGTAAGGAAATCCTCTTCTCTTGGGCACAAGTCCCTATGCACGAAGTCAATCCACCCCCGCCAGGTGGCCGCTGCTGCTTTGCACGCCCCCGCTGTCACACAGCCGTACCGCCTCGCCGAGCTACTCAGCAGATAAACTGCAGAGATTTTTTAAGTCCGACGGAAGCTAACTAATAGGGTTGGCTTTGTACCAGTAATTATGTGGTCCCCAAAAGGGAGGACAGAAACAGCCGCACAAGCTAAAACCGTGCTTATCTCAGTGCCACCAGCCTGTGGCCACCCTGAGGAGCTCCAGAGGCTGGCACAAATCCCCTCCTAATGACAGTAATTTACCAGTACCCAATTCATCTCCTTCAAAAGGCTTTACCAATCGGGATTTATATCTTTTTGGGGCAGGGGGAAGTGGCAGAAACAATTCTCCACCTGCTGGTCCTAAAAATGACTTTCGGATTTCCCATAACGCCCAAAAGCCAGTTGTTCTGGTCACAGCTGCCTTTCACCTCTTGACTTCAGCGTCATTGGACCCCACTGAAACACCCCCCCGGCGATGCTCTGTGCTACGGCATGTTTTAACACCCGCTGCCAGCTCTTCATGTACTGCTAATGCTGCAAACGCATGGCACAAACCCCCCCACGCCCCCCACGTGAATAGCACGAGCAGGATTTGAAACGCCTACGCAGTATAGTGCAGAAACAAAGTCCTGGCTGCACCCTGTTGAGCATCAGGGCTGGTGGGTTCCCAACGGCACCACTGTGCCCCCTGGGCACGTCCTGCCCCACCTCCGGGGGCTATTAGAATCGCTGAGTGCAAATGACGCAGCAGTCTGCAACAGCTCCATGATGCCAAGGTTTGAAAGCGCCACTTTTTTTCCTCCTCTTTAGACACACACCTGTGAAAACAAGCCCTTGAGACATCCTAAGAGAGAAACCAGCAGTTATCTCCACATCACATACTGCCCACTCGGAGAATTGCCAGCAACAGCCATCTCCAGCTTCGATGGTCCAGCTGGAGACCCTCTGCCTGACAGCAGCATCCCCTGGAGATGCCAACACCATGGGCTCCTGCACCCCTTGACGGGTGCCCAGCCTCCCTGCCCGGGACTGTAGACTGCTTGTTTATCCAACCTTATTTTATGGGCACACTGTAACAGAGGAACACACACGGGAGCAACCCCAGGGCCTCAGCCCTCCTCTTTAAGCCATCTCAGAGCACAAGGACACTTTCAAGTCCATGTCACACTGCAGTGCTACCAGTGGCATCAGCATGACCATGACACTGGTGGCCAACAGAAGCAACACCCCTCCTACCCCAACATGAACTGGCCCAAAGGGAAGGTGGCAGCAGCTGTTTGAGTGGAAACCTCAAGATGAGATTCAGATCCCTGGGGCTGTGTGTAAAGCCATCCACATGCTGAGTGTGTTCTGCCCCTCCTTGGCCTCCACCCACCAAAAAAAAAACCAACCAAACAACCAAACAAAAACCAGACAAGGTTGCTGCTGCTCATCAGGAATACTGCTGGGTGCTGACAAACACTGCTTGGTTTTTCCTTGTCCTGATGCATTCTCTGTGCACCTGCAGCTGGCACGGAGCTCAACACAGAAGCATCGTGTGCAGGACATCCTCAGTCATTAAACCTGAACATCCCTCTACTCTACCCAGCGAAGGCCAAGGGGGAGGGTACGGTGCTGGGCTGAACGAGGAGCACTGTGACTTGCTCCCACGCTTCGCCCCGTGCTACAGCACAGCCCGTGGTGCAGCACAGTTCAACGGCCGCAGGAGCATCCTGCCCCGCTTCCCAAGCCGTGCTTCCCCGGGCAGCTTGCCCCTGCAGCTCCAGTTCCTACCCTACCCATCAGGCATTTAAAGTCGGGGTTCTTCAAGCCCAAATCTTGAAGATTTAGGTCCCTGTGCTTGCTACAGCACCGAAACGCTGCCATGCAGGTTGCAGCAGCTGCGTGCAAAGCGTACAACCATGGCTCTTTCCATAGCAGGGGGAGGAATCTGCTTCCAGCACTTGAATGATTTTGCAATGCTTTGACCACCTCATTTCTCATGTTTAAGGCCAGACACTGCCAGGAAATATGATATTTATTTTTTTTAACATGGAAGCTGGATGCTGGGAAGTGTGTTGTGTATTTACAGTCCCCTGTGTCCAAGCTCATTCCCACTCCTTGCCTGCGCCGATAGCTGCCCTTGCACGCAGGCAGGTACCGTGCCGCTCCTACCGCAGCTTCCCAGCCACCGCAATGCTGGAATATGCTCGCTGCTATTAAGCAAAAGACACACAAGAGACCTGGCTGCAGAACTGAGCCTTTTACCAAGAAGAAAAGCAATCGGTCTGTCATTAATCTTGCCTTCAAAACAATTCACTGCAGGTATGTAAGCAACCAGCACAGGGAGCCTACATCAATCTCAAATCCTCCTCTGCTTTTCATAAACTTAATTATTAAAACCTGATCCAAAAGGTCTTTAACATCTACATGGCAGTCAAGCTGACACCAAGCCAGTAATTAAGAAGCTGATTTTTGTTATGGGATACATTTATAATGATGGGACCTGCCAGAGACAGAGGACAATCCTGCATTACCTCATTTGCCTTCAGGGCCTCGAGCCCTTATCAGATTTTTACTATTGTGAAAGCAAAAATTAAATACATTTTACGAAGAGAACTAAATCTCTGGATACCGAAGTTACTGAGTACATGGGTTTTTTTTTTTCCCCCGATACCACCATGGCTGCCTGTACATGCAAAACCAGAAGCACGGCAGGTCTACAACGAGCTGCAATTGTGTCACCCTCATTCACCCCGCTCTTTCCTCCCCAATTTTAACCTCTATTTCCCTTCACAGTGAAAACATTTCCCCAAGGCCAGCTTTTTCTCTGGTATTACTACGTGCTTCGCATACAATACTCAAATATTAGTCAAGTCAACTTCTGCAAATTAAAACAAGACAGCAAATCTATTGCTTGCAATCCTCCCACTTCAGGTTGTCTCTCAAAGCAGGGTCTGTGCAGGTCTGATTTTTCCAGGGAATTTCCAAGGAATTACAAGTGTCATTGAACCAAAGAAATCTGGGTTTAGCGCAAATAAGCCAGGGTGGGAGTCGGAGTGACTGCCCCGTTCCTAGGAGGAAGCGATGTTGACATTTCTATGCCAATACTGACTCAGAATTTCCCGGCACATGGGAGAGGTGGTCACAGCTCTGGTATGCTCTTTTATTGGAAACCAACTACATAACTGCATGTCTGCTTTCACATCTCTCTTCTTCAACAGACTACCCTGTCCCAAGCCATGGGGTCAGTCCTGACCTCCTCTCCATGATGTCCAAGTTGCCTAAAACCATTCTCCCACCTGTGCTCTAAGCCACTGCTCCCTCGATCGCCGAGTTAACGCTCGGGTATTGCAAAACATCATCTTTAAAAATCACTGGGAAACTTGTGATGGTCCAGAGAGTTTTTACGCTTATTTATACTAACAGGCAGGGTACCTACACATCCATCCCTGACTCTGTGTCCTCAGCGTGTCACACCTTTGGCTAAACCAGAGACCTGCTCCTGCACAACCCCGTTTTCTGCTTCTGGGATCCTCCCTCCAAAGCAGCAGACCTTGGCAGGATGCTCCTCGTACCAGCGTTATCATTCACCCTGCAAAGTAATTTGAAATAAAATGAGCTAAAAATCAGGCAGTCTCAAGCACCCAGAACCAGCACTGACACACAGTGACCAACACAGCCCGCGAGCCCCTCAGTGGTGGTTTCTGGCCAGGGGAAGCTGAAGATGGCCTTCAGGATGATGAAGGCCGAGCACAGAATCCTGGCACCGGGTCACAACTATTATCCATCTTTATTTAAAAGCAAGTTCACTTGGAGTACATCGTTTGCCACAAAGAGTGGCTGTATGCCTTTGGTGCATTTTAAAAACATAAGCTGTAGTTGTTGTACTGACATACCACATCTGCTACAGGTGTATCCCACATTATTACATATATAAACAGTGCTGTATAAACAAGAATGTTGTATGCTACTTCCCCATAATTTCCTATTCCATTTGGCACTGCCACCACACGTACAAGCACAACGGTGTTACGCAAAAGACCTCCACCTGGCTGTCAGCTTTCTTCACCTATATATGTATTGGTGTAAAAAGCGAGAGAGAATACAGGTAACTTTAGGCAGGATCCCCTCCTTCTTATTTATAAATACTTAATTTCAAACAGAACAGCACAGTGAGGATAAATTAGTTAATAGCTTCAGTTATTCTTTTGTATCATAATTTAACCACAGGTAGGTATGTTTTAAAATTAAGACAACAGCAGCTCCAGGAAATTATTCTCTCACCCTGGGATAAGTCCAGAACAACTTAACTGGATGGGAGCAGGACAGAGAGTCTCTTGCTGAAAACTGTACCAGGCAAATTAATTTCTTGTGGTCCTGGAATGTATACAGTGCAGGCACCTTCGAGAAATTCACATTGTACGCTGGGATTAGTCTGCAAAGCATGTGCAAATTTTAAAAACTCTCGGTTTCCATGTTGTCTGAAAGCTCCCAAAGTGCATTCTCCCCTTGCAAACATGAGGAATGCCCCCCCCCCTTCCCAGGACACCGAGTGCCGAACAGGAGACCGCACATTTTATTACTAAAAAAAAATAACCCCCAAGCGCTGTCGATTGGGAAGTGTTTTAGTTACACAGTCTTGCCTTATCTCTACATCAGCCTGCAAGTTATGCTATTAGAATTAAATTATGTTAATCAGTCACATTCTTCTTATTGAGAACAAGCCAGGAAAAGGGAAAACCAAAAGAAAAAAGGTTCTTTTGATCATTATGTCATAACTTCCTGGAGATCAGACTGCAAATGGCAAAATACAGCTTTTATCTGCACTTGAAAGGATCTGTGAGTTCTGTCATTGCCTTTCATCGTCGTCTCAGAGATGCGTTATTAGGTTCCAGCAGATACAGCATAGGAGAAAGAACTAACAAGCCAGAGACAAGCCCCCACCCTGGCTCTCCAGGCAGGAGCTGCGCCGCCGGAGATCCCCCCTGCATGAAAACCAGAATAACAGACCTCTCCACTTCAGAACCCCCCAGAAAGGGACAAGACCACACACACAAAGGGTACGTGGGAGCAACATGCCAGACCCTGCTCTTTTAAGCCAAAACTGAAAAGTCTTATTTAAAAAAAAAACAAGAAAACAAAAAAACAAACCAAACACAAAACAAAACAAAAAAACCCAAAGAAAACCCCCAAACCAGCACAGAGGAGAAGCAGGCAATCACAGGCACAGAAAGCCAAGAGCATTCACCGAGAGTCCAAAATAGAAGAAATGAGTTGGAAGGTTGCACCCATGTGAAACAATCTGCAAATGACCTCCAGATGGGAAGAACTACCCTAATTTAATTACCACCCTTCCCTCCAGGGAAGCAGGTTACCAGTACCCAAAGGCAGCAAAGGTTCTGGCCGCAGCCCGGCACGTCCCACCGGCCCCACACGCCTCCTGCGCCCATGAAGGACGTGACCTCCGCTGCTATCAGCAAGGAAAACAAGATTTTTTTTCCGAACAGGCTGTTTGGTCTGTAACCCAAAGCTGTGCTGCTATATCTATCTATCTCACTCTTTTGTGAGGACTTTTTTTTGTGAGGACTTTAACAGAGGCCACTTGTCCGGAGAGGTGCTGCCAACCAGTATGGCACCTCATCCATTAACAAATTAACAAAATGCTTTCCTCGTGCATTCCCCCTCTTAAAGACTTAATGAACATAAATGGGATGAAACACTCAAACCTAACCTAGCACAGAATCCCAAGCAACAGATGAAATGAACAGCAAACTGGCTTTTTTTTTTTTTTTCCTCAAGCCTACAACCCCTGTGGTTTTGAAACAGACACCAAAACAAAACAAAAAAATCAAAGGAGAATTTAGATCTGTAGAAACACAGTGAAAGTTATCTCCAGAAAATACATAATGCAAAGACTCCTCCAGACAGTTTACGTTTTGACAAGTTAAACAACAGGTGAAGGCTTGAAGGAGTCTGCAAGTAAGTAAAGCTACAGACTCTCGGTAGCGTAAATATTTCCTTTTCCTACTTTTCCTACCTCACACGCTGAAATAATTTACTTTTGGAAGGCAGCAAGGTTTAAGCAACACACAGAACAACAAACATAAGTGACTGGTATCACTCTGGGACTTGCTGGCAGGGAAAGACAATGCAAGAACAGCAAACTATACAACTGTTTTGAGAGCCATTACCTTTTCTCACCAGAAAAAAAAAAACAAACAACCACCTGCAAATCCTCCATGAAAGAATCAAGCTGCTGATCATCACCTTTTGGGTATCACTGTTGAGGATTTCCCAGCTTGGCTTAAGCAACCAAACACAAAATAGCGGAAACAACCTGTGCTGTTATTTATAAAGATTGGATGTTTAGAGGAAAAAAACGGTCATCCACTGGGAAATGTTCAAAACTAGACACTCTCACACAAAGTAAAAAAGGCAACTTCATCATGCCACTGATTAAGTACAAAAATGTCCCACAATTACAGATCAGTTGCAAGGGGAGCTCTGCACAAAAATACAGGGATCAACTTGAACCTGTCAGGATTCAGTTCTCCATCTAGAAGTATCAATTTTTATCATTTTAAGCAAATAAAACTAATAATTGCACACTTGCCTGGATCTCATGAGATGAATTCAGCACCAAAATTTTAAAGTTTAATTAGGAAGGGGAAGCTAAAAAGTGCCAAATCCATAAAAGTGGAAGTTTTTAAGCTCAAGTTCATTACACATTCCCCCTTCAGCGTTATTTTCACGAAGTAAAAACCCCATCAGTTTAATACACATGTAGTACAAGGGACTAAAAAGGTGATTAAGAAGTGTTTTACTCTCACACTTTTTTTACACTTCACAAACACTACGCAATGTGGCAAGACATAACAAACATTAAAAACCAAGCATCCGATTAGCTGCCAGCTGAAATTTGAAGGGACACCAAGAGAGCCTTGCTAAATAACTGGGAAAATGTTTGACGGTAGTTTTTGCTTCACCATTTCTGTCAGCGTACAGCAGTTTACTTTTTCTGTTTAAAACCCGGAAGCTGCCAGGGAAAATGTCAGTTGTCAGCTTCACCTTCTCAATGTCAAATAATTAGTCAAGAAGAACGTTACAGGGAAGCATCTGCTTTGCACAGAACATCCCTGTTCCTGTAGCCAGTGTTTCATTCATAAATAACTACTTTTCAACCTAAGTTATTACATCTAAACATAGCAGCATAGTTTAGAGGTACATCAGAAGTTTTCACTTGCATGGGAGTGAAGGGAATAACATCACTGGGAGTAAGTCCTGAAGTTTAGAATCTTATTACTCACTTCTCTGACAAAAGCAATGCATCCCCCTTAACAATAACATTGGTATTGTGAAGGAAATCTTGTTGGTCCCCTGGCAGTAACTCACCGTAGTGAGCAGTGCTGGTTTCCCCCAGTGGAAAACCAGTAAGGTAGTTTAGACATAGCGGGAAAGGACCAACAAGAGTGTGTTTTGGACACCACCACCAATGTTCTTGCAGTAAGGAAGAAATGGCTGACAAGTCACTTGTCTTCTTTTCTTGTAATTGTCTCAAGTTCTTAAGTCATGTTTCAGTGCCCATTTCAACCAACAGGCTGAGGGCAGTGAGAACATCCCACTGCCTCCAGTGCATCCCACTGAGCACAGTGGCTCAAAATTTTACCTCACCTAAACATCCGAGCAAGGCATGTAATCAGTTATTGCAACTGATTCAATTAATACAAATCATTAAGGAAAAGAGAAAACAATCTGAAAAAAATTTTGGCTGATGTCATCCTCTGGAATCAGCTGAGAGTTCTCACCAGTGAGCAGGCTTGAAGTTCAGGTTGACAGGTAGGGTTTGTGATATAAAACACTTAAGTGTATATATAAACATGTATATATTTGTGTATACATTTTTACATCACAAAGCATCTCTCACATACGTGATATATATATTTATAAAATTGCAAACATTTTTATATCACAAATTCTACCTATACACCCCCCCACCTGTTTTTAGGAATTGGACTTTTGTTAGGAATTTTAAAATCGAGCATATGCAGTGCTGTAAGAAGGAAAATAATATAAAATGTTACATGATTAAATCCCGTCAGGATCTTTGCCTGGATGTGCTGATGAGACCGCTGCATGTTTTTTCCTGTAAACTCTTGTGGCTTATCCATGAAGTGCAATCAAAGTTGTCAGGATCATGAAACCCCTTTAACTGGAATTTTACTGTCTATGCAGTATCAAGTGGAATGAGACTGTATGTATTTATTCTTCCCAGACTGACAGCATCTCTTCAAGTTCTCTCTCACTCTCTGCATCCTGGAAATGTAGTAAGAAAAAAGATACAGCCTGATGGAAACAACTAAAAAAGAGAATTTCCCTCTTCTTCTCCAACCCCATACCAGGTTTTAAGTATACCCCCAGCCTCACGTTTTTCCTCTTAATGCTTTTTATCCTCCCCTCCCCTGTACTTTCCTCTCACCGCTGCTGTCGAAGCCTATCTAACTTTTGCAGAGTTTCTCTTATGTTTCCTTTTGAGAGAACTGACAACCAAACCAGCAGAATTCAAACCTCTGCTCCCTCACTGATTTTTGTACTCTGGATAAATGCCCTTGTTCTTCCTTCTCAACATGATGGAAGTTATCTGATTGACGATAAGAACTAACATTTGCAAAGACTTAACAAATCCACTTAAGTGTTGGCCTCTTTACTCCATTCTCACTTTTAATTTCAGAGCAGGAGAGAGAATTAACTCTTCATGTCTCTTCTGCCTGTAGCCTTCTCCTGGTCTTTCCTGAAAATCTCAATGCTTTTACGATTTAATCTTATGCCTCCAACACGTATTTTTTGATCTTTTGGAAAAAATCATCTTTCTATTTATCAGACATACCACTCCAACTCTGTCTAGAGGGATTCTCAATCAGCATACAGTGAGGAAGCTCCTCAACAGGCAGAGCTGGGATATTCCCTTCTGCAAGAAGAGAATAAATTCTGCTCCATGCCCCATTTTCCCCAGATTTGGCAGCAGCCGGTGTCCAAGTGGTTTCTGCAATACTGGCCAGTGCCCTGCAGGTGGGAGCACAGGCAAGCCAGCTCCTTGCCAGATGCTTTGCCAACATCTCTGGCATACTTGTGGTTTGAATCCCAGCACAATACTCCTGCTACAGCAATGTAAAAACTAATCATGGCCCTAAAAGCAGAGAAAATGTTGCGTATAACTCTTGCCTTCTGCCCAGCATGTTTATTCCATCAGACTAAGGCTAAAGCTGTAAGATCTTGAGGACCTTCCTTACAGTAGTTTGTTTGCATTTCTCATGATGATGCCAGTAACACCAGATTAATATTGTGTCATATTTTTATTCAGTTTCTAACTGGCAGTAATTTGAGGGCACTGTCTATACAGCTTTTGCTTAACAGAAAAAGTGCAAAGGAAAGTGCAAAAGAGCTCCCAGCTGGGGAATGCTGCCGCATGGCAGTTTCTCAAATGCATTACAGCCTGCTCTCCAAAACCCTGTAAAAGTAGTAAGAGCTGAAATATCCTAGATATTAAAAAAAAAAACAATTAAATGCAGGGCAGCACACACAAACTTCTGAAAGGCCAAGAGAGTCAAATGCTGGTGCTTCCTCTGAAGCTGCACAGGCCATTAGAAGAGGTAAAGCCGTGCTCCAGCCCGAGGACAACCGATCAGCTTCAGTGGCCCCATCTGAGTTGAGCTGGCCAGGCACAACAGTGCCCAAATGAATAAACCTCCCCCCAAAACGGGGTAGTGAGAAGCATACAGCAATCACTCAGCAGTTCTGCAGATACACCAGTCCACGAGCTGCCGTGCTGAACAATGCTGGGCATTCAAATGTGTCCATAATCTAACCCTGCAAACAAGACAATACTTGCATGGTGCTGTGCTGGACTTCTAAGCCTGTATCAGGCATACTCTCAACCTCTGAATATTTTTCATTATTTTGCTGAATTGCTTTAGCCATTCGGATAACAGGTCCCAAGAGAAGAAGAGTCCACGCTAAGGAACAAAATGCTTTAAAACCTGGAACACCTTTTAGAGAATAATTTTATCTCTGCTCATCACTAACACATGCTTACTGAGATCGCTACCTCTTTTGTATTAACTGGCAGCTCCGAGGCAAGATTCATCCAGAGAGCAGCTGCAGAGTTGTTCCCCAGGTCCTTGTAACACTGTGAACATAAAATGACAACGTGAGAAGAGTTAAATGGGAAAAAATAGGCAGCAAATGTAACTGAGCAATTATGAACCCTGGCAACTGATAAAAAGAGCTACTGCTACCTCTTACCCATATGCACAGTATAGATACAGGCTTCTGACATTTCCTGCCGTATACATCACGCACAAAGCATCAGAATCACGATCAGATTATAGGATACTAGATTTCCTTTTTTGTTTTTTTGTTTGTTTGTTTGTGTTTTGGGCAAAGAGATTGTTATTTTGGTTGGAGATTTTAAGGTGTTCCTGTGATTTTCACCATTATCGAAGCTCTATTTTTATTTCCACTTGGGCACTATTCCTCACAGGACTTTCATCATAAACCCTCTGCACTGAGAGCACATCATCTTACGAAGCTTACATTCCCTGGGCTGTTAAAAATGAGGTTCAACTGCAAGCACCGTAACATCTAATATTTACAGGTCTCTTGGGTCTCACAAGAGGTGTGAAAAATTCTTTTGTGAACTCTTCTCCAGCAGCAGAGAAATGCTCATTCCTCTATGTAACAGGGAGTTTTTCAGTGCCTAGAGAGTCACAGAGGTATTTGCAGACTACAAAATAAGCATGGTAAAATGAAGTGGTTGCTAAAAAAACCCCATCAGCAATGCAGTTAATCACTGTAATTGCCATAAAAAGCCAACATTCAGTTAGGATAAGGACAGCAGTTAAATTGTTGCAGACTGAAATGTCACTGCATGGTATGTGCATGAGTGTATTTTGGTGATTTTCCCATGTTGTGGGGTAGTTCTGAAAGAGAACTATCCATTCTGCTGTGGGCACTGTCAAATTTTTACATCTGATGAATTCAAAATAGACAGGAGTCGTGGACATCCATTGAAGCCTTTAAAAACCCTGCATCCCTGCATCTCAGTCAAAAATGTCAGAAGATAACTGTAAAACACAATTATTTTTTTCCTCTGAAGTTTGACCCATCAGAGCACTATCTCTTTCAAAATAATTAGACACCAATTACACTTTTTAAATTTTGTGATTAAAGATGTGAACCAAAGTAACAGAGCCTGGGATTAGGGAAAAAAAAAACAAAACCAACAACACAAAACTCAAATCAAACAGATCCAAGTAGTCCTACTAACCTCTACACTAATTTGTGTTTGCAGTGTATTTCTGAAGCTCAATCACATCTGCCAGACATGTGGTGAACTATTAACCCAATAAAAACATATCAGCTGATACAGATTACACACAATGAAACCCGTATTTTTACATCAACTCTGAAAATCTGTTCAGGTTAAGACTTGACAGTATTTGCTGCTGCAACTTCCCTGGAAATAAGTTCCAAGTCTTCCATCCTTTACTCTATACAAGACATTTAGGGGCGATTTTGAATTTCCATGAAAGCTGGCTATATTTACAAGCAGAGAGAGAAGCAATTAAGACCACATTCATCATGGTACATAAGCAGCCAGAAACAAAAGGCTAGCTGATTTACAAATACGTGTCTGTTTTTATCTAACAGATGACTCATGACTAAATACACACAGTGAGCTGCAATACATCAAAGATGAAATCCAGCTGGTGTGAAAGCTACTACACCTCTTGCTAGGTCTTCCTCCTCTATCACCTTCATTTTCCTTTAATGAGATGCTTATTGTGGAATAAGTTTTGCACCTAGGTTCCAGTAATAATGTATTCCAGACCAAGCAGATCCTATGACTTGCACGCTACCCTGATAAAATTCACATTCTTTGGGACACAGGGAATTCAGGAATTTCACAGAGAATAACTACAGCTACTCTTTGCTACACCCACTCTGGCTAATACTTCTAAAGCTATCTGGACTTTAAACTAGACTCCAACTGGAGGCTGTAGGTATTAAGCAGCAACTTTAACATTTAAGAGTTCAAAACCAATTATTCCCTCAACGCAAACAAAAAGATCTTTGGAGCTCCAGCTCCAGGCACTTGTGGTGTATTTAATCATCACTCAAGACTCCCATCTGTCCTGGTAAAATAGAGACATACTTTATCCTTTACATTTCCCCATGACACACTTTCTGTACACACCACAGAAGTCCATAGCGGTGGTGGGATTAAACCTCCAGCCTGTGGCTTACCAGTTACCAGTGCAGCTTTATATAGGATTTTATCTCTTAAAAAACAAGAAGGATGCTCCACTGGATGACTCAAAGGCAATATCCTCCCTAAATTGTAATGTCTCTGCACTAGGTGATGATTTGACCTTTTTTAGGAACATTATCATCTTACAAAATCTTGCTTCCGCATGGAGTAATTTACATGTCCATAGCACTTTACAGCCAAAGGTAATTTTTAAATACAAATCTTATCCTAGGAGGATATGACTGATCTAAAGAAAGCAACAAGTGACTGGTTACCTTGGCAATGTATACTCGTCCTGCTTTGGAAAATCCTGGGCTGAGTTCTTCCACCTACAAAGGACAAAGGGGGGGTGCAGCAGGCAGAGAGAAGCAGACATAAGGATATGCAAAGGACACAGTTAATGCTTACATCAGGCTCGCTGCATCTCTTAAAAAAGAAAAGGAAAAAAAAAAAAAGATTACTAAGCCCTACTTTTGTAAATCAGTAGTGTAAGAATTTTTCATAGGGTTGCCTGGCTGGGTTAGTACAGTCCTCAGATTCTCATAAAGTTCCCCGTGACTCAATGAAGAACGTTCACACTTCTCACCTAATCTAAGCATCACGGAAGAACAGTGAGATGAAGTCAAGCACTCAGAAGCTAAGGGAAACTCAGAACCAGCCTGATGACCTCCTCTTGCACATGTGTATGCACTATTTTTAATGTCCTTGCCCATGCAGTCTCATCCACTTGGGCTTTTCCCAAATATGCTGGTGCCAAAACTCAGGAGTCTTCCCCCAGTTTTTTATGTTCTCCTTCCTGGCTACTAATTCCCAGGTTCCTAGTTACTCACGTCCCCCTGCCTTCTTCCATTCACTCAGCTACAGTTACCGCTCTCCAAGTAACTTTATTCCAGCGTGTTCCCATCAGGAACCCTTGGCCTGACCTGTATCCCACCCTCACGCAAACTCCCCGATGTGCTCTACCAAGATGCCTGGCCCCAGACATCAGAGGAAGCACTGAGAGCACAAGACAGACTGTGTTCATCCTCTTAATTCTGTTGTCTGACCTTAGATCTAGTTCAGCTTGTGACTAACCCAGAGCTGCAATTTGCCAGAAGATTTCCATTCCCCTGCAGCATGCCAGCTGCGGCTGAAAGCTGAAACGGACTCTGTGAGCATAGGGGAAGCGCATTTGTTTGGGGGGTAATTAGCTTCCAGAGGGACCCTTCTGTGTCCTTTTGAAAATCTATATATCTAACCAAAGCTAAACCTCAGAAAATGCAAGTTCCTGTTTCAAACCACAGCACTGTCCCAACTCATCAATAAAAGCAACAAGCTGTTTTTCTTGCTAATGAAAAGAAACAAAAACACTTTGCCTCAAACTTACTTCTGAAACAATTTAACCACTCTGGCTGAGAAGTCAGTTGCCTAGGGCTGATACCTATCACCTACCCTCTCCTCTCAAACAACAACATTTTGCCAAAATCCTAAGAAATTGAAATAAGTATGACATTCCCTGACACTTTCCAGAACTGCTGACCCAACCTATGAGTTATAAAGTGGTAGGGCAATTTGTTGCTGTAACACTTCATCAGAGGTGCTAAAGAGTAGTTCTCACAGGCACAGCCAAAGACAGCCTGCTTAACTCATCTTGTGCAGACCCTTGCAACAAGAGCTGTATGCTCAAAAATGTGACTCAGACCAGATCTTAAATTGATTTTCATCAATGGGAGGATGAAAAGAAGCCATTCAGAGGGAAGTACTCCAAAGAATTTCTTTCTAGAAATACATAAGCAATATGCCCCTGAAACCTTAAAGTGGTTGTCTTCAAACATTTGAAGCTGAGAAGTCTGACCTCATCAGACAGCCTTTTAATAAAACATTCTGAGAGAAATGAAGACAGAATGTACCTACACAAGCATTCCCAGAGATGAGCTCAAACAGATCTTACAGACCCTGAAAGAGCAGGCCATATGCCTTTAATATCAAGCAATGAATCACTCCACTATGCAGCTTTTAAAAGGAAACCAAAACCCTTAAAACTAATTCTGAACACTTTGGGTCTAGCTCCGATGTCTTCAAAATCACTTTCTTCTGTCTGGCTGTTCTATAACAGAGGCTCCACAATATTTCCTTTCACCAGCTTTTCCTCCACAGGTTCTAGTCAATGGAGATGTATCATGGAGCACTTGGGAGAGCAATGAGTTTAAGCAGAACACAAATACTCCAATTCCACACTTGTGACTGCATTTGGCAGGTTAGCAATATTCTTGCTTATCGGATTCCATTACCCGTAAGAAGTTTTGCAGTGCATCCTGTACAGTGGCTGTAGGAGGGGCTTCAAACAAAGCAGAAGCAGTCTTTTTTTCAAGCCACCCCAGGTGGGAAACCTGCAGAGACAGTAAGATAAAACTGTCAACCCCCCTAGAGACATAGCATATAAAAAAGTATACAGACAAGGAACTATCCAGTTTCTTGTAGCTGGCTCATGCACCTGAGAGAAAGCCAAGGACCTTTGCAGTATCAGCAGATTCTGGACGAGTAACCCAAGTCCAGCCACAGAATTAAACCTGACGTGCTTTTCCTTATCCAAAGTCAGCTTTTGCAATTCCATACATCAGCTGCCACACGCATAACGCTCAAAGTAAGATTTGTCTCTACAACTGGATATTACAGGCATGCAACAGTGCGGGTGGTCCAAAATCCCAAACCTCTGCCTTGCAGCCACACCAGTTGCTGGCAGTTCCCAGCGATGCATCGGGGAAAAAGCACGTACGGAGCCCTCCCATCGCCCAGCTTCAACCTTGTATGTGCTCTCCCCATACAAAGATCCCTCAAGAGGCAGGCTAAAGTCTTCCCACCAACAGATAATCACATTTTGAGAAATGTGCTATAATAATTATAGGGTGAATTACAGGTAGCTATAATAATTATTTTCTTATTCTCCTGCTTCCAGCTCCTCTCTCTAATAAGAAACACCTTGAAACATTAATGAGGGAAAGTACGCACAGGACCGTAACTTCTGATAACATCTTTTTAATGCTATATAATTCTTATAGTGCAGAATAGCAGAAGCACTAACGTATTTCTGCATACATCTGGTTTTTTTTCATAGCTTCAGCAGCTCTAAGAGCAGTAAGGCTGAGCAGAAAGTCCATAACAGAATAAAGAGCTGCGAGCTTCCACTAGTTTAGCTCACTGCTCCTCTGTAATTAACAGCATCGATTCAGCTACAGCCTCTGCAATGTGACTTCATTTTTGACAGCAGTGAAGCACTTTCAAATTGTATAAACTGAAAAGTAGATATTTACTGCAAACTCTTACTTCTTTTTATAGGCACTAAATCTGATTTATGGTATTTGACTCCAAGCTTCTCCCTGTCAAGAAACAGAAAGCAGTCGGCACGCTTACTTCTAATACCTCCAATACTTTGCATAGCAAAGGCAGAGGAAACACATGCTAAAGATTATACAGATACACTGGGCGCAGAAGCTCTTGCCAGCCCTGAAATGTCCTTGATCACATCCATATGTGCTTAAAGAACTGAAGGTAGTTTTTCATCAAGTACAGCACAGGGAACAGTAAGCTAGTTTGCATCTAGTACTTTTGCTAATCCATTTTTTGCCATTTCACCTCCCATGCCACCTGCAGTGACTGAAAACTAAGTCCAGAGCCCCGAACCCTTCAGAGCTCTAATTCAGAGCCGTTCAGAAATAACACTTTAAGCAAACAGCTTCCTTCTAGGAAAGAGACAAAAAGCAGAGGGAAAAATGAAGCACAGAATAGTGGCAATAAACAAATGAAACTGCAAATGCCCCAGCAGCTTTTACTCTATCGTCGCACAGAGGTACACCAAGTACTTTTAAAACCTTTTATTGATTCGGGGGCAAAAGTATTACAATAGCAAGAGCAAACGACGTCACCAAAGAGCAAATGACGTTGCCAATATGAAACCACTCTCTTCATGTTTCTGAAAATGTCAGTGTGTGTTCAGTACCACTGGCCTTTCTCTACCTTCTTCTGGCCTTTGATCGTCAGCACAGAGCAACCCACTGGAAATGGGCTCAGCTAGCATTTGTTCCCATCACCAACTCAGTGTTTCTGTAGTCCCTCTATTACTATGAACTTACATAAACTCTTATTAAAACCCTGTACCATTTAAAATAAAGTGCTTCAAGTGGTAACACTAGTATGAAGGTATACATTTTAGATTTAATCAGAGGCAGACAAGAGGGAGGTGAACTGCATAAGACTTCTCAATTACAGTTCAGAAAACACTTAGATGGAAGGCTGAGAGGTTTTGAATTCACTGTGTCCTGGCAGACAACAGTTTCAGCAGTGCTTTTATAAAAGCATTGAGGTGTTACACATATAAGAACATGAGCTTTTACATCGTAAGAGGTTTCTGAACGCAATGAGTTAACAGTATTCATCAGTGGAGTGTTTCACCTGGCACTGTTTCAGGACTGAAATGAAGAGCTGCTCGATCCCATGCAAGCACACCCTTTAAACTACTTCTCCAAGCAACCAGGACATTCCCACACCTGTACTTTCTGATACAATATCTGAGTTCAGCCACCAAAGAGTGTCCTCAGTCCTTACAGCCGGTGGTTTGAATCCACCTCTCTTTCAAGTAAACAGGGATGATTTAAATTCCAAGGAGGAATAAAACAGCAGTAAGTAGTAATAAACTATTTTACCTGGTAACACCACCTGCCCAAGAGATAGTAACACTTCGGATCCTCTGGTTTCAGTTCAATCGCCTTATCAATGTGTTCCTATGAAAAACCATCACCAACACACATTAAATTTTTGTTATAAGCTAACACAACATGCACGACAGCAGATGAACAAATGTGGAAAGAGGAAAGGAAGAAGTTCACAAGTTAAGTGTCAGTGACCAATAAAATTACAGCTACAAAGATTCCAAATTTTCTTAAGAATGTGGGGTTTCAGTGAACACAAAACCCCAGCATTTTATGAGTCTCAGAGACAAGAATCACTATACATAATAAAAAAATGAAGCTGCCCTTCATTTTGTTGTATCACCTTTTCAGAGCTTTGACATAATCAACTCATTGCTCACATCAATAGCTGACAAGGTAATAATTATTATGTGGCCTGTTCTGTAGGAACTGTTCCAGGCACATCCTCTTACCCTGTAACACCCCTGCTGTGGACAAAAGGCAAATAAAGGAACCTCAGGAAGATTAAATCCTCTTTGAAAAGTAACTGCTTTGCATTTATGGGAGGGCGCAAGCATGCTCACAGACAGTTACTGAAGAAAAGTTGTTGCTCTATCTTACTAGCACATCGTAATTTGATGTTATGAGTTCTCAGTCTCACCATATGCAGACATTTTATTTGCAAGACTCTTCCTCTTCTTTTTTCTGAGACTACAGCGTGCAAAAGTGCAGAGCCAGACCTGTCACCCCCATTACACGTCGCTGGAGTCACCTTCCTCAGCCCACACCTCCCACTCATAGCATCTCTTCAAGATCTATCGCTTCCTTAACAAGAGCTGGAGCCAATTTTCCTAATTTATTACTACAGAAATAAGTATTGTTCAATATTTACACAAAAACCAGCACATCCTTCCTACTCACCTTAAAAACATATCCAATTTGAATGCGCTTCTGAATACTCTCATGTTCTGATAACTGCCCACAAAGAATAGCGTACCTACACAAAAGACATTTGCATGAAATCAAGCAGGCAGTTTAAAATATATATTTGCATTCTGTTGCTACCTTCAAAAGGAAGATATGTAAGTGCATTAAAGCATCACAACTTACTGGGGAAAACAAGGAATACTGTACATCTTTTACAGGGAAGAGACATATGCGGTAAGAAATGTCGTGCACAAGAAGGAATTAGCTTGAATGATGTTGGCAAGTCAAGAGGAGTGGATTGACAGTGAGACAAAAATTCATTGCAGCAATGGCTGGAAAGCCTTGTTCTATGTAAAACAGGAGCAGCACACTTCTACGCCCTAAATCTCTTCACTCAGCAACAAAACTGTGTCAAAACGCAGAGCAATGAAGAATAAACGCTACTGCAGCGAGAGCCAGAACTATGAAAAGCTCTAAGTTGCACAATGATCTTCCATACGCAACACCCATCTATAGCACAGCTGTTGTCTACTTCAAGGGAAAAGATTGTGAAAACCTACCTATATCCTGCAGCCCAACACGGCCACCAAACGCGGGAAGCAAAATAACATGGTGAAAGGGCAAAGCCACTTAGTTTTGTCTAGTAAGAGATCATACATTGTGAGCCTGAAAAGCACGGGCCCTAGCAAAATCAGTTGTTTCATGAGCCATGAACGTTAAGGAAGGTTAATTATCCATGGATTTGCACCCTCCCATCTCACTGCCCTGCATCACAGCGGTTCAAATGCCCTCGCTCCCTCCACTGCTTCCCAAGAAACAGAAAAAAAACAAAACAACAAATTGTGGAGGTGTGTGATTCAATGCAAACTGACATTTCAGCTGAGCTGATTCGGTCTTTGACCTCTGCCATCCCACTTAGGTGAGATCTGTGGGAATGGAAGAGGCTTCCTCTCTCTTCTCTGACTATGGCTCAAAAATATTAGGTGCAACAGATGGACAAACGAGTAACACAAGTCTTGTTCTTTCAAAAAACAAAGCTAAGAAGTAGAAAGATGCAAGAAAACCTCCCTCGAGATTTCTTTTACTACATCCACATCCCAGCGCTGCTGGATACTCTGTCTCATCTCATCCCAAAGCACCCCTGGTGACAGCTAACCACAACAGATGTTTGTGCAGGAATTTTTCAGAAGACTTTTGAATCTCCAAACTTCCTTCAGTGTCATGAAAAAAACCCACAAATTTCACACCTCATTGCTCTTGCCTGAACGAAGTTTTCAATGTGTCAGCTACAACACAAAGAAGTTACACCTCCTGAATATTTAGAATTTCATTAAATCTGATTCTTTTAACATGCTAATTTTATTGGGAAAAAAACCCTCTGGTTCAGTTCTAAAACTCTTATTTTTTCATGATACTGGAAAAGATTACTAGATCAATGTCTTAACTGGGTAAAATCCATTCTCTCCCACTGACAAAGTTCACAGCTGCACTGACACAATCTGTCACTTACAGATGCTGAAGTAAATGTTTTTATGATCTCCTCCAGTTTTGTTTCACAACAAACATCAGTCTGTGCTAAATATCCCTAACCACAACATGACTAGGGTTTAGAAATACAAGCCAATAAAAGGCTTATTTTCTAAGATCACAAGATAAAAATAAATCATGCACTCTGTAGCCCTGCCTAATGTATAGGAACTTGTCAGAATATAGCTCCTATAACCATACTGTTTAAGCTACTGAAAATACATGGGCAGGCATTAAATAAGATTGGGTCAAGTTTAAGGTTCTGCAACAAAACGGGAACACCATGCTTTTTTGAAATAGAAGCTAAACTGCTGCATAACCTCCCTTTATATCACCCCATCCTTCCCCAGGGAAAGCTTAACGAGCCCCTTCAAAGCAGCAGTAAGTCCAATGGGACACTGAGCTAGTTTAGTCAGATCTCTCCACCAAACATATAAACATCACGTGGTGCGATATGCAGCTGTCAAGAAATATAAAAATACCAGATAATTTTTTTAACAGCCTGGTGAGATGTAACATAAAATAAGCAGTAAACAGTAGTCCTATGTTTGTGGCATGAAATAAAATAATTAAAAAAAAAAAGAAAAAAAAATGGTAAAAGATGCCTGAACTGGTTTTTCCCTGCAATCCCAGGAAGAGATGACTCTACTCGACCCAGCTTTGCTGGCCTCAGCCCTTTGCGTGAACCTTCCTTTTCAGCTTGTGCCTCGAGGTCCGATGGCACCAGCCTGCGGGTGATTTTCATACACAAGACTTTGCGGTTCTGAGATTTTAGGCTCTGGAGGTCTTCAGATCCCGGCTTCCCTTCTTCACTCAGCAGCACCAACACGGTTTTCTGCTTTTTTCTCTTCTGCTTGTTTAGCTTGGCTTGTTGGAGCTATTTATTCTAGTTCATCTGGTGAAACGCCTTGGGATGAGTGTCACAAGAGGCATTGCTGAGTTGCAGGAGGACTGACCAGCAGTAATAGGATAGATTAAAAATAATGAGTTAGGGAAGGGGATTTTCATCTTCTGTAAACAAGATGTAACCTCTGAAGCACTGTGCAGATTGATGTCTCAGCAGTTACCAAAACCTTGTATTATGATATCCCTTGACTAATTATTAACCAGAACTACTCATTAAGCTGCTGACACTGGTCAAACTGCAAGTTCCCATATGAATCTCAGCTCCGTAAGGATTTCCCCATTTATTAGAAAATAAACTCTGTGGAAGCAGATACTACCACTGAGAGACCCTCTGTTCTTCCAGCTTAAATCCCCAAGCCTGGGACACACAGCTCTGAAGAAACTTCATTTTCAATGCTGCACTCTGGCTGACTCCCATCGAAGCAGGACTCCTGGCCTCTGAGCACAAAACACACAGCTCAGCGCAGCCCAGCACCTCCAGCTCCATGGCCAGCATGGTTTGCCAACCCAAATAAATCTCTTATCTCTGTTTCAAAGACTGGCTAGCTGAGTGTGCTGGTGCTCCTTTCTGCATTAGACAATCAGGAAATTAAAAAGAAACTGCGAGGCAAAGGAGAATAAAAGGAGAAGGGGAAAGAAGTGGGAAGAGGCAGCAATTTTGCAGCCAACTGATAAAAGTGAAATACAGTATGCTTTCTATTGCTGAAGATGAGCCAAACAGGAATGTCTGACCAGTGACAACAGCACGAAGGCACAGAAGTTCTTTCCTTTTATTGACATCAAAATTTGCTTCATACATATTTAACTAATTTTTCATTGCAACACCCAACAAACTAATGAGCTAGAACACATTCCTATTCAATCAGCATTAGCTGTGAACTGAACAGATCAAGGCTAGCTTGTAAAAATTCTTCAGTGTCATTCAAGCAGCACTGCTAGTAAATCAAGAAAGAAGTTTTATCACACACAGACAAGAAGATTAAAAATCCTTCTCAAAGCTCAACTTTCACCCACCAGAGTCAGATAAAAGCTAGAAGAATAAAACCCTTTCTTATCAAGTAAATGATCTGGAGAAACAAAGCTCCAAAATACACATCTTGATAAAAGAATGTAGAAGTCCTCTCAATTTTTTACAAGCATTACCAGTTTTTCACCTTCCTGTGCGCTGACTGCTCTCTTCACTTGAGAACAGGAAGGAGACAGATAATTAGCATGGAAGTATTTGCACTGCAACACACCAACAATGAAAGTAATCATTCTTTTAGGTATTAGTACTTGGGGAGAGACAGCAGAATTCCCAGTGACTTAACCTGAAATTAACGACCGCCTGGTCATAAAGAGCTTGGGCTTTCCTAAGGGCACACAAGATCGAAGGAAAACATGAGGAAGGCAGAAGTATTCCTCCAGGCTTTGTCTGCATGGAGAGCTCAGTGAGGAGGCCAGGGTGTAAATTCACAGAGCATCAGTTAAGCTGAAATAATTCCCCATTTGGCTATACTTAGTAGCACTGTTCTCCAGTGGCACAACCAGATCTCCCTTCCCTACAGGCTGTGAACGTCCATACGGGAGAGTTTCTACATTCTATATGAACAACCTAGTTTCTGCATTAACTTCCCACCACACACAAGTCCTAAGTCTAAGCTTGGCTTTGCCCTACCAGCAGCAGACGTCTGGCTGTGTGCCAGCTGAGTATCGATAAACTTTGGTTTACTTTGTAGAACGCCATGTCACGGCTGTGTTCACTGCTGGTCATATGTCTTCCCAGATAAGGGTAAGAATTCATCAAGAGCCCTGCTGGCTTGACATGGGAGATAAAAGCCCAGTTTGAGGTGTAAGAAACCCCAAGACTTCTGCAGAGATAGCAAATCTGTAAAGTACAGACCAGCTGAAAAGGGTAACTGACGATGATGGCATGTATGCTAGAAATTTAAGCACAATAAATCATGTTCTGGATTAAAGAAACATTGGTTTTCTACTGACACTGTCTCAATTTTCCACAGGGACTAAAATTTTATACATGTTCTTTCACACTAAGGGATCACATCAAAAACTGCCGTGATTAACATTGGCTTCACCTCTGTTCTGACTCACAAAAATACTTACAGCTACTCTTAAATTGTAAAAAAAAAAAAAAACCCCAACCAAACAAAACCCAAAAAACCACCCAACAAAAAACCCCAACAAAAAAACCCAAACCAACCAAAAACCCCAGGTACGTACAGAGGAACACTTTTCAGGATGCCTTCTACCACTTCTTTAATAATATTTCATTTAATATATTCTGAAAATTGGCTACTGCCGAAAGAGGTTTGACACATCAAACATTTTACACTTTAAATGATCCACACGAGGCACTACATCCATGTCACTCACAACTTTTTAAACAGTAACTAGGTAAAGATTAAGTCCTCTTTGCATGCACATGTAACTATATAGCTTTGCTGTACAGGGTTTGCTGTTCATGCTAAGCAATGCTTTGTCTACCCAGGGTTTGCTTTAGTTCCATGTTTCAGAAGCCTGACACCATCTCCTTGCAGAAGGAAAGTCTTTACACATCTGTGTTCCAAACCTTCAAATATTCTGAGTGTCCCTGGGCACAGCAAGCTCCTTTCACATGAACACCTAAGCTCCCCACTCTAGAACAGGCGGCCAGCGATAGCAAACTTGATTTCCTGTGCATTGCTGGCGCTCGCAGCCTCATACTTGATGAGCCACACTAGATTGTCTTGATAAATTAAACACTACCTGCAGCGTGGCTAGAGCCACTGCCTGAACCACTGTCCCAAAAGCACACATCTTGGGTATGCCATTTTAAGATTCTATCCTTACAATTGAAAACTAAGTCCTACAAAAGAAAATTGTGTGATAGACTTAGCAGCTGCTCCTCCTCTGAAGTCTTGCTAAGGACCGCAGCCTTTCGGGGAAGATTGGCTTCTGCTTCCTTCAGAGCAGGAGCAGGCTTGGTCTTACATTATAATTAAAGCTTCAACACACCACAGGCCACCTGAGCTACAGGTACTGCATGGAAAAGTGTCAATGAAATATTCTAGATCTTGCCTAGCATCACTCCAACCAAGGTCACTGAACATCAAATCTGCACAGCTTGTTTGAACTGTCCGTTACAGAGATGATGAATTATTCTAAAGAGAAGAAACCTGCCATACTTGCTATATTATTATTTTTCCTGGCACACAATTTGATGAAGCCTGAAAATATTTTGTTGCGTGAGAGCAGCTATGCTGGATCAAGCCAGAGGTCACCCTGACCCTCTATCCTGTTTCTGTGTGCACTACTGAAAACAGCTTAACATGGGGGAAAGGGCAGAACCATCGCTCACTGAAAGCTGGGAGAGCACCCAGCCTTATCAAGGCTTTCATGAGGAACCTGAAGTTCAGCTCACTCGCTTTGGAGCTGAAAAATCCAGTCTATGTAATTGCTCCTCTAAGCTTTCTTTTATACCCTTAATCATTCTTATCACCTTTCTGATGTTTTATCTATTCCAAGAAGGAAACTGCCATGCAGATGTACTATAGATGTGCACCATGAATTAAGATGCTTTCCTGGTTCTCCTCTTTCAACCCATACTTTGCCCTTTGATGCCTGGGAGTGAATGCTTTCAAATAACTGCTTAATTAAGACACAATCTCTCCTGTTTTAAAAGACCATCATTGTACATGCGTAATTAGGAATGCTTTTAACCTGTGATTATTACTTTGCCTCTACCAACACCACCTGCCATTTTTGCATGCTTATTTGATGGAAGACATCCTTCTGCAACTTTCTGAAGTCAGTTTGAGCTCACATCTTAGCTCTGTTTATGAATATGCTTAACAGTACACATCCTGGCACACTTGGTAACCTCCCCCAGCTCTGAAAGCAGAGCACATCTTCCCTTGTTTCCTATTTTTAGCTTGCTGTTCAGCCAACGCTGTTTACTCGCGATAGCTCAGTCCCACTCAAGAGACCTGCACGAGGGAATTTGTCCAGGGCTTCTAAAACTCCAAGTACACAGTACCGGTGGGCTAGCACCCCCACCCACATTGTGAGGCATTTCTGTGTAACAGGTGCATTTTCTCGTGAAGGTGGCATATCGTATTAGTCTCCAACTTATATTTAAGATAGCTTTAAGTGACAGGGCAGGCAAGGAAGCTGGATGAGTTGCTAGTTTCCTTGATCATCTAATTACCCTTTAAAGATCAGCACTACGCTTATTGCTCTGAGTGATGCAAATTTAAGCCATTAGTTATGTATCACAGCTAGTATTTCTCAATTTCTGGTATCAGTTCTGGTTTTACCACCTCTGAAACATTTCAGTAGTGATTTTAATTTGGCTTGCTAGACTTTCCTCCCTGTTCTGCTTTATTGTACAGGACACTGAAAGACGTCTTCTTGTAGTTCTAATAGTCTCCTCTGCTGTTTAAAGGGAATTAAAAAAAGTACTATGATTAAAGGCTTCTTTTATTTTTGTTAATGGGTAACTTATTATCCTGAACCTCTAAAACTCTTGCCTTTAAACAAGCTTTGAATCATCTGCAAGCACTTTACTCCTATAGCTCTTCCTGTACCGAAGCTTCCCCATAGACATTTCATTTCTTTTGAAGTTATCACTACTCACTGAAACCCTTCCCATGCTCCTACAAGGATGTTCAATCTCAGTACTTTATGGTAATGACTATAAAGTGGGTTTGCTTTTGTAACACCTTGAACCAGACCCTATCCATCGCTCACTGCCAAAACAAGACCTGTTTCACTGCTTTTAACACTCCAGGACATTGTCATCATCTTACCATATTTTTTATGGTGCTTATTTAAAAAAAAAAAAAAATCACAAAAAAATATTTGCTACATTATGTTCCAACGTGATATGCTTATCAAGTCTTGGGGGAAAGCACAAAGGAGAATAGTCTTCTCACATTATTGTGAATTAATTCTGCCCCAAAAGATATTCTGAGCTCCGTAGTTTTCTTTAGCTTGTGAGTCACTATCCAAGCCAACTAGTGTTAACACATTTTCTATTTCTACATGGAATTTAAATTCACAGAGATCCTCTGTTTATCTGTTGATATATCTAATTTTTATATGTTTTTATAACACGCAACACTCATCACGCAGCACAACAATTCTGTAGTAGAATATGCATTGTGATATTAAACAAACATAGTAGGTATCTGGATTTTACCACCTAAATGAGATTACTTCTTAGTTCTCTTCCTATATGAGATTTTTATTTCTATCCTTTCATTTTTAAAAAAGCTATAATTTTGGGTATATCAAATAATCCAAAATCCCACAGATTTTTGCTGCACAGTATGTTCTTGGGCAGGGGGGAATCATTCTTATCTGTAGCTACTATGAACTGCTTAAGTCTGGTTTTTTTTTCTTCTTAAGAATTTTTACCTTGGTTACCACACAGCCATATATGCCATTCCCTCCCCCTCAGCATCTTAGCAAATTTTTCAGCTTTCACAACAGCCAGTTGCTCTTAGCTCCACAGCTCTGTATTTTCCTGAATATTTACTATGTTGTATACTCATCAAGTAAAGTTTCCCCAAAATTTTTAACTGTATATATTTATCTTCACTTAGTGCTCTAAAACCATAAATAATAGTGCTGTAAAATGCTAAAGCTCTTGCATTTCATGTCAAGAGTGTCATCCAGCAATGGCTAGCTCAAGGAGACCCATCTGTCTTTTATCTAACTCAGGGGAACAGGACCTCTCAGATTTAACTGGCATATACGATTATTTGGAAGTGTAATTATTTTATTTTTTTTTTAATTATTTTTCCTCTTTTCACCCCTGAAATTTCCTAGACAGGCTGGTTTGGGAATACCATGGAATTGTGGTTTGTTTTTGGGTTTTTACCAGTATAATTATTTCATTTCCAAGTGTGAACTTTTTGCTCAATACACCATAATTAAACTGTGTATCTCCTCATCTAGAGACTGGTATACTGATCTCAACTGCAGGTACGTACATACGGTGAGAAAGTGGGAAAAAATTAAGATATCATTTCTTAAAACTCCCACAGATGGACTCCAAACCTTTTATTTTTAAGTAGCTGTCCTCTATCACATGCTTGCACAACTTCGTGGAAAAAGTAACTGAGTACATAGCTCCAGCTGAAGTGATGTGGCAACTGTGAGCAAAACTATGCAAAAAACCCTCTGTAGGCTTCTCGTGACTGCTCTGGATGACAGTTGGGAATGACTTCAGTGTTACTTACACAACTGCAGGAGACCTCATATGAATTTGACTCAGTAGTAGAATGCACAAGAACCACGGCTATAGCAGTCCAAACATTAACGCACTGCCAGCCAAACAGGCATCCCAAATGCCCAGGTATTTGTATGAAGGTCTTCACTATTTTATATGAAAACAACGTTGTTTTTTTTTTTTGAGACAGTACTGTGGGATTTTTATTTTTGTTACTTATTGCACAGCCGAGGCAGATGATGGTTTATGTCTGCCAAGAAACAAACTGCTCAGCTTTGCTCTAGTGGAACCAACAAAAACACACAATAGAAGCAATTCATGACGACTCCCATCCCTCTGCAAAAGCAGCCGAAGCCTGCTACACAAGCAAAGCCTCACCCTCTCCAACAGCAATCAGCTCCACAAGGACTACTTTATTTGACCAAGATACTCCGAGATGAAAGCAAAAGCCCAACATACACAAATTCCCATACCACCCTGAGGCAGTACCTCAACTTGGAAGACTGCGAAGTGCAGCCCTAGGAATCTCAGGATGAATTCAGGTGATCACTCAAAACCACTTCCAGTTACAGACAGAAAACCTGCTCAGATGCTTGGTACTGTCTTCAATTTCTGTGCTTTGCACCAACAGATGGAATACAGAAGTTTCTAGTAACTTGAATTCCCAGTCTTGCCAGTAAGAGAGACGAGGAGAATATCAAAATAAACTCCACTTCCTGCTTATAGAGAAATGAATGAGGACAAAAAACAACAACAAAAAAAAAAGACAGACTGATGTATGTTAAGTTTTAGGATCATTAGCATCCTTTTTGTGACATTCCTGTAAGCAAACAAAGGAAAGATGGTATCGCTGTAACCAATATAATATTGATCTGCAGTTCATTGGAGGGTGAACATGGGAGGTTCATCACTGGAGGTCTGTCTAAACTGCTTCAAAGAGCATCTATCAGAAAAAAAACATGACTTTGTTTGGGAGTAAATAAATTACCTGAGTCTCCTTTACCCTAATTCTTCTGCTATTAACTGTTCTTTGAAAATCACTGTGAACAAATGGGCATTGAATGGAGTATCAAAAAAAATCCCCTGACAACACTGATATTATTAATTAACTCCATTAAGTCGGGTAATATAGCAGAGATTAAATTTAAATAGGCTGCAGACCAGCATATGCTAGAAAATTCATCAATTAAGGAAGGGGGGAGTGGCTGCTGAGAAAACTTAAAAGGTTACAGTACATCATAATCAGCCGATGGCAATAATATGATGCTGCACTACCAAGCCGCAGCTGAAGTATTATATACAATTTCTGAGTAACAAATTGCAAAGAAAAAAAAAAGACAAATTGGATAGAGTCCATGAGACAGCAATGACAATAGGAGGTTCGCAGAACACCACCATGCTAAAAGGTTGTGACAAGCATGTCTGCTTTCTTTCAAAAGCCTGAATAAATACAACTGTTGTATTTCTCTTACAAATACTACCTCACATTAAACATTTTTTCCATGTCCAGAGAGGACAGAAGTAAAAACAAAGCTTAGGTTGGTATCAGGAAAAATCCATACAGATATAAGATATCCATAGAATTAAACACACTACTTGATAAAACAGGAGAAAGGGGAGAGAAGGGGACAGGAGGGGAGAGAAGGGGACAGGGCAAACCCCTTCACTAGAAGCTTTTAGGGATCAGGCTCAGTGTCAGTACCCTGGTGTGCATCACTGCAAGACAAGTGAGATGATTGTCTTGATTCCTTAAACACTAGAAACCAAACACCTTTCTGGAGCAGTGGTCTGTTTCATACTCAAATTCTTATGAACATATTCAGGTTCCAAAGCAACCAGGCAAATTATGTTGTTCCGTGTTAGCCAGTAAAGAGTCTGCTGAGGCACGTGGCTAAAACCAAAGTTAATTTTCATTAGTCATTTCAGTCAAAATTCAAATGAACACCACAGAAAAGAAAGGTTAAAATATCCCCTTCTCTACCTGCACTGAAATCCGTCTTTCCTCGATCCCCAAAGAGTTAAACTCTTCATTAGCTACTCATCTAGGACACAAAATGTGTCTTCAATTTTGTTCAGTTTCTATGTTGGCTTTATCTGCTGAAGATCTTTAGTTTCCCTCGGGAGGTGGTAGGAAAGGACCACATGTTCTCTTCATACAACAAAATGTATTCATGGCCAGTGAAGTCTGAAGATACACAATTTCTGTAGAACACACAATTTCTATGGGGTGACCTCAAGCTTATTTAAACCTCTGGTTTTAGTAAGACTTAGAGTTTCAGCTGTCCTCCCAAGAGCTACCAGCAAAGAGCCTGGACAGAGCTGAGCACGATGTTTGGTTTTTTGGGGTTTTTTTTTGGTTTTTTTTTTTTAAAGACTGCAGGAACTACTAGTGCTTTCAAGGAAGGAGTCACCTGCATCAACACTGATGAGAACAGCTGCAAACTGAAGCCTTTTGTAGCGCTTGAGTCACTTACCACATTTGTAGCATTATCATTTGTGCTGTGAGAGCTTTTTACAAACATACTCATAATCTTAAGGCCTTAGTTCTCAGAACTCCTCTTTTCTTTATGCCTAACAAATAAAAAGCTACCCAGACTGTAAACGTCAAGTTGCTTCACTATTTCCAAGAGAAGGAGGGAATATTGATCCCTGCTGAGATTTCTTTTGTCCCTGGCTCCTACTTTTCAGTACTTTCTCTTCTTCGGCTCCTCTCTGGTGTTCCCACTCCTCCATGGCTTGGGACATGGAGGTACCTCAGGGTACCAACGCCTGTGCTGAAGGGAGGGACCCTCCCGAGTCAAGGGGATGCTATCAGGCTGCGTGCTATTTTTCCTCCTCTCAGTTCCGAAATATCTTCTAATGCCTATTCCTATTCGCTTCTGCCCCTAATCTATACCGTCAGTAACTTCCCTATTTAATCCACCAGCAGAATAGAAAATGCTCAGCTCATAAAACCAGACATAATTCAATGTTGGCCAGATCTGGGCAGTAATCCATCAAGAGTTAAATCCTGAAACACTGCCAGTTGTGAAAATTAAAGCTATCTTCAAGTTGTATCTGGAATGCTGCCACTTTTCAAAAAACTGGTATCTACCCACAGCTGGCCAGATGTACCAACAGAACTGAAAAGGGCTGGTACACAGTTCAGTGGCTATCAAGTGTGCAAGTCACTCCAAAGTGACAGTCTCTACAAGAGAGGGCACATTTCAGAGGCTCATCCAACCGAAGAATGTATCCTCCTCCCACTTCTCTATAACATATATGATAAAATATAAGCCAAAGCTTATTACTTCTGCAATGAAAGCTTTCAGCAGTCACCAAATGGCATTTAATTTCTAGCATGAAATATTCAACTCAAACAAAAGCTACTAATACAGCACCTGCAAAATTTTTCCCAGATGGACCTCTGAAATCCCTCGCTGCTCTGGTTGTATTTCCAATATTTCTATTAACAACAGGAGCAGAAGCCAAGGCAAACACACAGTTTGCTATCCTCCCCTGATCCCTAAAGCCGCTGTTACGTGCTTGTAGTCCTGCTGCAAACAGCCACACTGAAATGGACAGGGGATTCTAACAAGGCCATGATTGTTTCTCTCACTTCATTTGTGAGGTTCTCACATATTCATGCCTAAGCAGCAAACTGATGAGGTTTGTGCAATGATCAATGCCCCTTCCATCCACCCCTGAAAGCAATCAAGAACAGACTTAGAAACTTGCTCTGTCCTCCCATTCATGTGCTGACATCAGCTAAAGGAGTAATCAATTTAGTTGGACATAATACCTGTCTGTTCAGAGATCTTTTACTATTACAGCAGAGAATTATTTTGTCTATATCAAAAGTAAGAATTGGGTAAGAAGACAGAGGTATACAGGCATTAAGAACACCTGGTATAGTATCAATCAGCCTGCAATACACAAGCCTCTTGTAAAGGTACTAAATACATCACATGCCCAACACAACTCACATAGTTCTGCATTCCTAAGCAGCGCCTACAAGGAAAGCAGAGCCAGAGATCAGTCCCACTGCACAAAGGCTGACTTGTCTGTGTAGCTCTGATCAAATCTCAGTTCTGTTTTGACCAGCTCTGCGAAGATGGCTCTCTTGGGACCAGCTGGCTTCCAAGAGCAAGAGATTAGAATAACAGCTTTGTACCAAATCTAATGTCAAGAAGACCCAAGAGATCCATGAAAGGACTCTCCTTCATATTTGGGCAGATCCCAAAGCTAGTCCAGACATAGTCCCAGACACTTACTGCTTTCTCTGTCATTCTTGAGAAACCACTTACTATCACGCTGCCAAAGCCATCAAACCATCCAGCCACAAAACACTCTGAAGCTGCAGCCAGTCACGCTCTGCTCAGCGCTGCCTTCGCCAGCACTCAGATCCCTTCTTGTTCACAACGTTATTTTTGTTTGTTGCTTTTACGTGTCAGTCATTACTGCAATAACTATGAGGCACCAAGAGAGGGAAAAACAGTTTTATTTGCAACAATGATTGTGTGCAAAGTAGCTTCTGTCTTGCTTGACAAGCATCACACCTTAAAGCCAATAAAACAGGGAATGATTTGTGCAACAGAAGCAAATAATACAGCATATTAACATAACAATGAATAAGCACCAAAAACCAGCACAACTGCATCTTAAATGATCCACAAGCATTAAGTGGCAATTGATAAAATAGAAAGTTATGGTCAACATGAAGCCATGCACAGAGGAAGAAATGCAGCCCTAATGATACCTACACACAAACACAGCCTTCACCCAGCCTGTATCACACAGAAGAGATGCTAAAATCACTGGGAATACTTCTATTAAAATATCCATTTATATGTTGTGGAAAAGAGAAAGAGAACTGTATATGGAAGAAAGAATGAAAAGGATCATCACATTAGTGTTACACAAATCCATGCTGCTCCCACAACTTGAGTTCTGCAGTGAATTCCCATACTTTTGTCCGAAAAAAAGATATGGTAGAAAGACAATAATATGGGAAAGATAACATGTGTGATGAGAAATAATGAAATGATTCCCTATGAAAAGAGATAATAAAGACTGGGATTCTTCATCAAGGGAAACAGATACTAATGAGAGAAATACAACAGAATAAAATCATAATTTACAAAGGAAATGTGAATGATCGTTCTTGGTTCACTTCTCCATAAACCAAGAGCTAGGGCATCAAATCAAAACCAAAAAAAGCTTTAAGACCTCTACTGGCAATTTCAAACAGAGTAAGCAGGTCTGTTTTCTTCTACACAGAGCATGTTAAATTACGGGATCTGTACCAGAGAATGGTATCGGAATGGAAGGAACGAAGTGGCTGAGACAAGATTACATGAACTCACGGAGAACAGCTCCATCAGGGCCATGAACTCACTGCTGTTCTTCTCCCACCTGGAGCTATGGATGGCAGGCTGACAGCAAGCAACCATTGTATTCTTTCAATTTTGGGCTTTTTTGTATTTACCTAAACTTCACTACTACAGAACATGGCGAACTACATGTAATTCTGAGCAATGTGCCTATTACTTGAGTAAAGGGAAAACAAACAAGAATGTCTTTTGGAACTATGTTTTACCTTACATTTTTCATATGTATGTATCTTTCATCTATTAAGCATTATTTCATGAGAAATAATTTTTTTCTCAGGGTAAATCCAATTAGCATAAAAGGAGCCTGCAATTAAAACACCTTGCAACCATCCCATGACCCATACAGAGCTGGAAAGGGAATAATTTCCTGTTCTATTCATGGTAGAAAACAATTCTTTCTGTGACTGATAAAGGTAGTTACATATTTATTTCCAATAAATCCGATGCCTCCCACATGCTGCTCTGCTATTTCCTTTCTCCCACTGCCCTTGCTGCAGCTGCTCTCTAGAATTAAAAGCAAGATGTACATGCAGAAGCCCTACCTCGTTTGGAAAAAGAGACAGGTCTAATAGGGCAAGAACTGTGCACTTTTTCACCAAAACCCCCATGGGAAGAGGTGGGCATAGACTCCAACAGAGGCACTGACAACATCTCAGCTCAAACGTTTTGAGATTGTCTACTGGAGACACACAAATAAACACCACATTACAGCCATTACCTCTGCGCAGTATAAACCTAAATTACAAAGCCACGCTATCAATATACCCTGCAGCAGAACCTTGTTTTGTGTAATACCAGGCTAACAAGTATCAAAATGCCTTGCAAACATGAAGACTCAACCTGGCAACTAAAAACCCACTCCTTCAAGATGTTAAGCAGTAGACAAAGCCAAACACCATAATCAGCTAGAGATTAGTCACACTGTCTGTTCCACTATTCTTCGTTCATATCAAAGCTTTTATTGAGGACAGCAATTCATTACTAAGAGCTAAAATACACGGTCTTTTCAAGACAATAAAGGCACTTATTTACATGCTAGCAGTCCAAACCAATCCTCCAAATAAATTTAGCCACCTCAGAAACGCACAGGTCTTGTTTGGTAAAGATATTTAGCATCCTGTTTACCCAATAATTTCCATTTAAAAAAATAAATTTATCTTTTAGTCTATTTCACATGTCATCAATCCTTCACAGTAACTGCTAATAGACACTTTCATCAAGGAATTCACCACAATACCAGAAAAGCACATTCCCTTATCACTACAAATATCTGTATCGCTCTAACAATTCTCTTGGTGCGTTTTTTAAAAAAAAGAGCAGCAATCCTTTCAATCCTGTACATGAGCTGCAACCAAAGCCTGTTCAGTCAGGCTGCTGAAAAGGACAGGTACCTTCCCTCTTACCTACATCTGACTGAAATCCTAAACAGCCACAGTATTTATACAAACATAGAACACCTTGCTTGGCTAAACTGCAGATCATTTCACCTTTTAGCACCAATTTAAAAAATAAATAAATCTTTTTTAACAAAATGCCACATGCTGCTGTCTCAGTACGTTTCAAAGCCAGGGTGCTTTCCAGTGAGAAGCAGCATCCAAGAGCAGAATGCAGCAGTGCCGGGCCAGAAAACACTCTCCAGAAGACTGTAGAAGGCTGTCTGATAAGAATGGTGTTCCTCCTTACTCCAGGATTAAGAAGAATATAAGCACATCGGCACAGCACTAAGCCCATGCTCACAGGCCTAGCTGACTGAGGGAAATAGATCACCTCTTGATATAAAGCAAGTGTCTCTGTGCAGCAGAGCATTATCAAAATGTCAGTAACAGAATAAAACCCAACAATTAACCCAAGAATGCTGGAGGAACACAAAGGAAAAACCTCATTCATATTTAGTATGTAACTCCTAAGACTTTGCCCCCAAGAGCTGTGCAGCTGGCTGTGAGCTTGGCTTTGAAGGATATATACATCACTCTAGGGGTGGCTGAAATGGGCCAAAGGAAGCAGAGGACTCATAAAAGAAAATAAAGAGCCTCACCACACTGAGTTCTCAAACTGAGGAATGAGCTTTCTGCAAGTTATCTGCATGAAGCATTCTTTGGCAGCCCATCGGCACCAGGCACAGAACAGGGCGCTCCGATACGCATTTTCCCAGCGTCTGCACAACCAAAAGCGGTACCAACGGGGCTCAGCTCATTTCTGTGGCAAGACACTTGCAGCATCCCACCCCCAGACACACATGGGCCCAGAAGTCAGCTGCTAAGCAAGTTATTGTCTTCTACTCTCGGAAAGGGATATTGCACAATTCCCAGGAAAGCTTCTAAACAAACTTCACTGCACCTTTTCAAAACATTGCACTTAAGTTACAAGTAGCCCAAAGAATATATGCAGTTTACTCTGGTCAATTTAGCCTGGTGAACACCAAATGGAGCATACTGCACCTATTAGTCTCAAGCTCATTTTGTCAGCAGCTTGTTTCTCCAAGCCTCATCTGGAATTTCATCCCTCACTACCACCACCAAAGTTCATCAATTTGTTAGGTGCAGAGTCACAAAAGCCTTGGTACAATTTGTCATTAGCAGCCAAAGTTGTTCATTATTGTATCTGGGAGCTTTTGCTCAAGAACTCTTCTGGCCATCTCAGAGAGAAATTCATCATTAAATTGGCATAAGCAATGTGAAGTTTATTACTATAATCACAACCAAACCTACAATCTGTCAAGCCATTACTTATGCCAGTTAACCAAAGCTGTTAAAAATGGCTTTTTACAGAAAACAGCATAAATGTGGTGTCCTCCAAGTAAGAGAAAGCAAGTTGGCTTTTTTCATTTTTAAATACAGTTCAGCTTGCAACAATCTTTAAGTCCTTTTCCTATACTTCTGAAAAGCAAGCAGTAAAAAGTTACATACCATTGATGGCACTCAGCACTTTGATCCCATTTCTGTAAGGCAGTTTCTATGACTTCTTTCCCTGCAAGGAAGTGGTCAGAGGTAAGAAATTGAGCTGCTTTCCCCCTTAACTTCTTTCTCTGGAGCTGTTAAGAGTACAATACTACAATGGCATAAAAGTAATAAAATTAACAAATACACAATACATTTGGTTTGAAAAAAATCCCATAAATAATTTCCTGCTTTTTCAGTAATACAGAACATCCAAGACCACTCAGAGATCACGCAAATGTGTAGTACAGTAGCAAACTGTGTTGATCTGTCAACATGGTTTCACCTCATTTGGAAGTACAGTTACCTATCGTGGAAACATCTTCCACACCATGTTAACAAAATGTTAATTAGAGCTTTCAGTGGTTTTGTTCTGAAGTGCTTCACAGCCTCAGATCCAGGACCCACCCCCACTTCTCCCACTCAAAAAGCTGAAAACTAAGCACCCAGCGAAGGCTAAAACAACTATCAAAATAACACTTAAAATTTTGTGTAATGTAAATGTAATATGTAAATTGTAAACGGCTACACTGATTTCCAGAAAATAATTATATTAGATAGTTACAGTATTAAGTAATCATAGTTAAGTGCATAATAAACAGGATAGAAATTTAGGACCATATCTTTTATTGCACATCTTGACTGTGACAAAGATGATTTTTTTTTGTTGTTTTATTTTGACCCACCTACAACCTTGCAAACAAACCATGTTTTATATAGTGAAGAAGAAGAAGGGAAAGAAAGCAAACTGATTCCTCTAAGTAAACATGCATTTAAAAATATACTTCTTTTTTATATCTGCACATGTTAGCAATACAGAAAAACTGAACGCATTACAGCAAAGCTTGTTTAATACCACACAGGATGATAGGTTTGACAAACTTTAACTTTTAAGGAGCCCTTGGTCTACTTATACTATCTTTCAGAAAGCATAAATTTTAAACACACAGCACCACAGTACTGCTAGCTACTTACCTGAAAAAAAATTAAAAGAAAAAACATAAATCCACCACATTTTTTGCAAGTGTAGTGTTTATAAATCTGAATTGTAATGTCAGCTATGAACATCCCCTTCCTTTGCCTCAAATACACAATTCCTTACCATCAGATGCGTACGATCTCTTCTCATCCACGTCTTCTGTGATTTCACACATATCACTATGCGCTCGGGCCAGGCGCCAAAGAAAGTCCTTCTGATCTGCATACTGCAGTAAAAACAAACGTTGATATATCAAGACCCATTCTGCCATTGACAAAGAACATGAGAAAGAAAAATCAAGTGGGTGCACATACCAGAAGTAACACAGACATTTTCTGAAACCTTAAAAGGCCCAATTCTACAAGAACTGAAGCAGAACCACAAGAGAGCAAACCGGATGAACAAATTTTTAATTAAGTTTCCAATGCTATGCTACTGCTACAGGTCCAATTGTTGTCGTCTTCTCACAGGGAACCCCTCCACTTCAATGGCTATACTGGGGTTAGTTCTTCAGCAGTCCCCACTACCCTCAAAATGCTACGGGGGTGGAAGTCACCCTAAACCTCACTACTTCCTTAATTAAAATTCACAAATTGAATTTTACTTTTTCTGTGCTTCAGTCCACATCCAAGCAGTTTCACATTCTGCCTCAATCTTAAACCTGGGATGGTACAGTAGGTGTACTGCTAAATTTTAAGCAGACATGTTCTGACAAACTCAAACTTACTTAAAAAGAAAAAAGTAGAAAATTAAACCACAAGCACCTATGAGTCTGGTTTCTTTTGTGATAGTATTGTAAATAAAAGAAAGTGGAAGAATCGCCACAAAAAGCATGCGAGAGAATTTCAGAAGCCAACAGGCCTGGTGGGAAGGGAAAAAAACGGAACTACCTGAAATAAGAACTGATCCAGTTATCTGTTATTTCTTTCCTTCTGCTCCTCCTGGAAATACAGGAGCCAAAAAGGTATTGCTTTTTTAAAAAAATGGTGACCCAAAACACTTTCTTTGCTGGCTACACAGTACTTGGGTAAACACTTAACAGAGGCTGCAAGCCCAAGTGCAGCGGGCACAGGCATGCCTGCACTGGGGCTCCAAGGCACATTTCGACGCTGGGTGCATCAGCTGTGTGTGGCCAGAGGTCTACGCCAGCCACCTGCAACAGCTCCAGAAAACTGCCACTGTCCCTCGCCACATCCTCACACCAAAGTGGCAGCGCCAGCATTCACGGAATCAGGGGACCAATTCACATTGCCCATGTGATATGAAAAGACACATTCTTTAAGGTGGCAAAACACCTGCACCATCCAGGTTTGTAATCTCATTAACAAACACGTAGGTGTTGCCTAACCCTTCTGTCTGAACACGCTACTTATTTATCCCATGAACCACCACATGTGTGCCCTGGGCAGTCCTCGGAAGGGCCAAGTTCCCTGAATACAGATTGAGCCATCGCACATGCAACGGGGGAAACGTTCTCACAACATTTGCCGCGTTTACTGTATACACACAGCACTGTTCTTTTACATGTACAGTGTGTTCACTCAGGGAAAGCAATGACATGAAGAGACACGGAGTTCCAAGACAGAAAAGCAACTGGAAACTGGCTGCTGCTGCAAAAAAACAATTTTGGCCTTCAGCCCACTCCCAAGCTGCTCCTGAGGAAGGGGGCCACTGGAAGCTGGCCCAGATGTTGTGTAGGCCTTGGACCCTGCTAAGATGTGCAATTTCCTCTTTCCCAGCTATTTAGCTGAAAACACAAATCACTGCTGGAAAATATAAAAAGGCAACCTTTACCGCCAGTTTATTATTCAGCAGCAGCTGGAATCCCTCTCTCTTCTCCTGTTCATCCCCACTGTGCAAGCGGTCAGCCTGCTGCAGTAGCTGACCCAGTCCTTCGTCTAGCGAGGAATCTAAGATTAAATGCGTTTCATCCTCGTTGACAAGATCCAAGGAATCCCGTCGCGCAGTTCTCACTGTTTCACAGCTCACTTCATCTTCCCCTTCTTCACTTTCTCTCTCGGACTCCCGGTCATAATCAGACTCAGCATTGGCTGTGGTGTACCTTTGAGGGGGGAAAAAAACCCAAACACCCCACAATGCAAAATTAGTTTGAGGAGATGCTGTGCAGCCTATACAGTTTTATACATAGAGCATAGAAAAAACAACTCTTCCTAATAGGAGCATCTTAGTTTATCTGGGAGAACGCTGCACAATCCAAGTGTCTCAAATAACACACCGATCATTATCTCACATGTAATATACACAGCCTCAGAAAGTTGAAGAAAGAAGGCCCCTGCAAAAGTTAAATAGAATTCAGCCACAAGTGTCCACTTCACACTTGCACACCCTAACAGCTTCTCTTAGGCCTTCTAACTTCAGTGTAACAGAATTAATTAACAACTAAGAACAGAGCCAGGACAACTCAGTTAAACGTATGGATTACAAAAGAGAATTTCAACAAAAAAATCAGACACACGTACCCATGTGGAAAATATAGCCTGAGGTTTCCAGCCTGCTCCAGGAAGTTTCAGACACAATAGCTGTTTTGGCAATATCTAGTACCTCCATCATCTTGTCTGAGCACTAAATATGAAACAGCTTGTTCCCACTGACATGTGAAAAGGTGCAGAACAGCAGAAGAGCGATCAAAACTATTTCACAGGAGCAAGAAGTCCAGCAAGGAGACAGCAGATGAGCCACAAAAAGACACTACATGCACAAAAGCCCAGGCAATGATTAGCTGCTACATTAGTCAAATGAACCAGGATAAAGCTCAGATCAAAGTTTCTGCAAACAGCAAAACTCAAGCTCCCCAAATCATACACAGGCACCTAAACCAGAAATTTAAAACAGCATTATATACGTCAACTGATACCAATGTGGTAGGGTATCTACTTACAAAACTGATTTATTTTTTAAAAAGGCTCTTTATTTGTCCCCCTCGCATTTACCTGCGAGCTTTTAACTGAAGAGTAAGTGCAAGTCAGCCAGTAATTTCACTTATATTTGGATTTTGTTGGTTTATCTGAATAGAAAGCTCTCTTCCTGAAGCAAGTTACCTCAGGACCCACAAACACTTAATTCTAGGGAATGTTTGTAATTGTTACCCAATTAAAACTGTGCCCAAGCCAACTTTACAAGTTCTGCTAGCATGAAGTCATTGCAGCCTGGGGGTGTTTGGTAAGTACAGCTGCACTCCCTTTTGCTCTGGCTGAGGGAAAGCCCAGTGCTCTGTGTGTGAAGCTGCCTTTGTCTGGAGGCAAAGATATGCGACCAAAGTCCGTATCTGAAGAAAGCAGTTACAGTAATTTGTCCATAGATAACGACACATTTGGCTATCAAAGCTTCAATTTTCTGGGAACCATCAATAATGCTCAAGCATTTCCCCCTCTGATAGAGGGTAAACATATACCCTCACTCACCACTGCCTCCAACCCTCACCCATAAATTTAAAAACACGCCACTCTGTAGTGAAATATTTTAAGACAAGATATACAGTAAGAGTCAGCCTTATCACTACAAAGCCAGGAAAGCAAGCACTACAAGATGACATGCTGGAGATTACACAGGCAGCACTAAATTAATGGATAACATCGCAACACAGTGGTAGATGACACTGGCATGGCTCTGCTCCACATTAGAAACTTCATTTCCTGGTATTTTCTTAAGATTAATGACATTATAAGCTCTCTAGACCACCTCATTTTCAGTACTTAAACACAAACTCCTCAAATTCTCTTGTTTCCTGTCCTAACTGACTGTGCAGCACAACTGTGGGCTACGCAGCTGTGACACTGTCTCACTACAACATTTTACTGGAAGCTGCAAAGATTTCAGTATTTCGGCTGAAAAACACTTTGAGCCATGTTGATGACTCCTGAAACAGTATGGTTTTAAAAAACAGGCAGTGATGGATGGCCCCTCTACACTTTTTTTTTTTCTTTGCCACAAAAATGTGTTTTCTCCAAGACAGCTCACGCAAGATGCTGCCAGTTTAAAAAGGCAAGTATTACCGTATGTAACTTCATAAACTCAACAGTTTTCAGAAAGATTAAGGGATTTAACGTTATCAGCCTGTTTTCTCAGGTTTAGAATGATGGAAAGTTCCTAAATGTTCTCATATGCTGAGGCCTCTGGCTAGCACACATTCTGAACAAAAATGAAAATACACTATCTGGAACAAAAAAGCACATGGACCGAGGAGGCAGAGAAGCCCAAAAGACCAAAGCAGTGCCAAAACAATATAGAGAAATTAAGTAGCCCAAGAAAGACCTCTGGGCTCCTGAAAGCTCATCATGATTTTTGTGATTTGTATATGAAATCTGAGAAGATGCTTATGTCCATGTGGTTTACAAAATAAAGCTGAAATGTGAGTTTTTCTTTCTGAATTTCATTAAAATAATCCAATTGTCAGAAATGAATACACAGCTGAAACTTCCCTGTTGAGAATAGTCTCATTCTTCCTCCCAGTGGCTGCTAAAAAACTAAACCAGTCTTTTCCAAAATTTACATTTCCTACCTTGACTTTCTACTAGGAAATTATTTTAGTATTTATATCTCTAAAAGACAATATTGCATACTAAAGGCAGCTCATCCCGAACAGACTACTATTTGCACAGGGCACATGCCAGAGTAAGAAATTATATACTACTAGAATTTTTTTAAAGTTAGATGAGAGCTGCTTACGCACTGATTCCCCACACTGATCATTAAACCTAATTACAGATTTTAAACAAAAAGTAAGAACTCCTCCAACCATCACATCCTAATAAAGAGGTTTTGCAGAAAAACATATCCCTGGTCCACAGTTCACTTGAGGTCCCCTAAGGATGATGCCTTCTCTGAACCTCAGAATTGTTATCGACTTCCATCATGACTTAAAATTTTCAAACAATCAGATGATACCTACAGCTGGCATCCACTGAGTAAGACCACCGTTTTCAGCATGCTTTACCAAATGCATTGGCACCCTGATGGCTGTCATTATCTAGATAGCAAGGTCTTGTCTCCAGAACCAACTATAAAGTTTTAAAATTTGTTATGCAGCCTTGTTACCGATTACACCACGGTGAACCACTTACTCCCTAATTTTGCTTCACATAAACACCCACACATCAGCTCTCTCCTGCTTCACCACTTCCAGCTACTAAAGATAAAACACTAAAAAGCCACAGTTCTCTGGCCATCACGCCTCTTTCCTGTGGATCCATGTCCTTTGTTCTAGGACGCCGCTACAGCACTGGCTGCTTTGTCCCCTGATTACAAACCCGTGCTACCAAGTGTCAGCGCACACCAGCTGACTGGTCATTTAGCTATTACCAAACAGCACGTCGTGCCCAAATTCTGCCAGCCTTGCTATCAGTACTATAATTAACTTCCCTCGTTAAATTACATTTCCTTTCAACTTCCCTGGGAAAGCATATACAGCCAGCACTGCATATTTTAGAACATGCTTACACACCTCAAAAGCTATATAATTCATCTGATTAAGGCACAGAAGAGAAGCATTTCATCAGAAAGATGGCAGTCACATACATGTAAGCAGTAGACCTCTTGTTATCTAATACAAATATACTTGCATTTACATTGTAATTTTTATAGGTGTTCTTAAACTATACAGTACTTTTCACCTGGTTTTAAAATATTAAGACCTAAGCAACACCACTGATTGGTGTGAGACACTGAGAAAAACCCGTTAAGAAATACCCTAGCCAAAGACATTTTAGTTAACTGGAATGAATATATTTTTAACTCTCTCAAGTTTTCCAGCCATTCTAAAATATATTATTGTATGGAAATTTTATTTATAAAATCTCTCACTCAAGTCCCAGGCTGGACTTCTACTTCCCTTCTTTCTGTGAAATTCCCTAATCAAATTATTGCTTAAAATAACCCTCAAGAACTATTTTTTTTTTCTTCTTTCCCCCCTTTCTCTTAGAATCATTGCACTTCTCTCCATCTGGCCCTGACAGTCATGGACTTTGTGTAATTAAAGCAAATAAAACCAGGGTGACAGACATCTAGTGATGAAAAAAAATCCGTTCCTTTCTGTTATAAACTGCTCAGGCGTAAGTAGTTGGGCACCAAAGCCCCTAAAAGCTGCTTCTAACCTGGTCCCTCTGCTTACCCTCCTTCACTTTCTCCATCATCCGTGTTGGCTGCTCCTGAGCTGGCTGTGAAATAAATGGAACTGGAGCCTGTGGAATCCCTTCTTTCTCTAGGAAATCGCCTCCGGCGAGTTACTTTCTGGGTTTCTTCCAGATGGGATCTTTGAGGAAGGCAAAAAGATAAATAAACATTTGACAGTGAAATGTCTGCTATTTCACTTCCCTTTTCCTCTCTAGCAGATTCTATCCAATTCGCTTTATATCCAAAGAATTCACAAGGTGACTTACTCCTGCTTCTACAAACACTCTGCTACACATTCAGCAAACACTGCATTCTACAGCTAAGGCAAGTCTACCCACAGACCTGGTCCACATACAATCCATATACAAAGGGGTAATAATATCACATGTATTCCTCTGATTTCCTCAGTGAACAAAGACAAAGGAATCCTGAAACACCTTGCAGAATACAGAATCTTTTATTCTGTATCAAAAGCTACCTACAGCTGGCAGCAATCAGAGAGAAAACAGCACTAGCAAGAGACAAACATTTACAGAACAAATACATTTTCTAGTCTAGAATACAAAGCAAGTGTCACTATTTGAATACTCCATAAGAAAGCAAAACAACCCTGGCTATGCATACAATTTTTTTACGTTAATCTCACCAGAGGTCAAGGCCGGTGGAAACTACAGAGACACTTTTGCATTTTAAATTTAACATACTCAGTCATGGCCGGTTTACCATGCTATGGAGTAAATACAAGCAAGAGCAGAAAAAGATGAGAAGGGGCAGGGTCGATACCTGACTTCACCAATGATTTCTGCCGCTAAGTGCTGCAGGCTGTTTCGTAGCTCCTCCACTTCTTTCCTTAGCTCCGCAATGTTTCTCACCACAAAGTCAAGGCGCTCCAGCACATCCACCTGCTCGTCATGCCTTAGGAGAGGCGCGTACACCACACCATCTTCCGCCTCTGCGGGCACCAGCAATCTGGGCACAACTTAAAGAAAACAAGAGGAGAGAAAATCCATTAGATACCAGCAGGAAAGGACCTTAACTGGTATACCTTAGCACAATTTTGTTTTATTTAAGAAGAAGGAGATGAGGCTTGGTCTCAAGTACTGCCACCTGACCTGGCCTGAGGTTCTGGGTTCTTCAGCTGATTTACTGCTCCCTCCTCTGACACCAGCACTTGAAAAAATTTTTCTTAAAAAGAGCAAAATCCATACTGAATATCACAAAGTCTACTGTAGATGAAGAAACTGCTGTTGTGTTGGGTTTTCTTTTTTAAAAAGTCCTTACTGCAAATTAATTTAATTCCTATTTTCCACACTTCTGTACTAACACCATGCTGAAAAACTATATTCTGCTTTTCTCCTGAATTGCAATCAGCTCAGGAAGCCATCAGCCAGGAAAGCAACCAGCTTACAAGATAATGTGACAATACAATGAACAAGGACAATGGAAGCTAATTTTGGTCAAAAAAAGACCTATTCCTTAAAAAAAAACACAACACTACATAAAAGTCATTCTATTCTTATTCAAGGTGGTGGGGGGAACAACATAGAAACCCACAGAGGAGACCTCAGACTAAGTAGCAGTTTAGTCATTAAAATGTGTTACTACCTTCTACTGAGCATCTAGAACCTTTACCATTCACTCTGATCCCTAAACCCTCTTGCAAATACAGCATGACCAACCGGCACATAAGAACAAATTTACACCTATGGATTTTAAATATGTTTTCTTGAAAGCTCTGAGATACTATAAATAAATATACTACCAGTTAAGTGAATTTAAGAAGGAACATTCTTTTTGTATTAACGACAACAACAAAGATAATCACTCAAAAAAGCAGCCAGATTTGTGGAAGACAGGTAACACAGGTACCCTGTGTAAACGGATCTGGACTCAAGAGATACAAAAGCCTGAATTCTCCTAAATAAAGTAGTGCTGTAATCTTTTCCCTACTCTTCTTTTGCTTCTCAGACATGTCGCAGTTTGCTCTGCTGCTTTCTCAAGAAGGGGCTGTACACAGTGTCAGCGCGCTGGTTTCAGGCACGTGCTCCCCCCGCAGCACTTGTTGGTCCCCCATTTCCCCACCGGCCGAGGCCGACGCTCCCGTGTCCTCCCAAGTCCCGCTCAGGACCTGCTGTTCCAGGGGTGAGCCCATGAGCCTGGATGCACCGACTCCTCCCAAGGCGTACGGCTGGCAGCCGGGGCTGACACTGCAGTGACAGCAGACGGCCCGGCCCCGGCGGGACCCCCGCGCTGCCGGCTGGCTGAGGCTCCGTGCGGCACAGCGGGACAAGGCTGCGCAGCACCACAGGTTAAAGCCCCAGCCACAAGGCGGGAACGGACAGGCCCTGGGGTACCCCACAAAGACACTCCAGGGAAAATTCTGCCCCCACGAGCGAAGTTATCTCTGGGCCTGGCCCACTGCCCCGCCCGGGGGGACCCGCTGGCCCGGGCCCGCCGCCTCGTGTCAAAGCCCGGCAGCCCCCCCGCTCCGCACAGCCCGGGCCGCGGCTGAGCTCGGCGCCTTCGGACAGCTCGAACAGCGCCCGGCCTAGGACAGACCCCGCGCCGCCGGGGGCCCCTCCGGCCGTCGGCTTGAGCGGCAGCGCCTCAGCACCGGCAGAGCCCGCCCGCCGGGAAGGGGGCAGGCCGCCGCGCCCCTGCCCCTGCGCCCGCCCCGGGCCTCGCCCGCACCCTCCGACCCGGGCTCCGGCGCTCCGCCGCGCCGCGCCG
>JAVJGJ010000002.1:17769980-17781818 GCA_035590215.1 Microhierax caerulescens | reverse complement strand
CTGGGGTCCGCCCCCGGGCACGGCCCCCCCGGACACGGCCCCCCGGGAGCGGCGGGCGCGGGCGCGGGAGCAGGAGCATGCCGTACCTCCTCATCAGCACCCAGATCCGCATGGTGAGTGCCCCCGGCCCGCAGCGGGCAGGGACCTGCGGGGGGGCCCGGGCGGGGACGCGCAGCTCCCGGTTGGGTCGGGCACCGCTGCCCCGGCCGCTGTCCGGCGCTGGGCTGCACCTGCTGCTGCGGTGGAGGGCGGCGGGGCTCGGGGGGGGGGGATGCCCCGCAGATCTGGGGGACCCGGGCACGGCCAGGCTGGGCACCACCGCCCTCACACCTCGCTCAGGCCCGGGTGCCAGGCAGGGGGAGAGCACTGGGGTAGACGTACCCCCGCTCCTCTGCCCCGGGACCCACCCGGAACAGCAAGTCACATCACCAGGGACACTTGTTGTAGGGTCCTAGGAACGTCAAAGAAGCTCACCTCGGGCCACGTGTCCTCGCTGTGGGTTTTCCCCCTTCCCCAGAGAGCCGTCTGGCAATGGAAGGTGCAGCCGTAGCCAAAGGGAAGGGCACTGCTGGCAGCAGGAGTGCTGCACGGCAGCCCAAGCAGCGGCGGGGTCTCTGACTGAGGCGCGGGATGATTGCTCAGCCCGTTATTCTCATATAAAGACATAAAGGAAACGTTACTTCCAAGCGATCGCAGCATCTCCAGCCCACAGAGCGGTTGGTGCTGACCTGTCAGCTGGCACGTCCTGCCAGGACCACAAGAGCAGATAGTTCTGTATTTGAGGTTTTTTTTCCTTTTCCCCACACAAAGGGGAACTATATGTCTGAAAGCCCAAATACGATGATGTGGGTTTGCGATGGGAAGGGGCTAATGGCAAGAAAAGCAAATCAACAAGGTGGCAGGAGTGTGGTGAAAGCTGCTGCTGCTGCTGTGGCTGAAGATGTCCCATTACAAATGCATCTGGGACCAGGTGAGCAGCCTGTTGAGAAGGAGGACGGGTGGGGATGCTGCAGCGCTGAAGCATCCTCTGGTAGTGACATCGTTCGAGTTGATTAAATGATTATGGACCGAGATACAGGGAGCGCCGCACGCTTGAGGTTTGTAGCACCGTAGGGAAAGGGCTGGAATAGCATGGCAAAGCACATTTCCCCTCCGGACACTTTGGAAACTCTGCTCTTTAGCAGGGCAAAGCAAACATTTCCAGCCTAAAACTTGGCATTGAGCCGTGGCTGGAAACAGCCTGTCCTGTTCTTGCAGGGGGTGATTGACTTTGCTGTTTTTTTCCTGGCAGCAGCTGGGGCAGGGACGAGTCACTCCCTCCCATGGGACATGCCCCACGGGGTTCATGGTGCTGGGCTGCAGGCGGGAGGGCTGCGCAGGGAGCAGCAAGCAGAGAAGGCTCTGCTTACATTTTTTGCCTTTTCCAGCGCTCCAGGCAGCTGAGCATGCCAGCAGGTTTGCACAGCTCGCTAAAATGTTTGATTAGTGCCGCTGCTTAAGTGCTTCTAGTTGGGATCCGATCGAGGCTCATGATTTACACACAGTTTGTCAGTGCCTGTTCATAGATGGATGCTGTTGGGGGGGATTTTACCTTCTGTGCTGCACCCAGTCCTCGCCCAGCCAAGGAGAAATCCTCTGCTTTCTCTGCTTTCAGACTGTCCAGCTGCTTTATTGCTAAATTCACTGTGGGTCAAAGCACGCGGCTTCCCATCCCGCTGCCCCCAGACCAAGGGCTTCACACCACGGCTGAGCGTGGAGCAGGCAGCCCACAAACCGCCGCATGCAGCCCCTGAGGCTTGCGGACCCCTGTCCTGTCCCTGGGCTTTGCTTTTGCCAAGGGGTGGTAGAGAAAAGATGGTGGGTCAAAAAGGGTCTGGCTGATACTTAAAATATTCCTGCAATTATTTAGGGTTGAGCAGCCCTTTGCATGTTACGAAGTGCTGATAATAGTGTGATGCAGGTTTACCAGTGGAGGGGGGACATCCCTGTGAAGAATGGTTTCCACCTGCAACCTTTTTGTTCAGTAGTGTGGAGGAGATTGAAAAGGAAACAATTGCTCCACCTGTTAAAATCAATGAAACGCTGTTTTCAGGGACAGCCGGGAAGGTGCAGGGGTAGGGTTTGGGGCACAGAGGGGCTTAGCACTGCACAGAAATGTCCCTGTCCCCCTGCTACGATGTGTGGGAAGTCCACCTGATGGCTCTGGTGGTGAGATGACTCATGTCTCTGACCGCCTCCACCCAGCTCCTCTGGTCTCCTGCCGCTTCCAAGGGAGCATGACGGTCCCTCTGCTCCCAGCACTCTGCCGCACCTCATCACCCTTCCCAGTTAGTGGAGCCATTCCTAAAGCTGTCTTCTACCAGGACAGGCAAACGGCCCCTAACTGGCCTGGGGATGCTCATTTCATGGTAAAACACATAGATTTGCTTGTTTTCCATGATGAGGCTGTGAGTAGCACCTTGTTGCTGTCCTACAGACTTCCCAGTGGTGGATCCCAGAGGACCAGAGCCACCGTGAGCTGTCAGTAGGTGGCCATCACCAAGCAAAACCACCAAGGTCCTCTACTGGGATGGGCAGGTGGCTGGCAATAATTCCCTTCCCAGTAAAGCTCTTGCTGGAGCTGTGCTGGGGAGTGGGGAGGGGGTGGCCATGCTGCCGCGCATCGCTCACCCGCTCTGCTGCCTTCCCCTGCAGGAGGTTGGCCCCACCATGGTGGGAGACGAGAATTCGGATCCCAGCCTGATGAGCTTCCTGGGGGCCACGAAGAGGAACATGCTGGGCAATCACTTGTAAGTCCTCCTTCTCTGCCACAGTTCAGGCTCCCCCCCTCTCCTTATTTTCTGTATTTGGAACATTTTCACTCCTCGTATTCACCATGTCACCTTCCAGGTGCACATTTAATCCTGGGACTAGTTTGATGCTGAAAGGGCGCACACACACCCTTGCCCCTGCCTGTCAATGCTCACCTGGGGAAATGCTGCCCGATTGTCCCTTTCACTTTCCCGTTTTCCTTGCTCTGGCCCCACTGTAGCACCTGATCCGCTTCCCCCTCTCCTTCCCCCTTACATGCTGGGGCTGCTGCTGGCTGTGCCCCTGGCTGAGATGGAACAGGCACACTGAGCATGTGAGTCTGTGTAACCTTTCCTGCCTTCATCCCCCCCGCTTAGTCCTGAAAGACAAACCTCCTCTGCTTTATTATCAGTTCCAGCCCTGAGATGCTCGGTAGCAAACGGTGCCTGTGCCAGCCGCCTTCTGGCTGGGGCCTTTTTTGGTGCCGAGCCACCCGCCGTGCTCATCCGCACTCGGTCCGTCCTGTCCCATGCTGTAGTGCAGCCTGAGGTTTCTCCCTGTTACTGAGCATCCCAGCCAGCCCCTCCCAGCAGCTTCTGAAGCTTTTCCTTAAACTGCTGAGCCCCAGGCTTGGAGCTGCTTCCCATCGCGTCCCCCCCGACTCCAGCCCATCAGCCTACGTGTTCCCAAGCCGTATATATTTGACACTTCTCTATGTCCCTGTCTCTCTCTCTGCCCACACCGAGTTTGACACCAGCCTTCATCAACGTGCAATTTGGAGATGTTACCAGTGTGTTCTTTACATCTTGGCCCACTGTTTCTTTTTTTCCCCCACATGGTATCTCACTTCGTGTTTTTCTCTGGGAAAAAAACCAAACAGAAAGCAAAACAAACCCTCAAATGCAAATTAAAACAAGGGAGAGGAGCAGTGAGATTTCTGCTCAAGCTTGCCCACCCCCGCCATAGCGCAGGGGAGGAGGAGGAGGAGGAGGAGGAGGAGGAGGGGAACCAGGCGTTAAACAGAAGGGGCCTTTTGGTCCCAGCGTGTTCCCAAACTTCCATGGTGGAGCTGGGAAAACCCATCTACTCAGCCCCAGCCTGGCAAACACCAGGGGCTTGGACCTCAGCTCCTGCAGTGCTAAAAACCTGAATGTGCTGGGAGATTTTAAAGAAAGTGGAGATAAAAAAAATAAATAGGGAAGGCCCCCTGTTAAAAAGAGAGACCCTTCCAAAAGCAAGCCCAGCTGCCGGGCAGCCCCTGCCTCGCAGGAGGGCGGATGGCAGAGCCCCCCTGTCACACAGCTCCCTGCTGGGTGGCACTGGGGGCTTTGCTGGGCTGAGCCCTCCCAGTGCTGCTGTTCCCAACGCTGTGGGTGGCCGGGGGTTGGCAGCAGCATCAGCTTCGTGCTGCTGCCTGCCAAGCCAAGCTGGGGAGCAGGCAGGGAGTTATGAAATGAGAGAAGGGAGACCTGAGGGGGGAGAGAAAGAAGAGGCTTCAAGAAGGAAGAAGTGCTTCTAGCTCCTGAGAGACGGGGGCAAGGATCCCTGGGATTCAGGTGGAAAAGCAAAGATAAAATGCCTCCACGGCCTCTGCCCCAGCAGCCAGGGAGGAGATGCAGCGTTATAAGGAACCAGAGTGCCACATCTTGCTTGTTTAGGAGAAGGGATCTGAGCTTTGTATGCGATCTCCGTGGTGGCTTCACCATCTTCCTTCCCTCCCTGTGGCCCGGAGCACTTTGAGCTCCCTCTTGCCCCACTTGCTGCTTGCTGTGGCTTGTGTTGCAGCCAGGCAACTCCGCTGCGTCCCCGTGACACGTCTTCCCCTTTTCGCTTGAGCAACAAGGGGTGGAGAAAATAACCTGGCTGGCATGTGGCTGCTGACACCCCGAGAGGCATGGCGGGGTGAGCCCTGGCCACCTCTGCCAAAAATCCCAGCCAGGGATGAGAGCTCCTGTATTTGCACCCCAGCTGAGCAGGATTTTCCATCCACCTGGCTGCAAGGCTTCGCTAGCAGTAAGCCCAGCTACAGGACGCTGCAGATCTTGCCCTTCCTGTAGCACCGTGGGCCCCAAACCCTTAAACGTGACCTTGGAGGGAGCCTGAAAGAAAAGGTCTAAGCGGTATGGAGCTGCTGGGGCACTGTGACATACAGATGAAGTACCTGATTGCCTCTAATGAGGGGGAGCGCTGATCCTGTTCCGCAGCTCAGCACTCGCTCCTGCAAATGGCACATCATTAAGTTCCACCAGCTGCCGGCACGCAGGCACGCACGGCCGCTCCTGCGCGATGTGCGGGGGCAGAACCCCGGGGCATCGGGGCTTGAGCAAGGGGGCAGCTGGCCCTGCCCCAGCCCGCACGCTTTTGGTGGCCAGTGTGGGGTCATGCATCCAACCTGACCCTCGCCTGCTGCAGAAAAGGTGATTTTCTGGGTCCAGTCAGGTGGACGTGCACGCACGGATGACTGCTGGGCACCATACCAGCATCTCCTGTAATTACCGTGGTTATCAGCACTGGTCTTAAATGAAAACCAGTGTCTCTCTTGTATTTTGGGAGCTGAGGTCTGAGGCACCTAATAATACTTCAATTTAGCTGTTCCCCAGGGCACAGCCAAGCCCCAGCCTTGAGGAAGCTAAAAGAACAGCTGGGCAGGTATCACCAGGAGGTTGGCTGCTCCACCACTGAAAATAGCTGCATGTGGAGGACGCTTCTGCCCAGCTCGGTCCCATCCCCACACACGCTCACCTGGCTCTGGTCTGTGGAGCCTGGGCAGCTGGGCTTGCTGTTACTCACACATTTAAAAGTGCAGAATTCCCCTCCGATGGCAGGTGATTTTTCTGTGCCCTGCTGGCATTCAGCTGGGAGGAAAGGCTTTGCACATGTTCCCCACCGCTCCACCGTGATTCAGACCGGCCGCACGCAGAGACGGTGGCATAACTGACAGGCGCTGTGCACAGTCTTTTGTTTCACTCAATACGGAGTTGTGTTTAAAACCCTGGGCAACTCAGCTTTCCTTCTGCTTTTAGCTCAGCCACTCAGTTTTTTTAGGTTTATACAAATAACAAACAATTCCTGCCTCAGCTCCTGCCTCTGCATAATGGGAATAATATTTACCAACCCAAACATGTGAATCTGAAGAGTATGTGGCAAGCCTCTTAGAGAAAGCATTAAGTTCAAAGACACTTATAATAATATGTATTATCTTTACACCACATCTATAATTATAGCAAAGTATAGTCTGTCTTGAGAAACTGAAGGAAAAAAAAGAAAAAGCTTTCACATCTTGGTGTTATTTCACACTTTAAAAGCACTCACCACTCCATTGATGTTTCACAATCTTAACAAGAACAACTTTGGAAATACTTTTGGGTCTTTTTCTATTGTTATTAGTATGAAAATCAGGAAAGCCTTTGTTAAGGTGCCCAAACAAGATCACCAGTGATCCTGTAGCCCTTCATTATCAGCTTATCTGGCACAATGAGTCATCTAAAGAGCAAAACTATTACAAAGCTTATCCCATCTGCTTGAATAAATACTGCATCCAAACAGGCACGTTAAAGGAAGAGGAAGGCTGCCGGACCCGGCACGGAAGGTTACCCCTGCCATTTCAGCTCTGCTGCTTCCCCACCTCATTCAGCCCATTCGGTGTCTGTATTGCGCTACTGTTCCACTCTGCAGTCACCATCTGTTTTCCTGATGGTGGGAGCAGTCAAGGCTTCTGCAGAGAAGCATCCTCCAGGATGAGGCAAAGGGAAGAGCAGCTTCTGCTCTGGATGCAGAGAGCCAGCAGAGGAGTAAAAGCTGGACAAAGATCCCAAGTTCCTAGACACCCGCAGCGTGCAGCGGCTCTGAACTGCCAGGGTAGAGGTGCCTGTGCTCTGAGGACTGATGACTTCTGGGGTTTCTGAGGCTTAATACTTGGCTGAAGGCAGCACTTCTTCCCAACCCCTAAATTTCAAGCACAGGCTCTCAAAAATGCCCAGTTCACAGACACGTGCTGACACAGGAAAAACATTGGGTTTTCATTCCTTAGAAACGTGAATCCTCTTTTCCCATGAATACCCAGCTGTAAATACTTGTGAACCCTCTCTGCTGCAGCTTCAGCCCAGTTAACCAAGCAGCATGTGGCTTTGATAAGGGGTCCCCATCCCACATTTCAATTTAACATGGCCCTTTCGTTGTGGCCAGGCTCTCTCCTTGCCTGGGCAGCTGTGGGTTTGGGCTTTCCCCACCTGGTTCACCAAGACGTGACATCACACAGGCAGTATGCCAGATGTGGCCACTGCCCTGTCTTACATGGGTTTAGCAAGGCAGTCACTTCCACAAGGAAGTTCTTGTTTCTTCCTTCTCCATCTCCTTTTATTTCTTCTCCTCTTTCCTTCTTGCAGCTGGGAGTACTACGTGAACGATGCACCACGGATAGTCTTGAACAAGCTGGAGAGCTGTGGGTACCGTGTGGTGAGCATGACCGGTGTGGGCCAGACGCTGGTGTGGTGCCTCCACAAGGAATAGCGAGGGAGACATCTGCGTTCCACCAAGATCCTGCTGGGGTTCATCTCACACAGGACTGAAAAAAATCTCCCCCTTAATTCCTTTCTGCCCCAGACCCCAGGCACTTGGGGGTGTCGGGGGAAGGAGTGGTGTAGAGGCAAAACTTGACCCAATGGAAACTCGCCAGCCCTGCTGTTTCACAAGACCTGGGGGAGGGAGGTATGCCCTGTCCAGACAAAATCAGGCAGAGGGAACAGATGGCTCGCTCTCTGCATTCATCAGAACGGCAGTCTGGCAACTACCAGGTTTTTACATTTTAATCATCTCCTATTTAGCATGCATTGGAGGAGGCTCAAACAACAGACTTGTCTGGCTGTTCCTCAGGGCTGCCCCAGAGAGAGGTACCTGCCGAGTTCAGGGCATACCTTCTCCCAGGCCGCAGGGGTCGGGAGATGCCACAGGATCTCATCCCAGAAATGTAAGCGGGAACTGCTACACCTACACAGCGCTCTTCGAGAATCCCTTCACTCAGCAGCAAGCCTGGCTTCTCTCCCAAATGGGATTGTGGTTAGCAGCATAAATCAGGCTTTTGGCCCCAAGAGCACCATTCAGGCATAATACACTACTCCTGAACAGCCTTAGAGCAGCACAGAAAGGTCTCGTGAACATTTGAGGTACAGGCTCTGTAATCTTTAACAGCAGCGGCTGCGATGCTGGGTTGTTTGGGACTGCATATCAATCCTGCTGTAGGGGTAACACCAATAAAACATTTCTCTAAACAGATCAGTGTCTTTCTGTGGGTTGTTTTAAACAGCGGTTGCCAAAGCCTTCTGGATCCACAGCTCCTGAACAAGTTTCAGGAACTGAAAGAAGCTCCAAGGTTTGGTGCTGTGATAGCACCTCTCACCCCCTGCCCCTTGTGATGGGGCAGCTGCTCCGCACACACAGACAGGCTGACATACTTACTCTGAAGCCTACGCAGCCGTTTTTTCCCCTGCACTGGAAGGGGGCAACGGCTCCAGTCGCTGAGAGTTCGTATTCCTACAACAGTTTTAAAAAAGGAGGTTTATTGACTTAATTTAAGAAACAGCTCTGGAAATGAATGATGGGGTGGGAAGAATCCATACTCTCATGCTAAGTGTGAGACTCTTCCTCATCTTCCCGCTGGAGCTGTTCAATCAGCTGCTGCCTCTCTGCTGCCTGCCTCATCCGCATCATCACTAGGCTCTCGTAATCCCGTTCTGATACCACTGATGCCTAGGAGCAGAACACAAACATAACCTGTCAAGGACAACATATACCCCAGCCCCTCACGCCACAAACCACACTCACAACACGTGTTCGAGCCAGGAAGGTTGTTCATAGCAGTATGACCCCAGAGACATCAGTTACAGTGTGAAAGCCACTTGGCCTACAGAAAATAAAATTGCCTGCTTCATACCAGCGTTGCTGACAAGACAGAGAGTGGGACAAACAGGAACCTGAACTACCCTCTCGCTGCTGGAGCTGCTCCCTGCTCACAGGGTTGGATGGGGAAGCACAGCTTGCCTAGCTGTGGCTGGTTATTCTGGATGACAAGCTTGCTCTGCAAGTAAAACACAAGTGCACAAAGTCCAGTGTACGCTTCATCCGTTATAAAGGCTAATGCCATTAAAAACTAAATCAAACCTTTCTGTGGTTTAGTCATGGAAGTGGCTGCAGAAAGAAAACCACCAGGTATGTTCCCAAACCCGACACAGGAGCGTTTCATTTCTCAAAAGCTCTTGGAGCTGTTCTTCTGTGTGCGGTAGCAACTGTCATGTCAACGAAGCTGATTGCAGACTCTGCCTAATAAGTGTAGGCAGCAGATGACAGCTGCTATCGCAGAGCAAAGTGGTGGTTTTGGCACTCTGCTTTCAAAAGCCATTTAACATTAGTAGGTGGCCTTACTATTTTGGCTGTATTCAAAGCACTGCAATGCTTGGAAACATCCACCTTATTTGCTTTACAGTTCAGGTAGAAATAAAAGCATCTTGACAGAAGGTGAATAAAAAAAAAAATCTCACATTCATCTTTCTAGCAGCTAGATTATAGTGGCGATTTAAGGACATCTTACATAGAAAACAGAAGGGATGAAAAGCCGATGGAATAGCTAAATACGGTTCTGCATGAAAATGGGGCAAGTGCCAGCAAAGCGGTTCTTCCAGCTGCAGAGTCTAGCTGCAAGGTCAAAACAAAAGTCCACAACAGATGAGAAACTTAGGCTGAGAAATTAAGAGACTAATACACCATAATTGGTATCTTAGGAGCTGTACGAATGAAATAACCTTTCAGTAGCGATTTTCACAGTGTCTGAGAAAGCATGAGATTGTATCAGTCTTCAGTGGCAGAACTGGGCTTCTTCAAAGTTCCTGTCCACTAACCACAGATGCTTACTGTGATTTGCTTGGCTGAATGAAATAGCCTACATGAGACTCATACAGATGAATCACCCATACAAACCTGAATCACTACCTCACACTCTGGATTTAAATTTAAAACAGACAAAAGAGTATTCCCAGCCTCATTTGGAAGTCCTGCTGATACAACAAGCCATCAGAAGTGGCAGAAGGGAGAGCACCAAGACAAGAAACAGTCTGATTCAAGATGGGCTACAAGTTGGTATTCACGCTGACATTTCTCAAGCAATCTGGGCGCCTCTAAGGGAACCTGCTTTCTCCTCAGGCAGAGTGTGGGCTGATGCTTTGCCACTCCACACACCTACTTCCTGCAATCCTGGCAATTACCAATAGTGTAAAACCCAGTTTCTGACGTGGCTGACTCAGCAAGGGCTTGGCTCAAAACAAATACATACGCACAAGGAACTGCAGCCTGGGAAGCAGTGACGGGAGGCACATGAAGAGAAGGAGGCATTGTGGATTTTTAGCATTCCGGGTTCAACCTGGCTGAATTGCCCCTGGACTTGCTTCTTCCAACATCTCAGCATACTGGTGAATGTGGTAGCTACAGTTCTCCAAGTGTTTCAGCCGTTTTTCCTCTCCACCTGTTGGACTCAGGTGCTGCTCCGACACAGCGTAAGTCTATTTTGCATTCAATTTTCCCAACACTTGTCTTTTACATCTGCGTTTTGTTGCTTTTAAAATTTCTGTTTGACTGTATTTCTTTGGTTTCCTTCAGTGTGACTGAGTCACCGTCTCTGTTCCCAGCCACCCACTGAGATTTTTATACTGTGCCCTTCACCATGAAGGTGGCTGGTTACCATGGTACCAAAGTGCCCTTCTGTTCTAGATGCTAGATTAAATCTGTTCTCATGGTGACTGTGTGCCTTTGCTGTTCTTCATCAGCTCATTTCTGCAGCACAGATTTAATAAGCTCAGACATCACCGTTCCTTCTCCACTGAAGGAGGAGACTCCTTAATATCCAAGACAGGCCAACACTCCTTCGCACAGGGACATAGTGTGAAGTTTGCATTTCCTGCAATACCAGCCTCTCTCTTTTCCTTCCAGCTACGGGAACAGGGAAGGAAGAGGTTGTTCCTGTTGTGTGGCTTGCTGCTGATCCTGCGACTTGAAGTCCCAACACCTGACTGTGAAGAGTCAGCAGTCTCCTTTTGTTGCCTTTCAGCAGTATGGATACTTGGCGGAGAGGGTCCATTAAGTCCACAACGTTCTTCAGACGTTTCTCACTCAGGAGACACAAAAAGCTGGGCAATCAAGTCATCATCCTGAACCAGAACAGCCACACTCTGGACAGTGATGGACAGTGCCAGAAGAGGGAATGCTTGAGGGATCTGAAGGACAAGTCTGATTACCTGTCATGTCAGAGTGAGCAAAACCTAGCCAAGGTACAAGCACCTCCCAAGCCTCCCCGGCTGTACCTGGACAGTTCTAGCTGCCCTAATATCATCGACCACACAGATTCTCACTCTGACATCTCCTTTTCGGGTGCTACTCATCAATACCACAAAGCCACTCAAACTCAATTCCACAAGGATCAGGCTACAGACTGCGGGACCTCAGAGACAGGTTCCCAGAATGGCACCACTCTTTCTGACCTGTCTGATCCCTTCCTGTCCTTCAAAGTGGATTTGGGGCTATCGCTTCTTGAGGATGTTCTACAGACCCTCAGGAAACAGAATCCGAGAGATTACGCCATTTGAAGGTATTTATCATTTAACGTGTCACATTTACTTACTGCTGCTGCCAGTCTCTCTAGTCCGAGCAGGAGGAAGGACACTGCAGCATTCCTGTTGTGTGTGGCCTGTTTTGTTGTTCTCACCTGAACCACCACAGACTGTCCCTGCCCTTGCCAAGGAGTCCCTCAGAGCAGAGCTCACAGGCTCCATGCTCAGATGAAAGCACTGTCTGCTGGAACCTCGTGGTCAACTCTCCACACTGGGAATCTCCCCCTCTTGACTGTGCATCTCCTCCTCGTGGAAGAATGGCATTGTTTGGCAAAAGACTTGTTATTCTGGGGATGTGGCTGTGACACCGCAGAGCACGGACAGAACGGGATACGGCATATGTAACTTGTGGGTAAGCAGTCAGCTTGCAAGGAGACAGCAGCATTGCATCTCAAAG
>JAVJGJ010000002.1:17756723-17769880 GCA_035590215.1 Microhierax caerulescens | reverse complement strand
GAGCTGAGCTGGGGAACTGGGTAGGGAGCTGGGGGAGCAAGGCTGGGGAACTGGGGTAGCTGGGCTGGGGGAATGGGGCTGGGGGAACTGGGCTGGGGAACTGGCTGGGAACTGAGGGAGCTGGGCTGGGAGCACTGGGGGACTGGGGCTGGGGAACTAGCTGGGAACTGGGGGAGCTGGGCTGGGAGCGCTGGGGGAATGGGGCTGGGGGAACTGGGCTGCCCCACTGGCTGCCACAGCTCACAGTGCAGCTGAGCCCCCAGTTTGGCACAGAAGGACCCGTTCCCGGCTGCACCCTCCCCTCCCCAGGGACCCCCCGGTTCCATTCTCGTCCCATGCCCTCCCCACGCCAAGTCTGTTCCCCACCATCGCCCCGTGCGCCCCAGCAGCTCTGGGGAGAGGGGACAGCCCTGCCAGGCTGCGTGGCACCAAGCTCCCTGTGTGGCCAGCCTTAACCCTGCCCCTGCATTCTGCATCTCCCTGACAGCCTTTAATTAGCAGAGTGCAAAGCTAAATTAGCCGTGCAAACGTGTCCCACGCTACCAGGCTCCGCCGGGGGCTGCAGGCGTGGGAGCCGGTGGAGAGATGCAAATACTGGGTTATAAAGGCTCATCATCGAGTCGATGAAAATGGATTTTCTGCATGAGGTTGGACCACTGCAGTCACCGACGAGCTCCCGTGAGCTTCCCCAAGCTTTCCAGCACGGCAGCACCCAGCGTGAGCTCTGTGTTTAGCTCTTCTTCAGGGTCTGGCAGGCAGAAAACAGATATTTAATAATGCATGTAATAAACCCGCTTCTTCTCAAGAAACCTGATTTTTTTTTTTTAAATCAACTTTTTGCTTTTATTTTTTCTTGCTAAAACGCAACTTGTTAAGCAACCCAGTTCCAACGACCCAGACGCCGAGCTTCTGAGCCCATTAAAGCGCTGAAGTGATGGTGTGTGATGTCAAACCGTGCAAGCGGCCGTGGGAATAACACAGAAACAGGGAGCGCGGGCGGCCACGGCCCCCCAGCAAACCCCAGCGCACCAAAGGGCACCGGGCAGCTGCAGCTTCCCCTGCCCGTGGCGTGGGTTAATAGCGTTTTCTTCACCAAATAACAAAGCAGAAAGGCCAGGTTGGTTGTGGGTTTCTTTTCCCCTAACTCAAGTGCAGTTGGCACTGCCAGCCTGGAAGCAGGTAAGCACCCACGTAGGCTTGTAATACAGCGACAGCAGTTTATTCATCCTACAGGTAGGGGAAGAAATTTCTCTAGATACTGCTGCTTGAAGCATGCACTGATCTATCAGCTGTACAGATATGGAAGAATAAATGTATCTGTGACTGGAAGCGTCTTGTTGCCTCATTTCATTGGAAACAAGCCAGAAAACCCCCAGGCATCAAGAGCAGAGGTGCCTTATCTGTAGTGACCAAGTTCTAGCCTCTCTGCCACTTCAGGTTTTTATGAGGGTGGGGAAGCAGTGTGGCTCTACTTTTGTGGGCTGGGAGAAGGCTAGAGCTGCTGGTACGTTCTCTTCCTCTGGGTGCACACAGCTCAGGTCAAGACTTAGTTCTAAGAACCAAGTGTTAGTTCTACCCCTGTGAGCCGAGCAGTGGGAAGGGCTCTGCCAGGCTGAGAACATTTTAGGCATTATCAGGGCAAGCTCTTAAAAGGGCACTGCAGAAACTACTGGGTCACCAATTCTTAGCTTTTTCATAGCTCTTTGTAAAAATTAAAACATACTAGGGCTCTTTGTAAAAATTAAATAATTAATTAAATAAATAAAAAATCTCCGTGCACCCCAGATGACCATAAGCTTTGGAAGCTGGCTACAGCAAAGTGCACAGAGACATTTCAGAGAATGCATAGATGGCTCTTAACTTACTAGATTCACATCAGGCTGTAAAGTCAGACAAATATGAAAAACTATGAAACATCAAAAGAGCTTAGAAAAGATACAGGAGTGCCAGACAGGCGGCTTGTCTCAGCACATTAATATGGCTGAATGGATGGCCCAAGATGAATGTGGAGCAGTGGCAGGGAGATCCTGCTACAGGTGCAAGGAAAACCTTCCCAGAAGCAAGTGGTTCATGCTGTTGTAGTGGCAAAATATGCTCTTCACAGCATTATACAGCTGTTGTGTCCTTTGAACCGTTCAGAGCTGCAGCAATCAAATAGTCATTGCTCTCAAATAGCTTGGAGTAACACTGGCTACTCCACAGCTTTTGTAATTCAAGTACAACTTGCCTGTTTAGCTCCAGCAGCTCTCCAGGAACTGCAGGATAGTGTGCAGCTGTAGCTGTAGAAGAAAACAAACCAACCAAGACTGTGGAGGCAAGTACCTTGCGACTTACTGCTTCCTCACAGCAGGACTTTTCAACAACCAGCCTTGCTTTCACCCGAGAACTGCTTCCAAAGCCTCCTACAGTCTAGTTAGTGTGTGGCTGTCCTTTATTTGAAGACTTGGGGGCACAGCTCCTGGCTGACTAACCCAGGCAGGGAGCAGACACAGCTCTGAAGCGGGTGCTTTGCCATGAGAATGCTGCAGGTCTTCAGCTCTTTTCCGAAGCAGAGCAGGGAAGAAGCTGCATTTGCACAGAGTGGGAACAAATGTGGGGGCGGATTCAGACAAAAATAGGAGCAACCCGGAGGGAACAGCAAATGGGAAGCGAGGGCAGCCTAAATCAGAATGAGATTAGTGCAGCTTAAAAGCGAGAGCATGGACCCAGCTGGCTGGGAAGCCAGCCTGGGTATGAAAGGATGAGGCAAGACGTGGTTTGAGGTAGTGGCAAAAGGTATCTGAAAGAGCTCATTTTGCACATCTAGAATTAAAGAGCTGAGAACAAAGAATAAGTCAGCTGGAAGCAGTACAGCCAAAAGAAGCTACTGCCACATTACAGATTTTGGAAGCATCTTTGTGGAAGTAGCACCAGGATTTGGGGAGGGTCTAGAGTGGGAACTACAAAAAGCAGGAACCAGAGCAGCTTGGAGATCTCAGCCTGCACAGCAAGACTGCAACGTAATCAAAGAAACTGCAGCTGCTTACATATAAAAGCAGTAGAAAGGACAGACAAGCATCACCAGTGCAATGCCTGGGAAAGGGTGCAAGTCACTGGCCGTAACTCCTCACCATTCTGAGGGCTCTCATGGGCTGGATGAGGCTGTGCCGGACAGAAGTGACTCACCACCTCCACACAGCATGAACACCATTTGCTGCTTTAGCCTGCTCTCCCTCACTGCTCCACCAAGCTAATCCTTCACAGCAGGCAGACGCTGCAGTTCCACACTAACAAGCTTTGGTCATGGAAACAAGCCAAGATAAACTCAGCCAAAAGCCAGGGCTTTTGAACACATACAGGCAAGAATCCACTAACAAACTCCAATTGCACCAGCAACCCCCTTAGGTGTGAATGAGCCAGCTCTCATTTTCTAGCTGCAAGAGATACTCAAACTAGATTGGATTTTGCTTTTTTCCCCAGTTTGCCTTCTAACGCTCTGGCCAGCTCTGCTGTGTCTGCAGAACTCACTGGTTCTACACGGTGCAGGCAGATCTGCCTGGGTCTTGGGCTACGATGCTGTAATTGCCTTTGCTGCTCAGGCCAGGCTGTTCAGACAAAGACCATGCATCCCAAGTGAAAACATACAACCCTAAATAAAACCAGGGTAACAACAAAGCATTCTGATGTATAAATGCATCTACTATAAATAAAGTACTTAAAAGTCAGGAGAGTGAATGAACTGAACAGTCTCACAAGTTGCTAAAATATTTAGGTAGTGAACACACACAAGGCTGGCTGAGACGGACACACAGCGTGAGGCAGGAACCCTCTCAGCAATTAGATCTTTTTGATCTTTATACCACAGGGAAGAAGGGGAGGGGAATAAGCATCGCATGAGGTTTGAACTGGGACTCAAATAAGCAGCAGAGGATATCTCAGTTCCCTTCACAACTTCACAGCCATGGAATTACTAACTAGGTCAGAAGACACACAGAGCACGAGAAATTCTGTGCTACGGAGCAAAGTGTAATGTAACATGCTTCAAAAGAAACGGGCGCACCTCCCACTTCAGAGGGTCAACAGGAGCAAGGGGTAACAAAGCACCAGCAATTTGCTGCAGCAAGTCCTCAGATTGGTTTCCAAGCTTCAACCACTAGATGTTACTGTGTTTTGTGATTGGAACATGTCTGTTATTTTAGAGCAACAGCTTCAGAGGGATTATCTCCTGAATTAAACAGGAAGCAGCTAAGAGTTAAACACCTTGCACCCAGTAATGACATGGGTAGAGGACCAAAACCAGACAACAGGGTCTCTACAAAGATATTTAATTTGGTATTGCTTTCTCTTCCCTCCTGCAGACCCTAAGAATATAGATTTCCTTTCAGCACTGAAACCTCATCCTCTTGTGAATGCAGTAAGTAACCAAGCCTCTCTAAAGAAACCTTATAGGAGACCCATTTCAATCAACTGTCAGCCAGAGGATACCCACAAAGTATATCAGAAAAAAAATCCAGAAGAACGGCACTAGAGGCTTCAGGCTAAGCAAGGAACATCCTTGGTTTTCAACTGAAAGAGAGATTATGTGAAAGTCCATTCACTCAAATAGCTTGCGTTCTCAGGGTGCTGCTTACTCAGGCAAGAGGTCCCCTAAAAAAGCCACTGGTTCAGCACAAAAAGGCTCATCAGAACGGCAGGTCTTTCATTACAAGCTTCTTTTCATCTCTGCTGGGAATCAGTGTATCTTACCATAAATGCAAAGCACACTGTTAAATTCAGGTTACTATAGAAACAGATTTAAGTAACAGCAGCCTGTGCCTCCTTACCTGTGAAGTCCTAGGCTGACTAGTGCTGTCAGGAGGGACAGTGCTGGGACTGTTCCGGGGCTGGCCTTCCAGCCAGGAAATCTTTAGAGGATTATTTATCAGGCCAACTTCATTCTTCACAGCCATCTCCTAACAATGAAAATATTCTTCCATCACCATCTGAATTTCAGACCCCACTCTCGCACAGGTCACTACAATCATAAAAGTTCTTCCATCTCCATCTGGCATAAAGGCCGAGTAGGGCACAAACCATGAGGATTACACAGCTGCCCTCCACGAGAAACAGCCTTCAAGGTCCTCATCTGCATTAAGCAGAGATGAACATATCACTGATGGTGCTTTTGATAAACAGGTAACAGACATTTCTGCTTTTTTTTTTTTTAATATTTGAATATATAAGTGAAAGAATGGGTGACAAGAAACAGAGACTGCTGTACAGCTTAAGTTTAAGTTGACGGAACTACTAAAAATAAGGGTAACTGATGATTTCTGTTTCCACAGCCACATGAATTATTATCACTCATATGGAGCCAAGATATTTTGATTTCTTTTAAACTGCAAATGCCTGATATAACCTCTAAAACTCACTCAGCCCATCTCCACAATGGGTAATTCACCTTCAGTGAGAGCTGATTAAATAGCTCAGTGCCTGCTTTTTAAAGCAGTGTCTCTTTCCTCAGCCTTTTACACGCACAACCTGCTTTAAGTGCATGATCTGCTTTGGGTTTGTGCCTCCAGCTTTGCCACTCCCTTTATGCATCTGTACCTTTAGACTCTCAATTACCCTTCTCCACTGCCTTAATGACAAGGCAGCATCTCTAGGCCACCAGTTTGCTAGCCCTTCCCTTCTGCAACACCCTTTCTTGCCCGCTCTCCACTACACACATCTGGGGTCTCTGCCAAACTTACAGCAGCCTTAACAGTAGCAAATTCCACGACTGCACTCCCAGTCTTCCTACTTGAGATCAACAAATTGAGCACATCGCCATACTGTTAAGACAAAGAAAGAAAGAAAAGTTAATTACAGACACAGAAGAGATGTCAAGTTCATTTATGGAATGGAGGCAAAGAGAAAACATGTTTTCACAGACATGAAGCTTGAGCTGTCACCCTTTCTGTCTTGCATCACGCTTCCACTGATCCAAACTTGTCATAATTTCTGTTCCTCCAGGAAATAATTCTGAGGAGACATGGAGCTACACACTCTGCTTCCAGCAAGCCCCAGTGCAAGAGGGCTGCTTAGCTCAGTCTCAGAGCTACAGGAGATGCTTGCATGAAGGGAAAATAAAGATCACATGCTGGGATTAATCAGATCAAAGGGTTGTCTATTCCCATCTCTGAACTTCCCACAGTAGCTAATGTACAGTGCTTTAAATGAAGGCAAAAGTGTACCATAACCACACAGGCAGACTAACTTATACAGGGCATGAACCACTCCGTGGGATGAGTCTGCAGTTGCTGTTTCAGCAGGAGTCCCTGCTGGGGGAGAGACAGAGGTGCTAGCTGGGGAACAGTTCACAGCTAATGGATCATGCTGATGATCTCTGAAAATTGCATGAGAAAGCTGGACGATAGAGAAGAAAATGAGCCACTCCAGTTTATATGTAGCTTCCCAGAATTTACTATCCTTTCTTACACCACTGAGAGCAGGGCAAGATCAAGTAGCAGGAAAGTGTGAGACAGGACCTTTTGCAAGATCTGCAACAGAACTTCTTTTGAGTATCCCCCTCTCGTCTCATCTTCTTTCCTGCATTTCCATTTTAGCTGGAAAATAAACAAAAGAAGTTAATTTTGTCCATCCAAACACAGGTTGCCATGCTCATTGCAGCTCCTGCCACCTGCACACACATCAGGTTGGCTATTTACAGTTACACTCCCAGAACTGCCATGAGAGTGATCTCAACAACAGAATGTGTAAAGGCAACAAATTATTTGGGGAACAGGGAGAAACACTGCTCATTGGAATAAAAAAAGATCATACTTGAAAGCACACTAATGGCTATATCAGGGTAATAAGCAGATGTTCTCCCATGCTTAAAGCAGAGACAACCCAATTTAAGGCTCAAAACCCTAGATCACACAGAAGAGAAAAGGGTGAGGGAGGAAGGAGCTGTTCAGATGCATGATGCACATTAAACAGAGGAACTTCACCTCCATTGTAGGGACATGCCAGTTCAGCAGAGCTGAAATGTCCCTTCTGTTGTCCAAAGCTGCATAACGTTTTATCAGTTTTCACCAAAACCCAGCTTTATAAGGACGTCTTACTTTGAGTTTAGGAGTTATTCTGCCTTCTGCTCCGTATCTTTCTTGCTTGCCTAAAGAGGGGAAAGGAAGAAAAAAAGATGAGATGGACATGGGTGAAACCTCCTCAGCTGAAGAGCATTTAGCACAAAATTTGCCCTGAAAACGTAGGTATGGCAACAGCAAACACTTTCAGATTTCCACTAGACCATTTCAGCCTCAAAAAGTTTTGTGCAACATTATCATCAGGAACTGCAGCACAGACGATTGGATGTCAGCACTTTTCCCTTTTATGAGGCCAGACTTGCCATGATCAGGGCTAGATACAACCAAGTAAAAACAGAAACAGGAGACTTGTTAGACTCTGTAACATTTTTCCTTGCACGAGGGTTGTGCTGGCGGAAACAAGTGTGGAAAAATTAAGTGTAGACAAAAACCAGGATAGCATAGACCAAGAATTTAATCTAGCCCTGCAATGAAATACTTTATAACGGTGTGCTCTTGTTGCAAGGATCACAAAGTGTTTTACACTAAGCAAATGCTCAACCTCCTCCCCAATTCCTGATATGTGGAATTTAGTTAAGAAAGTCTACAGTGGGCTTAATGACTTGCACTCGTATAGGAAAACCCTGCTGATCCCAAAAAGAGTTTCTGCATCCAGAGCTCTGGTGGTTTTTTTTTTGTTGGTTTTTTTTTTCACTCATTAGATCAGTATTTCTCCTGTGAGAAAGCAACAGATCTTATACTGCAGCCTCTGCCAGAATGAAAGGAGTAGGAAGCAAGAGACAATAAATCTTCCCATTGAACTGAAAACCTGAATAGCACTCTAATTGGTTTTGAAAAGAACAGAATTTTCCAAAACATAAAACTGTTCCAAGCCCACACAGATACAGAGCATTAAAAAAGGCAATTCACTATAGAAATACATGGATGGAAGTGAGGTTCAGGACTATCAAAGGATGAGGTTCTGGATTCTGGAAAAAATCTCACCCCCTCCTGTATAAAGGGGACTAACTATAGCTAATGACCAGCCCATGAGAATTAGAGGGAGACAACTTCAATGTGGTAACTACCTATTGTTGTATGGCAGCACAGAATGCAGATGTTTTCCAGTTCAGTATGTTGCTCGTTTCCTGAAGGATTTGCTGCTGGTCTTTGTACAAACCCGGAACAAAGACTGTGCACACCCAAGGAACATGAGAGAATCAAGTTCCAGAAAGTAAAGCCTCAGCAACCATAGACTAAACAAAACTTTATTATCCACACTGGGTTTCTTTTGGTGTACTGAGAACTACTGGTGTACTTTTGAAAGTACTGAGAACTTTCAAGGGGATACAGAAGTAGTAGCCCAATTATAACTATTATTTTTTAAAAAAACTTATCATTCCCGGGTTTGAGTCTGCAACACTGACTGCTCTACTTGTGACAGGTGAGCAGGACTTCAGGCTCCCTCCAGCGTAACTGTGGGACCCCACATCAGACCATCTAGATGCAGTGCTTTAGAGTATTTGTTGAAAAGGAGCAGCAGCAATGTGTTAGAGAGCAGCATGCCACACAGAAGGAAGCAACCCCACAGACGTACTAGACTTTTGACTTATCTGTGAAAAAGGTGCTAAGCAGGACCTTACATATGGCCCTGTGACCACATCAGAAAGCTACACCTGTACGTGAGCAACGTCTACGGAAAAGCTGGAGTCCCATGTGCCTGTAGTTTGGCTGAGAGCTCCGATCTCAGCTGTTCTCACCTTGAACGTGCTGCTCTCTTTCAAGCCGGATCTGTTCTTGAATGAGTCTCTGCTGCTCTTCAAGCTGACGGGAGCCTTCTTCACGCAGACGTATTATCTACAGCAAAGGTAAGAGAGCATGGATGTCTGAGGGCATAGTTCCATGGCTGGTCTGAGCCAGCTAAAGACTGCCAAGGAGAGCTTTTGTCTTGCACCCATCTCCTGGGCCAACCCTCCTGCTAGCTCCCCTGTGACAGCTCCAGTGTGGACCTCTCACACTCCTAGTGACACAGTCCCTATCAGTAAGCATATAACCAATTAGCTGTTGTTATTGTCTGCTATGCGGAAGGGAAAGGGTACTCAGGAAGATAAAACCCTGAGATTTGACACATTTGCCAGACTGCTACAAGATCCCTTCTATGTGCCTCCCTACTTTCATAAAGTCCATTTATTCAAAAGGCTGCAGGACTGCTATATATCGATTTGCTGCATCTCATCACATGGTTTTCATTATGATTGTAAAGACATTCGGCAATTCTCAAAAGAAGCAGAGAAATCTAAGAATTTATTACTTCTTGTTCTAATGATCTTGTTATCCTGATCTCCTCCTCTTCACTCACATGGGTCTGAGCTTCTCGTTCTCTGGCTTCAAGGTCTGCAGATAATGAAACAAAATCAAAACAATCCAAAGAGAATTTTCACTGCTGACCAGAGGTGGATGGAAGGATCACAAACTTGGCTACACCTACACTAATTTCAAAGTACAGTCCCGATAGCTCTGCTACCTCTCGTCTGCCCATGCACATCAATGTATCAGTGTCTGATGTCTTAACAGTCATCAGAAGCCCTGGTTCCACCCCAGAGCAGAACCTTCCCCAGCTGTGACTGTGGGAGGAGATTTCAGATGGCTGCTGTACTGTACTAGGCATAAAGAAACCACAGCCATCACAAATGGACAGCAGATGAATTAATGCTGAATTCCAGCAGTAGAAGAAATGCAAACACCCAGCTAACAAAGACTCCAAGCCAAGAGTGAAATAAAGTTCTGGTTTTATTACCAAGCTTTACTTTCTTTCGCTTCTCATCAAGTTTCTGTGCCCTTTCTGCAGCTTGCTTCTTAGCCTTTCTCACTTTGTCATATGCCGCCTGTCAAAGAACAAACACAATAGTGTGAAACTATATAAAGCAAGAGATTAAATGGAAAGCAGTGAACAAAAGCAAGATGAGATATTGAAACACTAAGCAGAGGTGAAGCATTTTCTGCTTCTTGTTAGCATTCCTCCTAGAAGTGCTGGAAGTTAACACAAATATCCTGAAAACATGAGAAGAGGCCCAAGGATCTCCAGATGAAGCCTGAAAGGGTGAGGAAGTCCAGGAATAACTGCAAAGTGTACTGGAGAGAAAACCTACCCAATCCGCAGAGGTGGGAAAAATATTCTGGTTTCCAGAAGATGTCAAAAGTAGCTTTAGGGGCACTGGTAACAGATCAGGTTTGGTTGTGAACGAAGTTTTAAAATCAAAGAGGTCTATTTTATATGAAAGATTTATTCACAAGACAGATACTTGACTCACACGAATGCATTAGGTCAAAGAGCGTCAGAACTCTTCAGCAGCAACCACACATCAACATTTGTTTAGCACTATAGAGACTTAAGAACTGGGATAAACTGGCAATTTCACTGGCACCTGTTTAAACCAGTTGATAATCTGTTCATCAACCTACACAGAACCTTTCTGTAGTAGGTAAAGCACAGACCGGCACAAATGCTCAAATATTACTTGCAGAATAGTTGTACAGGAAAGCACTGCTCTTGTTTTATGAACTAGAAAAGCTGCTATTTTTCCTTCCTGTGTGGGAAGGGTTTGCTAAACACTTTTACCTTTTGAAAATCTAGAAGCCAAAAGGTTCTTGGATGCCAAAAGCTTAATTGCCCCTTGGAGGGGAAATTACAAGCTTCGCTGCTGTTTGAAATGAGGAGAGTTATTTCATGTTTTTAAATCTTATAATCTGAAATTTTAATATGCCTTCTCTCCTGAGTTTATCTGGACAGAGTTACTTGCTTGTTTTTATTTTGGTTTTATTCTTTCCCTTTACATGTCCCAATTATTTTCAGGTTTTGAGCAGCAGGCGCTCAACCACTTCCTCACAGTGAGTAAAGCATCCAAGATACATCTGGCAGCCTGCAAATTGCTTGAAGCAAAAGGACAGAGATCATGACTATGATTCAGCTTTTCTGTTTACAAGTCTCTTGTGCCCCATTGAAAGAAAGGCTTTCAGTCTTAGCAATCACATCTTGATATTATTTATTTCTCAGACCTTGACTTCAAGAGAACTGCAAATGCACTGCTGCCACAGGAATGTAATGCGTCCCTGAATCAGTGGTGGGATATGCCCCAGTCTACCATGTTACTAAAGACAGTACCTCACCCTTGCAGCAAATGGACAGGGCTACTCCCAGCACATCGAACCAGAAAAAGAACATTTGTCCAATCTCACGGAGAACTAAAGGGTATAATAGTTGAGACTTGCATTCATGAAGTCACAATCGGAGAAGATAGTTTCCAATGCTTCTCCAGCATGCTTGCAGAGAGTAACACCACACAACCTCAACATCACCAAGGGGTGGGCATCCTTACCCTTGCTGCTGCATCTGTTAGCACAGCTAAGGCCTGAGACAGCTGGTGGAAGACTTCCGCTGGGAATTAGAAGAAAAAAGGGTAAGATGCAGGAAACCATGCTAGTGGCCTGGAGATGAACCAGGAAACACAATCCCTTATGGAAGAGACCTGCAGAACATCAGAAAGAAGAATAACCTTTCCAAAGCATTTGTAAGCCAACCTACAGCCAGGACCACCTCAACTCAAAGGACAACACTGTTACTTCATTGTAAACTTCAGTTTAAATTAAGAAACAAAGACTGGGACCATTTCATTTTAACAGAAATCTTGAAAACGTGAATTCAACAGAACCCATCTATAAAAACGTACTACTCAACCTGCAGTCAGCCTGAAACACAGTTATAAATTCTCCCTTTCATACCAATAGCTTATCAGCCCCAGATTCACACTTCACATTTTACATCAGCATCACTGACCCTCTTCTGGGAAGGTTACACATAAACCAGAGGCCTTCGAATACACTTCAGATCACTTCCCAACTGTCTGCAAATATCAAAGCCCCCAGCTTTCCTCTCATTGCTGATTTTTTTTTCCCTGATGGAAACTTTTTCTTTCTACTAGTTATAAATTTTCAATCTATAAAACTGTAGCCCATTAAATTGGGAAAACGCAAGATACAGAAATATCTTGAGGCGTCCTGAAGAACAGCATCCTTTTAGTTACTACTGTTGTTCACTGCTACCTGTAGCTACAAAACTTAAAAGCAGAGTAGCTGCAGAAGCAGTTCCACAGCATAAGGGCATTGTCTCTAAAAAACAAAAAAGGACACTAACCATAGACAGTATGATTTATAAGCTTTCTATTGAAGTTTTTACTGTGAGAGGTATAAATGAAAATAGTGACAAGCCAGTAAATGCTAGTGACAGCATGGCCAAAAGTCTGGGATTCAAGTACCACGTGGGAATATTTTGAGAGGTACAAATATAAATTCAGCAGTGACTTAACACTGATGTTTCCAAAACCAACATGTATGCATTCAACCTTAAAAAACAGAGCTTTCTAATAGTGATGAAAATACACCTTAGTCTGCATATCTATATTTCACATGACGTATACCGAGGCTCTCTATTAATCATATGAAAAGACAGCCTTGAAGTTAAACACAGCCACTTCAAGGGGTCTGTACATGTGAGAACAAACATGAGGAGTCATTTGTGTGTGCAAAGTCCCGTATTACCTGCTCTGGGATTGTCCGGGTTCTTGTCCGGGTGACAAGTGAGTGCCTTCTGCCGGTAGGCTTTCTTAACCTGCAAAAACCAGAATTGAGATTAACCAGTTGGTAGATCTTTGGTCTGTACTGAGGAAAAACTGTAACAGTCAACACTGCAGCAACGAAAAATAGCTGTTCAGAGAGTTTCTTTTGTTGTAGGCTTTGTTAACTTAAAACACACCTACCTATCAAAGGTCAAAGGCTGTAGTTGAACCAGCATTCATATGCATGACAACATGTCCCCCAGGCCATTAGGACTCTGCCCCAGGCCATCCCAGCCCAGTCGGATTTTGCTGCAGCAAATCCCAGCCCAGCTGGACGCTGCCCAAGGAATCCCAGCTCAGATGGATTCTGCCTTAAGACTTCAAGGCCTAAGTGCATTGTGCCCCAGCCAATCCTAATCCAGAAGTACTTTGCACATGCAACCCAATGCAGGGCAATAAGATTCTGCCCCAGCCAATCCCAGCCCACCGGGACTCTGCCCCAGCCAATCCCAGCCCA
>JAVJGJ010000002.1:17742579-17752926 GCA_035590215.1 Microhierax caerulescens | reverse complement strand
TCTCAACATCCACAGACATCTTAAGGGCAAGTGTCAGGAGGATGGGGCCAGGCTCTTTTCAGTGGTGCCCAGCCACCAGACCAGGGGCAATGGGTACAAACTGCAACAGAGGATGTTTCAGCTGAATCTAAGGAAGAACTTCTTTGCCTTGAGGCTGACAGAGCTCTGGAAGAGGCTGCCCAGAGAGGCTGTGCAGTCTCCTTCTCTGGAGACATTCAAAACCCACCTGGATGCACGTCTGTGCAACCTGTTGTAGGTGAACCTGCTTTAGCAGGGAGCTGGACTAGATGATCTGTAGAGGTCCCTTCCAAGCCTGAGTGTTTAGTCTGAGACTGTGAGAACCTCAGCTCACCCTGTCACCCTTCCCTGTCCTCTTCCATTGCACCCTGCACTCAGCAGACCCAGGCCCCTGAGCTCTGGGGCTCGGCGCAGGCTTGTGGGGACAGAGGGGCTCTGGTGCCTTCTCAGCGGTATCCAGCAATAGGGCAAGAGTCAATGTGCACAGACGGAAATAAAGGAATCTCTTGCTAACCGTAACAGACAGCTTGTGTATTTGGAGGGAGATCAAGGCCTGGGACGTGTTGCCCACAGGGCTTTTGGGGGCTCTGTCTTTTGAGATCATCAAAGCCTGACTGGATGTGGCCCTGGGCCACCTGCTTTGGCTGCCCCTGCTGGAGCGACAGGCTTGCACTGCATGATCTTCAGAGGTCCCTTCCCACCTCCTTGAGTCTGTCATTTCCCACAGGAGTGCTTTCTGCCACAGATTTCATTCCTCAGCAGGAGCAGAAGGGCCCTGGCTTGATCCTGTTTGCTGCCACTGCCGGAGTCAGGCACAACCCAGGTTGTAAGTGTTCCCCTGCCAGTGTCCATGTGCAGCACAGCCACCAGAGCGGGGCCCTTTGTTGTGCCTGGGCTTGTTGTGCTGCCTTGGCAGGTGATGGTCCGGGGGCGAGTGTAGCATTTTCCTTCTTGGTAGGGTGTTCTACCAGGCCCTGTGTCTGGCACGGCTGTGCAACCTCCAGCGGGATCAGCTCTGTGCTGCCCGCCGTTCTCTGGAATTGCAGCCTCCCTGCTGGCAGTGCTCTCTTCTCCCAGAGAAAGATGAACTAGGTTCGGGGCTTAGATCTCGTGTCCCATCCTGATCCCTCATCCCTCACTGCTCCTGCTATGCTCAGGCCCTGGTGCTGTGGGACCTGTGCCAGGATCAGCTCCTTCTTGCGTACTGGGCCCTGGAGGAATCCCAGCCTGCCTGCTGCTGCCACTCACCCCTTGCCATGGAGGCTGGGGTGTCCTGTTCAGGTGTTGGAGCTTGGCCGTCATCACGAGCCCCACTCTGCTGCCGCCTCCTGCTTCTGGAGGAGTTGAAGCCCCAGGTGTGCTCAGGCCATTGGTGACCATTGTCGTGCTGCCTCGGGTCCCTGTCTTGGGCCCTCCCTGCCCCGGTGTGGTCACCACCATGGTGTCTGCTGGAAGAGTCACGGCACTGGTAGCCTGAGGAATGCTGCCGCCTCTTTGCTTCATTGTGGCGTTGAGATCTTGCTCTGTTGAAGGCCCTGACATCGTGCACCTCATAGGTGCTGGGTCCCACTTCGGCATGGCTGCCAACAGAGTGGGCACATGGCTTTTCTTTGGACCCAGTCCCATATACAGGGAAAACAAACTATCCCTGCACCCACTCACGCAGGCTTTGTTGCTGATGGTGTCCAGGCAGACAGGGCATTCCTCATCCTCAGAGGTGTCCAGCGGCGCGGCCCGGGGCACCTGGCTGGTGCTGGCAGCAGGGGAAGAGGCACTCTGTTCTGCCAAGCCCTCCTCCTCCGACTCCATCTGGCACTGCAAAGGAGAGAGATACAAAGCTGATGCCCTGTCCTGAAGACACAACTGGCAGGAAGCAGCAAAGGTGATGAAGTGAGGCGCTGAAGAGATGCCCGCTCTGGCTCGGGGCTGTGCTGGTGCAGCCACAAAGGCTAGGAAGCGTCCTGGGGCAGACGAGCGAGCCCAGGAGCATCTCTGTGTGCTCCTGCTGTCCAGGCAGGGTGGTGCCTTACCCCTCCAACACAGACAGTAGGAATTGGGGAGGCAGGAAAGCGGCTTGTGGCCTCCCAGCAAGGACAGCACAAGGGTGGGGGTGCAGCAGGTAGGAGCGGCACCCCGGGCCCTGCTGGCGTCCCTGTCCAGCAGATTCTCTCAGTGCCCTCGTCAGGAAGCCCGCGGGATGGGGGTCCTTCATCCCCCCACCTGCAGACAGCTGCAGGAAGACAGCACTGTGGCCCTGCAGGGCTGCCCCACGCCTAAATAGCGGTGATGCTGTGGGATTCTACAGTGACCCTGTGGTGACACCCCAGAGCTTTCGGGGACCACATCCAGAGGTCACAATGCCTAGTCCTGGGAGCGGACCAAAAAAAAGCCCCATGTGTCCAAATCTGGGCTTCTTTAGCGAGACTTGGGCATACTGGAGACAGTACAAGTAAGGGTCACAGGGAAGCTCCATGGCCTGGAGTTTCTCTCCAGTGAGGAACTATGATCAAGGTACCTATATGCCTTGCTTGCACACAGGCACCAGCCTTCAGGGAGTGTGCCTCAAGTCTCTTTCTCACCAGGCAGGTCCTGAATACAACAGAATAGAATAGCACAGTTCCATTGGAAGGGACCTACCACAATCGGCTAGTACAACTGACTTCAGGGCTGATGAAAAGTTAAAGCAAATGACGTTGCACCGAAGACTCCCCTACATGTTCTTCTGTCTCAAACTTCAGCTGCAGCCTCTGCCCTTCGTAGGGCAGGACAGCGACTGACCTGTCTGACACGTGCAGGCAGCACCTGAGGAGGCAGGAAAGTGGTTCCTGGGCTCTCCGCAATGGCAGCCCCAGCCAGCGCACAGCAGCGTGCTGGGAGCCGTGGGCCCCTGCAGTCCAGAGCTGGTACCTGTGCTGGGGGCCAGTGCTGAACAGGCGTGATCTCCGGCTGCAGAGCTGTAACATCACACAGGTGTACCCACCTGCACGGCTGTGACCTCACTGCAGCCACCCTGTAAGACAGGCGACACCACCCCACACCACTGTAGAGCCCCACAACATCAATCCTTTTGAGTTTTTTTTTCACACAGATCCGTTTGTGTTGCAGTTAGCAAGAAATTCCTTTGTTTCAGTCTGTGCCTTTTGGTGTGTCTCCAACACCTTCCTTGTTATTTTGAAATTGCCTTGACCCCTGGGTTGAGCTCTTCAGACCCCAATTTTTTCCTCTGTCTTCTTCCCCCTGGCCCCATTGTGTACCTCTTTGGACAAAGGAAAGAGCATAGGGGCTGTACCCACTCCCACCTCAGCTCTTCACCTCTCTGTTCTCTAGGCTTCCATAGCTGCAACCAATTTGTTCATATTGCTTTTCTTTCCGTTCTGTCATTTTCAGGGAAAAATTTCTGAGTGGAGCTTGTACCTCTTAAATCTCATTTTTATTAGCAGAGCCATGGCTTTGTACAACAGCAATTTCTACTGAAAAGATGCTGGCCTATACAGATCATCACTGGAGGCTGCATGTGCCCGAGCCTGGCAGTGCTGCCTACGGCACAGTGTGGGGGCTGAAACTTGCTCTTTCACGTTGGTCCCAGCTATCACAGAGATATCAGCTACTCTCAACAGCCAGCCTGTGAACGTACACGCTATTGTCTCATTGATCTATAACTTGGGTTATCAGTGTTGCTAATAATCTCCTTAAATTCATATTTAGCATCTGGGACATCTGTTTTACCTACAAAAATGTTTTCTGCTGGATGGAAGAAGGCTGGTCACACTGGACCCCTCTTGCACTGCAAGAAATAATTGGAAAAAGTCCATAAAATTCAAAAAATGGTGAAAAGCACTAGCTGGGACATACAGGAGTTCAGTGCTAAGCTCAGGAATTTGTATTCCAAGGTGGGCAATGATCCTCTCTGTCCACATCATGCTCTGTTAGAGCCACTCCTTTGCTTGATCAAGATTATTTTTTCTTCCACAGGAACCTGCTTCCAGTAGACCTGGAATTCACCCAGTTTTCTGATTAACCCCAAAGTAGGGCTCTTGCTACCAAAGACTCTCCTGAGGGACCATATAGCCAGCATGAGATGAGAGAAGCAGGTAGCACTTGGCACATACGATGTCCTTGCACATGAATAGAGATCTCGTATTTAGTTTTCCCTGTATATGTTTTTTCCTTTAAATGCAAAATATCCCATCATGGATAAGCTGGTGTTCATTTATCTCCTATTCTGGGAAATCCACTCTCTGGACAAGGCGGTATATTTGAGCATGGTACCGAGGACCTGGAAATGCTGGATGTGCCCTCCTAAACCCACACAGAGAAACATTTCACTGGGAAAACCCTGGAAAAGATACAGGTCAACATTCTGCATGGATGTGTGTTTGCACCAAAGCTGTATTTCCACTATTTTAGAATAATGGTGAATACTAAAAGAATCAAACAATTTCTGCTGGGGAGGGAATAAAAAAAAAGTTCTTAGAAAAGTGCAAATAGGCTGAAATAGTCTCAAGGAAGAGCAAGCACATTTGGCCAGCACTGCTCTGAAAGAGGTCAACTGTCCAAAAGCTGCAGCATTCTGTGAATTTAGGAAGTCTTTACAAAAACCGGCACCTCTTCAGGGCTGACAGAGTAATTCCTGAGGACGGTGCCTCCATCAAACACGCGGGCCGTGTTGGTGTCCATCCATAGGTGCCCTTCTCCAGGCAGGTAGATATCTCTCCACGTTTGTCCTTTTTCTGTTATTGGGGCAACCAGGACCTGCAGTGAAAAAAACAGAAAGAATAAAGAAATTTAGCACATGGAGGATTAACCAGGACATACTGCTGGCTACACCAAGCAAAGCATGAGGCTGTAGGAACAGGTGAGCAACCACAGAGATCAGGAAGCCTGGCTCATAGCTGCAGGTGCCAGTATCTATCCGTGCAAGCAGCAGAGGCCAAAGCTGGCTTCCTGAATTGCAGTGAGAAAAGGTGATGGAGTGGCCTTCAAGTGACCGGGATCATCCCCGCCTGCAGTAGCCCCTAGAGTCCATCCAGCTCATATTTTGGAAGACCTGAACAAAACATACATACATACATCAGAAATGTGTGCTTCCTGCAAAAAACAGCTCGTGCTTCTAGGGTGAGCAAGGCCAGGTGGATGCAGGCAGAGCAGGAGCACAGGCTGTATTTGATGAGAACTGCATTCACATGACGATGAAGAAATGGGCTAATAGGAAAAAAAAATAAAAATCTAGAAAAACCATTAAAGGAAAAAAACCCACGCTAAATAGTGAAAACTGGATATTAAATTTATGGATCAGTCCTTCTTAAACCCCATTTTCAAAGGTTCTGGTCAACAGCAAAGAGCAAGCCTTGAGGAGTCATCCTTGCACCCGTTAGTGACGCTCTTTGAGCTGCACAGCAGCATCGTCCCAGGGAGACACCATGGTGTTTGACACACCTTGGGGGACACTTTTGGACCCTCCTGGACTTTATAAATATATTTGGCAGCAAGACCTGGCTTCCCTGCCTCTTGCAGCATCCACTCTGGGCAGGCAGGTGGCACTGACACACAGTGATGCTGCGCCACAGCTACAGAACTGCACACGACAGTATTTTTTGGACAGGTCAATGCAACTTGTCTTTTAGCTATTATATTTCAACATGCTTTACTGGAAGGATTCACTAGCAGTCAGCTTCAATTCCCATTTCCAGTAGCGGAAATCTGCTCATGAGCAGTGCTGGAATATGGCTGTGCAGTGTTAAATGCAATTTCAAGACCTCTACTCAAGGATCAAAACCATGCTGACCGCTGCAGTCCCACACCACCACATCCCAAAACTGCTTGCAGAAACCCAAAAGCATTGCTGCCCCATCTGCTCGAAGGGAGCAGGTATTATTTTCCCTTTGTAGTCAGCAAAAATCAGACATAAAAGCCTCTTATTGAGCACTCTTGTTGATTTGATGGGTATCTTGTCCCGCCTGCTTCGGGTTGAATGTGTGCTGCCAAGACATCAAGTTGAATGATGTCTGGAAGTGATGAATGTACAGATCACAGCCTGAAAATCAGATTTCAAAGTAGGGCTATCCTGCCATCCTGGAGTGACCCCCAAAAAAGCCTGGGGCACAACTCAGAAGTGGGAGGGCAGCTGCTTGCACCAAGGGAAGATGCTCGGAAGGTTTATCCCAGCATCCTAACACTTAGCCCTGCCTCAGACCATACCAGGACAGAACTGCCCTATGTATTTTCTAGGAGTTTACTATTAGTGATGTTCCAGATTGCATCAAAGCCAGTTTTGGAGTACATTTCTATTCTTTCAGCTTCCAAAAACCAGCTTGGAAGTCAAAACATCCCCCATCTGGGCTTTGCTGGCCCAAGCTCAGACTCTTTTGGAAAATAATAGTAATACTAATTAAAAAAAAATATAGTCAGGCAAGGTTTTTGCCAGCATCACATCACGCCTTATCAGAAATGCTTGGCCCCGACAAGTTCATGGAGCAACCATCACACTTTACCATATTTTAGATAATTCAGCCAAGCCAAAGTTTTTTATCTCCTGAGAGAGAGGGCTAAAGCTGCTCTGGACTTTTTTTTTTCCTCCTCCCTGAGTTTGCACTATTTTACCAGGAATCTCACCTCACTAACACAGACCACATTTCTGCCCTAGCTGATTCAATTGCATCAAGGATTTTTTGGTTTGAGAGATTTTGTGGGAAGGAACCAGGTTTTAACTTGCTATAATGACTACCATGATTAGTGCCCAGATGTGTGCTTGGCAGCACATTGGGACAGCAGGAACGCCTCTTCTCCCTCCAGCCTCCATGCTTGCACAATGCTGGTCTAAAATTCATTTGTGCCAGGGATTTGTATTTTAAAAACTTTCCACCTGATTATCTAAGTTCTCTGCTAAAATGCCTTTCTGCTGCTTCTTAAAAAGGTAATCTGCAGTGAAACTTTCCTTTAAAAAAATACACAAACAAAACAATATAAACTGAATCCACAGAATCTGAGGCCAGAAACTCAAGCTTGGGAATCAGGTATTGAAATATCCGTGGGAGGTTGTAAGCAGAGCCTGAAACTGCAGCGCAAGCTGCTTTTCTATTAAAACAAGAAACATACTCCCATTGAGCTTAGGTTTTGGGCTTAGGATTTTTTTTAGGGAGATCATGTCCCCGTGATTAGCTGTATCCCCATGTAAAGACAGCCTAACACACTGATGCAAAATAAATGCAATAGTATGAACGGAAGATTGTGCTTTTAATTAAAAAAATACTGTAAGAACTGCCAAAATATTGAGCTGCTGGGATCCTGCACCCAGGGGAAGCAGGAGGGACAAAGATAAAGTGATGCCACTGCACAAAATAAAAAGTCTTCTTACAAAAACAGGAGGATGAGGCACAATTTTCTTTTAAGAAAAGTCTTTTTCAGAAAGCACGTATTGATTTTCCAAGACCTTTTTGATTTAAAGCAGCCATACATCACATGAAACATCTTGCAGTCTGTGTACTAAATGAACATGAGCTGCAGGGAGGGCGGCAGGAGAGACTCCCCACTACACAAGCTACAACCAAAGTGCAAAACCACCAGACTTGCAAGGAGTGTTTACAGCATGAAACCACGGCAATCTGAACAAGCGAGGCGGGGGGGGGGGAAGCTACGGGGAAACATATGCCAGCCATGCTTATATCTCTACCAGGAAAATGGATAAAAACATCAATCCATCTTAAACATGCCACAGAAAACCTGGCAGCATTTGCCTCTACTTGCTGTAGCCTTGTACATTTGATGGGCTCAGATCTGGTGGGATCCATTCACAACACTCATCTGAATAAATCCCACTATAGCTGCCAGTGAGGTAAAATAGATTCAAGTGAGTAAATCCCATAAGCAATATGTGGATGGGCTAGCTCAGCTGGGACATGAATGCTGGCCCAGCATCTGTGCTCTCTGATGCTCCTCATCTGTACGTGGTTGCATTTGATTAGGATTGAAAAACCCCAAAATGTGGCTAAAGGCGCTCCCAGAGAAGACTAGGGACCTGAGCATCATGCTGCTTCTTGGTCATTGCAGGCTGTAGCTCCAAGGAATGAGATTAACAGCCTGAAAAGAGGGGGAGAACAAGCAATGCTGACCATCAGGAGGTGTCTGGCAGCAGAGAGGACTGAAAAACACCCTGATATTAAAAAAAATGAAAAAGAAACCAAAACAACCTCTCGTTGACTAATTTTGAATAAATTGCAAACACAAAGGAGCCAACAGGGTCCATCAGCACTTGGTTTCACAGAACCTCTATAGAAGCATCGTGTTCACGGTGGATGCAGAGGCAGATGGGTGAGCGCAGGGAGCACTTTCTTTGCCCCCAGTTACCCTTTGAGGTCATTCAGCCCCCATGTTTCCTACCTCGTCTCCAATGAGAAATTCATCCTCTATGAGAAAAGCAGTTGGATCTGTGGGACTGAGCCACCACGCTGGCCGGAAGATAGGGTACCCCAAACGGAGCCATTCCTCGCTGTATTTTATAAGGAGTGGCACAACAAAGTCCCGGTGCCTCTGTATGCATTGCTGGGTAAGATTCACGACCTGCAGGGTGGGGCAAGAAAAAGAAACCCATGACAAGTCCTTCATCCCATAAACAGCAAAGCAAGCAGGAAAAAAAAAAAAAGAAAAAAAAAAGGAAGAAAACCTATATATATATATGTGTATTTTTTCCCTTGAGAAAAGTGGGTACTGAATTGCAATGTCCTGATCAAGTTATGGCAGGTAACAAGCTGCAAACAAATTGACACAGTGGATTTATTCCCATTTAGATGTGAAAGCTGGGGACAGAGGCTGGCAGGTGATATCGGCCAGGGTGTTGGTGTCTAACCAAAGCAATAAACTGTTGCTGCTGGCAAAGAGATTTAATGGCATTTCCCTTACGCCACTGATATTAAGAATTGTTCTCCCCTTTTATTGCCCTAAAGGTGACATCTCTGGGAAAATGCTGCCAACTGTTTAGATAGATCCTGAATGTGAATCTGCAGGCTTCACTCTGCTGCAGACATTAACTGTCTGATTAAGCTATAATTAAGCAACTCCAGCAGGAAAAGGGAGGGAGAGACACATGCGACACTTGCTGTCATTTATACAGGTGCTGTAGATACCAGCCCTGTGGCTACACATAGCAGCCAAGTATAAAGCCACAAAACCTCATATTAATTTTGCAGCAAAAATACATATTGAGAATGTACAGTGATCTCATTGCTGGGGCAGGGAATGGGATTTTTTGGGTAGCAAGAACAGGGTGGTGATTTTACCCTCAGCTTTCCCCAGTAGGGATCTTAATGGCTTTGGGGGGGGGGAGTTGTCACTGTGTCCGCCTCTGCAGGAGATGGGGGCACGTACCCAGGCATCGCAGCAGAGCCAGGGTGGCGTGCTGAAGGCCATCACAGGGAGAAACGTTACGATCTGCAGCCACCGCACGTAGAGCTCCGGGTCCCCCGGGGTGTCACTGGCCAGGCTCCCTCCTGCCAGGGACAAGGAGCTGAGTGAGGCTGCATCGTGGGATGAGTCCCAAACGACCTGCTCTCCACACAGGCAGGACATGTTACCCCATGAGAGGAGCTGAATTCTCCCCACCTGTGTTTTTCTTCTCACCAAAGAGCAAGTGTCAGTCAGACATCCATCCCCCCCATCTTAGGAACAGATGTGCTGGGGATAATGTCTCAGGAGTTTCTAAATTTTAGCAGAACATTGTAAAAAGAGATTTCTCTCTGGCAAAGAAAAGCATTGGGAAAATGCTGGATTTTCCTGCCATTTTGATGTGCAGATGATGCAACGTGGGAAAATACCCCTGTAATTTGGATCCCTTCAAATTCACAGTGAAAACTGGTAGAGAAACAGAGCATTGGTAACTAATTGGAAGCATGAAGTGGAAGGGGATTCCAGTTCACCTCTGAAACACCAGGGAGGGGCTTGGGAAAGGCAGGAGACAATGGAATGGGATAGGGGAAGGAGAACAAAGCCCTTGTTGCTGGAGTATCCCTGTGAGCCCTTGCTCTGAAAATCTGGTGCAGCTTCCCCTAGAAATGGCACAAAATCCCCAGCGCCAAGGGCTCAGCCAAACCATCCATGAAGCCCCATTTCCTCCAGAGGCTTTTCCCACCCCGAGCAGCCCCTCTGCACCGTGGCAGCCCCCAAGCTGCGGTGACACAGCCCCATGGACCGTGCGCCCTGCGCCCCAGCAGCAAGTGGGTGGCCACATGCCACAGCTCCCTTTGTGCTGGGGGATCTCATCCCTTGTCCCACTCAGCTGAGATAAGCCAATGCCTTAGACATCTCTTCAGGGAGGGAACCGGCATGCTGCGATTGCCT
>JAVJGJ010000002.1:17723497-17742479 GCA_035590215.1 Microhierax caerulescens | reverse complement strand
GGATTGCCTCAGCCTTGTTTCCTAAGGAAAACCGGCTGAAAATAGAGGCCAAATTGAAAAATTGCTCAACAGCCTCCTTTTGCAGGACTGTCTGCAGCTCTCCTCTCTAGGTCCAACACTTCACGTGCAGCCTCTGCATGTTTGGAGCACGTTTTAAACACAAATAACCCAGTCACCTCTAGGAAGAGAGGTAAAACAAGCTGCTTGGCCCTGATTAAAGGATTGTTTATTGACTTTCATAATATTTTTATTTAAGGATTTCTCAGGCCATTGTGCTTTGGAGCAGAAATGCAAACTTGGAGCAGGGCTGCTGGTGTTTTAGGAACATCTATTTCCCAGGCAGGAGCCTGGGCATGTGTTTTCCTGGCTCTGGACTCCCTCCTTGCTTTTGCCGGATGGTTTTTAGCTCAAGCGAAGCTGCGCGAGGCGGCGGGCTGCCCTCCGCCTGCGGTTAAGGAGCTCTGCGAAGGGCATCCCCAGAGACCTGGCTGCTTCTGGGGCTGCCCGTTAAAATTTACAACATGTTTTTTTGTTTTCAATTCCTCACTCGATTCCCTAGTAACATTCAACCCATTCAAGTCAGCACGGCAGAAAATTGGGTACAGGGAGCAAAGTGCTTCAAGCCTTCATATAGGCACATCTAAGCCAGATGGTGCAAACATACCTCCCGTGCTCCTCTTGCCTCAACAACTGCTGCAAAAGTCTCTGCAGAAAAGCCAGAAATAGGGGAGAAAGCAGAAAAATTACTACCTACTGCATCAGGGATGAAGAAGTTGTAGCCCAAGAGGCTGTAGTGCAGCACAGAGGGAATAAGCCCCTTCAGCCCTGCATGGCTCCAGTCCGAGCGCAGCAGGCTCATCTGGACGAAGAGCGGTAGGTGACTGGATCTGAGGGAAACAAGCACAAACCCAGCGGGTTTTAGACGGCTCACAGGAACCAACGCTCTCCGATGCCTGGCTGGCTTGGCAGTTGCCGCGGTCAGATATGGGTTTCTCCAACTACTTGACATCTCTGTTGGAGGGAAATCAGTGCTCCCCCATACCACTCCCACCCACAAAAAAGTTTGGCAACCCCAACCCTCATCCTCCTCCCCAAACGCCCCATGCAAAGCTTTCCTTCCACTGGTTTGATTTCATGAGGACCACAGTCTAGTGGCCCACCTTGACAGCAGCACAGCCACGATCCAGGCTGTAGCCATCTTCTTTTTACTTCTCATATGGTAACATGGACCTTGATGGGAAAACGCTCACAAAAACCATACCTGTGACACTGGCTGGGGTGTCCCAAGAGCATCCTCAGCCCCTGGTCCATGCTGTTCCCCAAACCCAAAGCACCAATCTCCTTGTGATGGGGATAGCCCAAGGGACATGTCCTGCAGGAAGGATTTCTCCTCCTGGCTTTTGTTTGTGCTCATCTGCTTTACACTGACCAGCTGTCATTCCTGACTTTGCTTTTGTCTATCTGCCAGAGTAAAACACTATTTTTCACCATGGTTTTTTGTTTTGTTTTTGTGCTGTATTTTCTGGAGGTTTGTTGTTTGTTTTTTTTTTTTAATTTTTTTTTCCCCCAGTGGCATTTCTATGTCTTGGGTTTACTTAGGGGACAGGGGTTCATATCATCAAGCAGCCCAGTGCAGGAGACAGTGTTACTGCTGACAAAAAAGGGTTAAATCTGAACTGTCATAGTGAACTTTGGCTTGAAAAATGGTCTGGAGCTCATCTAATCAAGAGGGTGTTTTGAGGCTGAGTCTGCTTGCTTGCTGCTAGAGTTTGGTTTCTTCCTCAGCCTCCCACCCATTTGCTGACTCCCCAAAGGTCTCTCAGGGACAGTTCTTCATCTTAGGAGGTGGTAATGCTGATGCGATGGTTTATGAAACACTTCTGGTATGGAAACTGCCCACCAGGAAAGGTATGATCCTGGACAAACTGAAAGAAATGGTTAGAAAAGGGACTATTTCCACCACTCTGGTTTTGCAGATGGCTGAGCAAGAGCCTGTCACCACCTCAGCATGTGAAACTGCTTTTTCTTTGAAAATGAACTATTTTGAATTTGCCTTCTCATGCAATTTACCATCAGTGTCTCATCCACAACATGAAATAAGCCATTTTGCAAACAGCTTGCATATCCCTTTACATCTGCCCAACATAAACACAATGGGTAAAAAGAAAAGTAATAGTTTTCAGTGCCTTTGTCTTGAGGCATGTTATAACTGCTAATTAATAAGTTAACCCTGTTGTGGGCTATGCAAGCATGAGAAGTCAGAAAACTGCAGTCGTTTGACATGACAAGCAGTTACTAGCACAGGGATTTGGCCAAGACTCCAGCGTTCACCCTCTCCCTCGTGCAGAAGAGACCACGACCTGAAGCTTGAATGGCCATAGATGACAAGATACACTTTCATTGCATCTGGCATTAATGCATATAAGCACTTTTATGCTCAGAGATGAAAAAAAAAAAAAAATAAAATGCTCTGAAAGAGAGAGGATGAGGAGATATGAAAACAACCCCTCCCTACACATTGCATAGACCACCTCCCCGCTGCTTCCCTGGGTGCTGAGTGGTGTCTTGGCATCCCAAGGGCATATTTAAAGCATCACCTCAGCCATCCCCCAAGCAGCTCACACAGCCATCTGCTCCAGCAAAGAATCTTCTCCTCGGTACCCACCCGGCACCAGCACTGATGACAGTGGCATTTCCCAGTGTCGCCAGTGCCGCTGCCAGTGCCCCAGTGTATCGGTCGCCCGCCAGCTCGGTGGGAGGTGGGACAGCTTGCTCCAGGAAAGCGTTGCCCTCAGCGCCCTCAAAGACTGTGTACGTGGCTCCCAATGCCTGCTGCAGGCGCTGGGCACGTGCCAGGTACCAGTTCAGTGCCACCTTGCTGGTGACGTTCAGGCGGGCACAAAGTCGACCCTTCCACGTAGTCAGCAATGGGACCTGCAGCAGAGGTGAAAATTTCTGTTAGACCCATAAAATATCCCACCAACCCCAGGGTGCAAGGCTGGAGGATGCCAGCTGTGCCTTTATCCTGCCCTACCACAACTGGCACCATCATGGTGCAACTCATAAATTGTAAACCCTCTCTCAACCCCTCCAAAAAATCACTGAGATGATGGCAAAGTAGTATATCATTAGAATGACTGCAAAAAAGGGAAGGAGGGTGGGGGGTGGTAAATGGTGGATTTTCTGCACACTACCAACTTTTACAAATATCTTTTGGAAGTGGAAATTTGAAAGCTGCTGCATTATGAAGCAGGAGAAAAGCTGCTCCCCCAGGCATCACTTTGCACCCATAAGGTTTCCCCTGACTCAAGTTGTCCCTCTCTGCAGGTATTTATTCAGCTTTGATTTTGATTTTAGGTTGAGCAGCAGGTGCAGGGGTTGGAGGAGGGTCTCGTACCGAGCAGCCCCCAAATCGGGGCTGCAGGCTCAGCCAGTAGCTTGCTGCCTCGCCGTCCCGCAGGGAGCGCAGGAAGAGCGGGGAGGCGATGCTGGTGTATGGGGACAGCGTGATGGAGAGCTGCAGCGGCTCGATCAGAGAAGGGTCCCAGGTATGGGTCGGGTTGTGCCTTTTCCTCTGCTCCGAGGGCATGTGGTCCTGTGGGGAGGGAAAGGCGGAAAAATGTGTTTTGTAGGAGTGGCAAAGCCACCGAGCACCAGCTGCTTGGTGCCACCGCCTGCGCAGGGTGCCACTCCAAACTGAGCATCCCTTCTCAGGGAGGGGAGGCTCACAGCACCCCCCCCCGGTGTTTGCGTTTGGCATGTAGTGATTTAGCCGTGCTGAAAGCAGGGCCCCTGGCAGCTCTCCATTTGCCTTTCAAGCCCAAAATCCAGCAGGACGGGACGTACCGCAGCGGCAAGGACAGCAGTGCCACGCTCCCCTAGGGCCAGGACCCCCTCCTGAAGATGGTGCCGCTTCAGCCTCTTGGCCAGTGACCTCAAACCTCGTTTTATTTTGGCAGCTGAACCCTCTGGGCCATGATACCGCCAGATTGGAGACCTGCAGAGTGGAAAGAGACGGGGGTGGAGGGGTTGCACCTAGTGCCAGCACGAGATGCTCAGGGCAGCGAGCAGGGCAAGGGCTTGGAAAGCTCCCGCAGCCGGGAGGGCCAGAGCATCCTACCCCAGCAGGACGGTATCCGGCAGTGCCCGCGCCTGCCCCGCAAGCTGGCTGCCCACGTGCCGGTGCGCAGCCGCCACGTCTGGGCTGACGCAGAGGAGGTAGTGCAGGGGCACCGCGGTGCCCGCCGGCGTTCCCAGGCAGAAGTGGCTGTTGCTTTCCAGGGAGAGGAAAAGGGGCACATCAGGTGCCACTGTCACCGTCACTCCTTTGGGGAGAGAAGAGGAAAACCGTGTCTCAGCAAGCACCTGGCTCCTCTCTGACGTTGCACTGGCGGCCACAGGGACAGGGATGCGTGGGGCAGAGCCTAACTGATATCAGGACCTCCTGGACTGATCCCAGCCACAGATCCAGCCATGCAAGCAAGTCCCCGCTCTCTGCTTCTGCTATTCCATTTTAACCTCCAAAATGCCTTTCAAGGGCTGGATTTGTTCCATTTCTTGCCTTTTCGCTCTGCATTCAGCTCAGGCAGCGGCACCAATCTCAGTGCAGGGCAGTTGCAGATCAGTTGATTAATTTAGGAGAATATCTGAAGTTTGGTGTTCTGCAAAATAATCCAAATATCTACCCCAGAATGACAACCGCAACTGAACTCCTGCCTGCATCCAGCATCCCACAGCAGCGTCGGGGACCCGTGAGTTCAGGGTGAAACCACTCGAGTGGAGCTGGAGGTTGCAGCAATGAACAGAGATCTCTGCTTAAAACAATAATTAAAAAAAAAAAAGACACACCAAGAGCATGTGACTTCCCTGAGGTGACTTGGGCAAACCTCACCCTCTCAGGTACTAAGGTTTAATGTCACAGTGCTGAGGCATGGTGGGATCTGTTCCCTGTGTCTGGCTGCCAGTTGTCACTACTTTTGTAGGATATTTTAACCTTGGAGGCGTCTGCCTTGCTCTTAAACTTGTTGCTTTATAGATGAGAAGAGGGATGAAGAAACGCAGGGATTAAACCAATAGGGCATTGGACAGGGAAGGGTGCGATTACCTGTTGAGCCTAAGAAGTATCTCTCCAGAACAGGCCCGTAGCCGGTGGGGTTTTTGCCGAAGTCGCCGCTAACAAAGGGCTGCGCGTGGCTGTCAATGCCATTGAGCGGCCAGCGCTGGGCACGGACGCTCGCCCCTCCATACCAGGAGACGTTGACCATGGAGAAGCAATCCTGCAGCAAAGAGAGCATCGTCCGATGGTGAGAAATGCCTCAGGGTGAAGGGTGAACGTGCGAATAGTTGCATTTGGAGAAGCAAACCCCTTGCATATTATTCCAGCATTGCAGGGCAGTCATGGGACAGTCTTTTCCCAGGAAGAAAAATCCCAACCCCATGAAATTTAGGTGTTTTATGCAAAAAGCAATGGGGCTCACCCTTGACATTCTGTGACTAATCTGGGAGAAGATACTTGGGTTTAAATTTTTCCTCCACAAGAACAAAAGGGCTGGGCTTCCAGGTACAGAAAAAACAAAAAAAAACCCCACAAAACCAAAATGCTGACGTTCCACCTATCTGCTTGATTTCTCAGCCTGCAGTTTATTGAAATTATCAAATGGTGTAAGAGTAGGAAGACAAAGAAAAAAATTGCAGTGAGAGTCAAAAGTGCAAGTTATGCGCTTTGTTTACCTTGAAGAACAAAAAAAAAGTCTTAACTTGCCAGTTAAAGCCAAAGACAACAATTTTTCTTCCTTTTCCCCTTATGCATCTGCCTTCATCATGCAGCCATGTGGAGTAATATAAAAATTCCACCATCGGAATAAAAACAATAGCTTAAAATTACAGTTTCCTTTCAAACAAAAAAGAAAAAAAAAAACAAACACCATGAGACATCTTCCCCAAAGCCTGTCAGTTTTAGATAGATGAACTTAAATAAAGTAAAATTGCTCTGAAGCAGCCTGGTGACCCAGAGCTAACACCCAGCACAACACCTTGTACCTCGGGGAGCCTACCTGGTTACATTTCTGCACCCAACCACAGTCATCAAAAATTAACGGGTTTTTGAGCTGCTGGTGGAAAGATGCTGAAACCTGTTAAAACGAAGAGGCTTCGCTGTAGGACAGGGGTGCAGGAACGGCAGTGCAGGTGGAAAATTCAAGGCAGTGGCTTTAAAATGCAGTAACAGTTTTTTTACAAACCCAGCTCGGGAAAAATCTGTTTGAGTTTTTTAAAACAAAAAAGAAATAAACCTTTCCTAGCTATTTTCTGCAGCATTTCTGGGGTGAGTCTACAACCCGAATGTGCAGCTATCCCCAGCGCGCACAGCAGGGAGATTTTAACCCTGACGTGAGTGCTCAGCTCAGCAGCAGCGTGGTGTCCCTGGGGTAACCTGTGAGTTTTTCACTCTCTCCCAAGGCGAAGCCTCCCTTCTTCCCCCTGAGGGCTGATAATAAAAAGTACTTCCTGCAGCAAGACTGAACCAGTTTGAGCATTTGGGGCAGTTCTCATAGGGCTGAGGGGGCAGTGGAGCAACAAGGCATCTCCAAAAACCACCGGTCCCAGAAGACATCCTCATCCTTGACCCGCCTCCTTTCAGAAACCATCAATTTTCACTTCAAAGCCTCTAAAACTTTCCCCTTTCTGCCAAGGCAGGGGATCAGCAGGACTTAGCATCCCGCATGACTTCACACACAGGGACGGGCTTCCCTGAAAACCCGGGGATCTGGGGCTGCGCAGGGAGGCTGGGATGGGTGGCGAGGGACCGGCGACCCCCACGCAACACAACACACTTCTCTTCACCCCGACCCCAATCCCAAGGCTTGGGCAGCGCTCCTGGAACCCTGAGCTTGCTTCTGCCGCGGGGGCAGAGAGAGGTTAAGTCTCACCGAGGGGTGGGGAGAGATGTGAATTATTAAAGTGGAAACCCTGGAGGCTCAGAATAGCTGTACCAGGTGTCAGCTGAACTAGTTACACCAGCTGGGAAAGAGCAGGGGGGAAGAGCCTCTTCTTAACTCTTAAATTTCACTGGATCATATTTTCCAACAGTGTGGTTTGGGGGTTGTTTTGGTTTTGCGTTTTGGGTTGCTTTTTTCTAAGTGGGGAAAAAAAAAAAATTCCCCTATTCTGTCCTGCTCATTCTCTCAGGCACCCCAAGTAGGTGTCAACACGGGAAAGGCAGCTCCGCACGCAGCAGTTGTGTTCAGACAGCACCTTCCACCAGCCCCAAATGATGTTGACAGTCAATTTATGACTAAAGGGGAAAAATTCCCCATCCCCACAGGACCCTGTCCCACTGCCTGTCCTGTCCTGAGGGCTCCCCACAACAGGACACCACAGCCTAATGGGGATTTTCTTTCCCCTGCCTAAGGCTCGTTTTCAGAGTCTGTTTTTATTTAACAGAGAGAGAAAACTGGGAAGGATTTAAAAAAACCCAAACCAACAAAACAACAAATTTTCACAGCAACGGATATGGATTAATCCCATCCCGAAAGAGCTGGCACATTGTGTCTGTGGTTGGAAGGGACCTTTCCGAGTTCCTTGTGTTTCTCGCCAACATTGTGATCTTAAGTGGTTATTTATCCAGTCTCAATATAAACATGGTTCTCCCACCCTGGGGTTACCAATGCAGCATTGTGACAAGACAGTTGTGGCCCCTCAGTGTTTTGGGGGCTCAGCATCAGGGCACGAGGCTTCCAAAAGGCTTTTCCCATCCGGGCCCCCTCCAGCTAGTGGAGACTTTGGAAGATGGAGTGTCCCCGGCCACAGTGGGACCCCATAACCACGCTGGGAAGTTGTGTGCTCAGGCCAGACCTCCCCACTTTGGCCCATTTCACCCCAAACACCACGGTTCGGAGAAGGGCACAGGGGTCCCCGTTACCTTCAGCGTCACGTCAGGGCGCAGCGGGGTCCAGCGGACACCGTAGCACTCAGTGCCAGGGGCTGGCGGGGGCTCCAGGGAGAGCCGCAGCTCAGCGTCCTCCTCCCAGGCGTAGCAGAATTGCCCACCATCGTGCCAGCAGTGGTCTCGCGGCGGAGGTGGCTCCGCAGCCGGCACGCCACCCACCGTGATCACCGCCACTGTCCGTCCCGCCGGCAGCGCCCGCAGGAGCAGGGCACCCCTCCGGCGCTCCCACAGCATCCCTCCAGTGCGGCCCCGCAGCACCCACTCCTCTGGTGACTGCTCCAGCGCTTGCCAGGAGATGATGCCGATGGTCATGGCGAAGAAGATGGCCACGCCGAGGCAGCCGACGGCACCTTTCCAGGGCTCCGTCATCTCCCTGAAGCTGAAGATCCAAGTGGACTCAGGGATTTGGCCAGTGCGGCGGGCGAGAGGCATGGTGCAGTCACAGGGGGATGCTCTGACTCCTCTTTCTCTCCTCTCCTGCAGCAGCACAAGAAAGAAAACCCTCCTCTTGGATTGCTCCAAAAGCACATTAAAAAAAGTTTTAAAAAACCCTAAGCCACAACTCTTTTTGCTTTGCAGTGATCCAAAGGTAAGAGAAATCTCTTTTGCAGCCTCCCTCTGCTCGCTGCTGCACGGCAAATCCCGCTGCCAGGCTCGGCGCTTGCTGCAACAGCAGCTCAACCGCAAAACCCCGTGCCGGGTGTCAGCTCAACCCCTTGGCACAGCTGGTGGCATCCGCTCCGCAACACCATCCCGGGCCACGGAGAAGCACACACGTGGCTGAAAGCCACGGGAAGGGAGACAGGGCAGCAGCCGATGGGAAATGAGGCAGCGCTCGAGCCTCCACCGATCTTTGGCTTTTTGCTTTGTGAAGCAGCATAACTTTGCTTCTTGGTTTGCAAAGCAGCGGTAAATCGCTGGGGGTGGGGGTGTGCAGAAAAAAAAATGATTGCACGGTCAGTTACAGAAAGAAAGGGGAAACGCAACACCGGTTTTCCATCCCCCTGGCATCTTACCTGTAAAAGCATTGGATTAATGCACAGAGCAGGGAGAAAAAATGACCCTCAGGCACAGCCCAGCGGTGCTGGCTGAGCCCTCGCTGGAGGGAACAGGCACCTGGAGCTCCAGCCCAGGCAAGGGGCCACCTGTGGCAATGACCCTGTGGTGTGGGGTGGGCTTCTCCCCACATCCCACGCTGCTTGACCACTGCCACCCGCTTCCCAGCTGCTAGGGTGCCTTTTGGGGCTGATGGCACATTGGGGACAGGGGCTGCCGCTCCCAGCTCAGCACACCCACCTGTCACATCCCCCTGCCGCCACCACCACCCAGCAAAGGCGCAGCTGCATTTTTCACCTAAAGGCAGATTAAAAGATGCTTCAGCAGCCCCCAGAAGCAGTCGTTGATGACCGAGCACTCGAGCCCCAATGATTTCTTGCCCGTCAGGCTGGGCAGTGGGTTTTTCCGCCTCTTACCCCGGGGTGGTTTGTGATCCCAGCCACGCCAGAGCCCCCCCGCAGCAGGGACAGCACCATCCAAACCAGCCCAGGAGGTTATCCAAGACAGACACAGCACGCTCCCTCCCATCCTGCTCGCCCGCAGGCTGCACAGATCCTCAGGTACCTCCATGAGAAACAGAGGCAGGAAATTAATAAAAGTTATGTTAAAATAAGCATTGATTTATAGAAGAAAGATTTTAAAGGGATTTTTTGCCAAGTTGCTGAGATGGCTCTGGTTGAGCCCTGACTACACGCACGCCTGCGAGTCCACACAGGAGAAAGCTGCAGCAGTGGCTAAGCCTCCCCATTCTGCTATTTTGGCTTTTTTGTTATTATTATTATTATATTTTGGGAATTTTGTCCCTGTTTCTACTTTACACTAAATGAGCTGGGCTCCCCTTGGGTCATCTCCAGGGCTGCAGAAACGGGTGCTGCAGGAAAGGGTGCTGCTTGCGCCCAAAAGCAGAGCAGTCCTTGTAGAGCTGAGTGGCTGCCTGGGATTGTTGCAAACCCCACCAGTGCAGAAAACTCTGGAAATCTGGGGTTTCCATCCACTTTTCCATGCCCTCATCCCACCAATCCTCCCCCTGCTGGCAGGTAATGGGGGGAGACCTGGATTTTACGAGCAATATTGCAACCTGTTGGCTGCCAAGCTTAGGGAAAAATAATTTTTTTTTTAAAAATGTTACAATGTCGAGATTTCAGAGAGTTTTGCTATTCTGCTTCCAGGCAAAACCCCAATAACCCCAAGCCCTGAACTGAAAGACAAATGCCCAGAGATGCTGCTCTTTGGAAGGGTCTCTGGACAGCCGAATCCACTGGGAAAACTCTTCTCCATGGTCCAAATAAGCCCCTGGAGGGGCCTTTCCCACAGGCACCTCCAGGATTAGTTTCTCATTTCAGCTGGGGCAGTATCCAGCAGGGGATGGAGGGAGAAATGGGTTGAATGTACTGGGACAAGCATCTCCCAGCCACTGGCAGGGGCTGTGGAGCAGGGAGAAAAAGCTGGATCCAGGATAAAGAGAAAGGATGAGGCAGGCTTCCCTGAAAGCTTGAAGATGAGATGGGAGACAGTGATGTCCATCCAAAAAGGCTCTGGAAATCACCTGGAAAAATGCTCTTTCCAGCTGCCAGGTTAGAAGAGATTACAGCAAAGCTACAGGTGATGGAGCCAGGGCTGGGTGTGAAGTGCTGAACCAAGAGGTCACAGCTCTCGCGGTACTCCCTCCAAAAAACAATCAAGGCTGCGGGCTGAAAACTAGTTAAAATAAAGGAAAAAGCATTTTTAAAAAGAAGGCAGAAGGGGTGCTTCTTCCACCAAAGATGTTACAGCCAGGGTTCTGGGACTCAGACTGCTCAACACACCCCATGACCTGGGAAAAGGCAACATGCAGAAGTTAAAATCCCACGGTGACTCAAAGCTGTTCACCTATAACAAACCCAAGATGATTGAACTGTTGGGATTTGCCACTCTCTTTACAAAGCTGTATAGATACATCTGCCCTAGTGAGATCAGTCTGGCTAAAAAACGTGCAGAAATGGGGCAGAGATCAGAAAAAATGATCTTTGGGATGTGGCTGTGGTCCCCAGCGCACCAGGAGGGTTTAATCCTCTGGTCCAGGGTAGAGAGGGGTGTGTGGCAGAGCCCCCAGAAATCCAGAAGAGCTGTACAGGAATTGGCAATTCCCCATTCCTCACCCCAAAACCTGCCAGGGGGCAACCAGTGGGATGATTTGGCAGCAGCAGCAGCTCAAGGCAAAGCTCTGTCGCATGGTGCACAATTAGATGGTGTCTGCAGGAGGACAGAGGGGACATGGACCGCTCCAAGATGGGATTAGAGAAACCCAGGGATGGCAAGTCTGGCAGTGCCAATCCAAGGCAGGCTGCACCCAGGCAGGATCCCAGGGACACACAGAGGTGTTTTTTTTAAAAGCTTTTCTTAAAAAACAGCTCAAACCTCTTCCTTGCACACTGGGGCAAAATCCTGCAGAGGTTTCAGCAACTCAATATTCTGTCAGATCAGGCCCTCCCTGCCAGCTCTGCAAACAGGCATCTGTGGGGGGGATTTTGGGCTGAACCCCTCCTCCACCCTCTCAATTCTTTTGAGCTTTTTTGGGAGGTGGAGGAACAGTTTTACCAATTTTCCTGCCCATCACAAATCATAGCACAACCTGTCTCCCATGAACAGCTTGAAGCCCCACTTTGTCTCAGTTAGCCTTTCTCAAACAGCCAAGGAAAACCACTTCTCCTTAACCGGTCACAGGAAAAAAAACCCCAACATTTTGGGGCAGTTTGCCTGGTTTCCAGCAAGCTGACCTGCCCCTCTTGCAAAGGTTTTTTGGTTTTTTTGTTTGGTTTTTACAGTTTTAAGTCTCCTCTGCAAAATGGGGCATCTTTCCCCCTTCCTGACTGCAGGTCTGAAGGGACCTTGAGTTTCCCTTTTTACAGCCGATGAGGCTTGCATCAATAAGCAGAGCTCGGGAATCAAAGTTTTTTAGTGAAACACCCAGAAGACAGGGACTAAAGCTTATTCCCCTTGGGATTTAGGATTGGCAGCCCGTAAGAGAGGCTTCCTTCACAGTATGCCCTGTGGATCACATACTGCATCCTTTTAAAAAAATCCTGTCATTACTTTTCAGGCTGGCTGGAAAAACAGCGAGCATGAGCAGCCACGGGGATTCTCCACATCTCTGAGCAGAGGTGAGAAGAGCAGGGCTGCACTTGGAGAGGACCAGCCCCTACCATCAATATTTTCACAGGGCCTCAAAGTGCCAGTGATTACAACCACAGATTCCCAGCACTATGCCCAGCCAACACTGGGGATGCTTGTTTGGCTTTTTCTTTTAATATTATTTAAAAAAGGGAAAGGAAGAAGGTGTGTGTGTGTGTGTGTGTGTGAAGAAAAGAGAGAAACAACCCCCTGATGCGTGGGTTGGCCAAGAACAAAAGAAAACTGGTGGGAGCAGCAAAGTGTCTCTAGGACTTGGCATCTCTCCTCGATTTCCCTAGGGGGGAGCAGCCTCACCCCCCAGGCTCCCACTGCGGGGATGGATCCTACGTTACCTTAAAAGCCTACACCCAAAAAAACATTATATATATATATACAAGCCAGGAGAGCACAGTGATGAATTAAAGCAGATTACCCAAAGCTTGACAGCAGGGATGTACCCATCCTGCTGCTCTCTTATCTACCACAGTATCTACACGTGGTTTGTCTGCTGTTGCTTGACCTGGAGGAGATGCCTTAAAAATCAAACCTGGGAACAAGCCAGCTGATGCTTTGCAGTGGTTGTTTTCCTGTTGCTTTTCTCCCCATTGCAGTTCCCAGCCTTTCCTTTCAGGGCCAGCAAAAGCCTTTGGCTGTGCAGAAATGCTCCATGCCTTATAGAGCCTTGCGCTTGTATCAGAGCTAAGCTACTGAACAGTTTAAAAGGAGAAAAAAAGAAAAAGGAAAAAAAAGGGTGATACAGCTCCTGAAAACCTTAAGTCTCAGTCCCAGATTTCCCCCTGGAAAGCAATGCCAAATTTCCATGAACTCCCAGGCAACTTCTCAGCTATTTATAGTGGCAATAAAATGAGCAGCAGGACTCACACTGACAAACGTGAGCATATAAATAGTAACAGCATTTGGAAAGGGCTGCTCGGGACTATTGTCTCTTCCCACCCAACGCCATCCCATCCCGGAGCACCCAGATGTGGGATGTTTGCATCCCGTCAGAGCACCGAGCACGGTCTCACATCCAGCAGCAGTTCTGCAGGCAGAGGCTGGGGTGGGGAGACAGCACAGAGCGCGCTGCAGGTATTCAGCTTCCCACATTTATCCATGGACGTGTCACAGCTGCCGCTCGAAGCAGCTGCAAAGTTGCAGCCTCTGGCTGCTGACACCAGTCAGTGCCGATGGGTTGGGAAAAGCCTCTGTGTACCCCATGTCCCCCCCCTCAGCCCAGGCAAACCCAGATTTTTAGGGGACATCCAGGGTGGTGAGCAGGTGGCAGGGACTGAGCCCCTGTGCCCAACACATTCACAGCACAAGACTCACCTGAAATTGCTAATTTAGGTGAGAGGAACCTGCTGTGCTGAGGAGATCACCTTTACTGGGCACTCGCCCTCCTGCACCCCCAGACGCCCACAGGTCAGGCATCCTAAAGCCGAGAAACGCTGCAATGCCCAGACAGCTTCACATCTTCTGCTCTAAGCTTAAATCTAAGAGATTTGCTAGAGGAGATGTTGCACTTATTTTGGGTGTCTAAAAGCAGCACCTGCTTGGAAGATGCTGCTGGCAGCTCCACTCTCCTCTTCACCCCCAGGACCCCGCTGAGGGCTGCAGCGAGGCCAGATCCACACACCGCTCCTCTGGGTGAAGCCTTCAAAAAGCCCAAACCCTTTATTTAAAAACAAAACAAAAAAAATCCCCACAATATTGACTATACAGGCTGCAGCTGCAAGGAGAAAGCAGCTCCATCCCACCCCACCAGCTTACTCTGTGCGCCTTGCTCAGGGGTGCCGACACCCCCCGCCGCCCCAGCCCCACCTAAGCGTGGTGGCACCTGTCCAAGCCCCACAGCCGGCTGCAGTGCCGAGGAAGCTCCCCAGACCCGCACGGAGCAGGTACCATAAGGACTTGAGCATCAGCCCAGATGGGTCCTGCCCAGCCTCACCCAGCAGGCTCGACCTGAGCGCGATGGGATGGAGGGAAGCTGCAAGTACCCCCCTCAGCCCTTGGGGTACCCCTTCCCGCTCTTCCAGGGAAGGCCTCTGCAGACGGGGTTTAACGGGGGGTGATGAGCCTTGGCATGCTGGGGAGCTGCTGGTGGTGACCGGCAGGCGAGGGAGCTTTTGGGAATGATGTTTTTATTTCATTTGCCTCTTCCAAGTTTCCCAGAAATCTGGTAAGCAGATTTGCAGCCTACATGCTCGCCAAATTAAATCACTGCCCTGGACATGCCTTTTGGATGAGGAGACAAAAACTCTTCTACTTGTCTCTGTGGAGCTAAGCCATCGCAGCCCAGACATCGGGCTTGAAAGACTGATAGTCCCAGGTGCAGGACAACCTTCAGGACACTCACACATCCCCAGAGAGGTGGCATTTTCCAACAACAAACTGGAATATTTCCCCAGAAGATCAGTACAGGACACCCCAGCTCCCTCAGTCTCTCTTTCTTGCATGGGTTGTTAAGCAGCACTGAAGCCTGACCCCCTAATTGATTTTTAATTAGCTGTTTTGTTTTTTTTTTTTTTAGGTCTCCAAGGCAAAACAAACCACAACCCTCACATCACATACTCCTGGCTTCCGCCCCAAAAATCCCTCCAAATGTTATTTTAGTGGTATTGCCCTTGTCAGCAAGGAGGAGGCTACAGGTCACACATCCCCACAGAGCCAAGCACCTCCAAGGGGCTGTGGAACAGAGGTCTGAGTACCTCCCCCCCCAGGGACCTGGCTGTAACCCACCTCCTCAAGCCTCTAAAGCTGCAGGCTCTGCTCTGAGGAAGGCAGAAATCTCCCTCTTCCCCCTGTTATTATTATTCTTATTATTATTTTTCCTTTTCTTCCTGAGCCCAGCAGTGCCTCTGCCACAAGCATTTAGGGCTTGCCCCATCACCTCCAGAACCCACCAAGCCCCTTCCCACCCACAAGGGATGTAGCAAAATCACAACTTTATACCTGAGAGAGGAAGCTCCCCCAGGAAAGCCACTAAAGTAATTAGCAATTAGCAGCCTTGACAAGCTCCTCCTGGCCTCTGAAAGCAGCTGAGCCTGATACTAATGAGGTTCCTTGCTAATTATCGCAGGCGAGCAAGGGTGAGCTGCCTCCTGGCCTCGGTGAGGGGGCTGAGGGCTGAAATGCAGGCAGTGACCACACCGAGCTTTTGGCTGAAAAACTTTCTGAATTCCTTGTGCTGTAAAAAAGGCGCTGGGGTTAACCTAGGACAGCAATCTGCACCGTGCCCAGCGCTCCCGGAGAGCGGCAGCGCCAAAGGATGCTGGCTGCGGCGGCTGTGCTTTCTGCTCACAAGCCGGTTCTCTCTCGTTCATCATTTTGAATAATTCCTGTTGAATAACGCGGGTTTCTGTCATGCCCAGCATTGCAGCAGCCTGGAGCTCAAGCCAGCAAGGGAACACGGAACCTTGGACAAGCCTTGGGGACATCAGGGACTTAAGTAACATGCTCAAACCCACCCAAAACCTCTGAAAGGCTCGAGCATTCAGCATCCCAGTGGGTTTTTAATCCCCTTTGAGCAGGACTGTTGGTGTGGCCCCAAGCTGCTGGGTTTGGGGACAGTGAGTGAGGCTGAAGGCTGTGTCTTCCTGGCTACCAGGCTCTTCCCTGCCCATCCTAGTGGCTTTGTGGCCGGGCTGGCTCTCAGCTGACCTGGGTCCCTGTGCCTCCTGAAAGCGGCTCTTTTCCAGCCAGCCCTGAGCCGCAAACACCCGCTCTGGCTGCCAGACCACAAACCCCCAAGCCCAGCTCACTTGGGAATGCCATAAAAAACCCTAAAATTAAAACAAACAAGAAAAACCTCAGCCTCTGCTGCCCCTTGGCCAGCTCCCCCAAGCTTTAAAGCCCTCAGTTTTGCTCTTGCGTACACAGAGCTGTGAGCAAACCAGCAGCCCACGGTAGCGTTTCCCACTGTAGGCATTCAGGATTTTAATTAAGATGCTGGAAAGGAGCAGTCCCAAATTGCTCCCTTGGCCTGGCCCCTTGACAGGGTTCGTTTTCACCCCATGGGAAGGATGTGGGTATATGAGCGGAGGTGGGATGTAACAAAACCCTTGGAGAAAGCACTTGGCTAGACACCAGCAGCGCCAGGAAACACCTCTGGGAGCTGTGAGAGGGGAAGGGGTGTCCGGGTGGGTTTTATAGCAGGGAGGGGATGTGGGATGAGGGATGTCAGGAAAAAATTCTTCATGGGAATGTGGTCAAGCATCGGACCAGGCTGCCCAGTGAGGTGGTGGAGTCACCATCCCTGGAGGTAAGAAACACGTAGATGCGGTGCTTGGGGACATGGGTTAGTGGTGGCCTTGGCAGCGCCGCGTTAACGGTTGGACTCGATGATCTCAGAGGGCTTTTCCAACCCAAACGATTCTCTGATTCCCTGACTCTATAAGCCGTTTCCCCAAGCTGTGATGCTCCAGGGGAAGCCCTGCTGTACACGCTCCCTGGGCACACATCACAGCTTTCCCCACTGCGGGGAGATGGAGGGAGCCAGGAGGCACGTGGTGCTGGGGCTCGGGCAGGAGGTACAGGCGATGCCTGGCCCTAATTGAAAGGACGTACTTCCCCCTGGGAACCCCTTTGCTGCAGTCCCCCTGAAAGGGTAACTGCATGGTAAAATAGCCCCATCCCCACGCTTGCAGGCACGAGAGCATCACAGGCAGTTGCTAACTTGGCTTTTATTGTCACAGGACGCAGCAGCAGATGACACGAAGGGTCACTACAGGGGGGACACGGGCGCACTACACCGCAGGTCTTCCAGCACATTCACCTTGAACGGCAGCGCCGCACTCTGCATCGGGCGGGAGGGAGGGAAAGAGACAACGCTGCAGGGAGAAGATGCCACCAGCTGCACTCCCTGCTCCCCTGCATGCCTTTGCTGCCCCACCTCTGTGCAAAAAGACAAATTCTCAGGCTGTGGTGATTTTCCCTTTAGGGACGGGGTAATTAATAAGCAGACAAGGGGGTCCCTGCAAGGAGCATCATTTGCACCTCCCGCTCTCGGCTCCGTTGCTGGCTTAACAGTTGGACTCTGTGATCTTAAATGTCTTTTCCAACCAAAACGATTCTGTTCAAATTGCCACCCAGTGGTTTCAATTGCACCATGCTCAGCTGAGTCACAGGGTAAAGGCATTAACGGGAGGAGCTGCCCCAGGAACAGTGCTCGCCTCGGATGGAGAAGCGTGATCGTAGCCTAAAGTCTCAATGTGCATCAGAACCCCAGTCTGTTCGATTTGCCTCCCCTTGGAGATGAGCTGTCCCAGCGAGACAGAGAAGTAAAAGAGGGGCAGACTTGGCGATGGCAGCAACCCTGGCACAGCACCAAACACGCCGTGCCTTCAGCCGGAGGGGCATAATGCCTTCGCTGTCCTCTGCCTGCCTGGGATTTCATTTACAGGGTTATTAAAGGAGAGTGTGCCAAGGAGTCTGAAACATTAAAAAATGGTGTGTTTTTTTAAAGCCAGGGATTAACAGGCTTTTTTTTCTCCCCACTGTAAACAGATCTGTTTTGCTTTTATTCATGCCCTTGGTGCCAGCCCATGAGCAGCCAGGGAGGGAGAAGGGCCCCAGCGCTGTGGGATGCAGAGGTCTGTCCCTCCATAACAGCTTCAGTTCACAAACACCGGGGAAAACCAGGACAGAAACGCAGCCCCGGGCACCAACAGATGGATGCTGCTGGCTGCAGGTGGCAAAAAGGCTGGCTTGGCTCTTGGTGGAGGACCATGACAGAGGCAAAGGGGACACAGCCCTCCACAGCCCACTAACGCATGCAGCTGGTGGGTCTGGGGGCACCGGCGGGTGGATGTGGCAGCAACCACCCCCCGGAGCAGCCAGACAGGCTGGAAAGGGTTTGAGCAGCCAGGGGATTTTACCCACAAGCAATGCTGAGCAGCAGAAGCAACAGCCATTTTCCCCGGGGCAGAGATGGCTGGTGACAGCCCAGGAGCCAGCGCGACCCTCAGGGTCACCCTGGCCTGGTGGGTACACACCCCGGGGTGCAAACAGGCCCAGCAAGCATTCTTAGGGGAGCTGGGAAACCCAAACAGATGTGTCTGTGCTGGGTCTGATCCCTGCAGAAACACTTCTAAGCCTCCAAGGGTTGACCCAGCGCCACTGAAGTCACCACAGACCACCCTTGCTACTGACTTCAGCCATGCAGGAGGAGGAAGAGGGAGCAAAGGGGTAAGATGGACAAAGAACCTCTTCCCTGCCGACACGAAGCCTGATTGTGAGAACCTATGGGCTTTAAAAGGCTGTGGTACACCAATCCCACCCTCCCCACCGCTTAACCGCCCCCTGGGAGTCAGCACAGTCCCACAAGATGCCCCGCAACCCCGGGGCTGAGGCAATGGACACCCTCACAGCAGGAGAACCTGTCCCTCCATCCCAGCTTGGCCTCCGCGCTGGGGAAGCTCACTCAGGGATGTAGTCCCTGAAGGAGTTAAAGCTGAGGCTACGGCCCGCTGAGTTCAAGGTGGAGCTGCCTTGCATCTTAGGGATCTTCTCCATCAGCTTCGACACTGTCCTCCTCTTGAAGGAGCCCGGGGAGAAGTGCCCCTGCCTCATGAGCTCCTGGTAGAGGGTGTTGAACACCAACACGGTCTCTTCGTAGCTATCCCGGGTGGAGATCTCATAGAAAGGAAGCTTCAAGGCTTTGGAGAGGTTTTCGCCATCCTCTGTGGACACCATCCTGTCAAACTGCAAGTCCTTCTTGTTGCCCACGATGACGACGGGAGGCTGCTCGCTCCCACTGCTCCGCTTGGGGCTCGAGTGGATGTGGTTGATAAGGAAACACAGCCGCATGACCTCGTCAAAGCTGCACCTGTC
>JAVJGJ010000002.1:17713092-17723397 GCA_035590215.1 Microhierax caerulescens | reverse complement strand
TCTGTCACTGAGTAGACCACTGCGAAGCCATCGCCCCATTTGATCTTCTCCTCTATCTGCAGGGAATCCTCCTCCTGCCAGGGCAGACAAGCTCATATTAACACGGGAAGCCCCAAGCTCCCCTAAATACCAGCGCTGCTGATTGCAGCCTCCCAAGAGGGCCCATCACCGTCTCCCAGAAGGTTTTTGGCCCTGGGCTCACACACAGCAGTGATGTGCAAAGCAGCACAGGTAGCCCAGGGCAGGAGTGTGATGGGTTGGACAAAATGGCAGAGACAGCAACCAGAACCATCCTGATGTGGACAAAGGGAGAGTCAGGGCTGCTAAAGCGGGTACGCAAAGGCTGCTAGATGGGAAGCCAGCACAGGGCTCTCCACTGCCCACAGCTGTGGTGCTTGCTGGCTCCTTCATCCCAGCACCCTCCTGCTCCCCGAGCTGTCTCCCTGTCCTCAGGATGCTCCACCGATGCAGGGAGCCGAGCTGCGCTGCACACCAGTGAGGGGAGTGGGGAAATACTTAGCTGAAGCCACCCTGTAATTGATGCTAGAGAGACAGAAATCCTCCAAAACATCCTTTTCCCAAGATACACACATCTTGATCAATATTTCAGACACAACAGATTAAAGCAGGTGCAAGAGCAGGGATTGCCTTCAGCGGCAAGTCGCCCTTCCCAGATAGTATTTTCCAGGGTCGGCCAGCTATGGAACAGCGTGAGCTCACCTGTCCTGCTGTATCGAGGATCTCAAAGTGCACCATCTCCCCGTCGATGACAGCCATGTGCCTGTAAATCATTTCTGGAGGACAGACAGAAAAGCATGTGTGAGAGAAGCCCCAGGCAGCAAATGACAACCCCGCTGGCCTCAATGCAAGCTGTGCTGGAGAAGTCGGCTTTCACCTGCTGCAACCTACAGCCCAGGTGGCCTCCGTTTCAAGCCCAGGGCTTGAACCAGTCCTCAGCCTGTTCCCCCACACCTGGGAAGGGCAATCCTGCACCCACAGCAGCAAGCCCAGCACCTCCAACGGGCAGCAGAGACCCCCGCCAGCACCCAGCCAGCTCTCCCCTTGCTGGAAATAAAAGGGCAACGGTGACCAAAGCGCTGGAGCAAAAAGGAGTCATGGAGTGATGCTTCTGCAAAGGACGAGGGGCTCGGCAGGAGGGTATGAAAAGCTGGGGTTTGCTTTGAGACCCTGCTCATGCTCCTGACCCAGCCCTTTGCCCGGCCGGCATCGGACTCCCACCCAAAGCAGCGGGAGAGCAGCTCCTTTCTAACCAAGCAAGAAAAGCGGCTGCAAGGTGTGCACCTGGGCAGCTCCTCCAGCACAAAACCTGCCGCCAGCTTCACTAATATCATCAGGAAATAAAACCAGCCAGCACTGCACTTGGCAGCCGCCCTGGGTGCAGCATGCTCGATGGGATGCCTTGCTCCATGCCGATGGAGCACCTCAGTCATGCCGGATGCCACGCATGACAGGGCAGAAACCCGCTTGGCTTGGCCAGTTGTGGGATGAAACAGGCACCTTCCCTCTCCTCTGGCACAGGGAAGCAGCAGGTACACTCACCGTATGGCCTCTGTATTTTATCACATCGCATGGAGTGAGCCCAACAGGAGGAAGAAAAAGAAATTCCCAGCAGGCAGAGAAGAAAAAGAAATTGCCCTCTGGGGGAAAAAAGCATTGACCACCGTAACGAGAGAGGAGTGGGGATGTAAAGGACAGATGCAGTAGTGGTAGGGTTGTTTTTAAACCCAAGCCTTTCCCTTGGATCTCCTGTGAACCAGCTGGGTTAGAGCAACAGACTACCCAAATTTCCCAGCCTTGCAGGTGATGGCAGGAGTTAGGCAGAGGGACGCACAGCCAGTGACTGGTCACTTCTGGGATACTTCAGCAGGGACATGACCTCAGTGCCAAAACCCCTCAAACTCAAATGCAAAACAAAACCACCTAGAAGACAGGAAAGCACAAGCTGCTGCTCCAGCAGCTTAGATACCCCTTCCTCCTAAACGCCACCTCCCAGCAAATTGCTCCAGGATGACAGATGACTGAGCACGTGGTGCTTCCTCGTGGGGTGTCAGTGCTCACCCCAACAGATTTTGCCTTAACAAAACAACAGAAAAGGAAAAAGGGATGCAAGGGAAAGGAGGTGCCATGATGGCTGGTGGTTCTGAGCGCTGCCAGTCTGGTCGAGGAGAAAGAGGAGCAGATACAGTGAGTTTGGAAGCAGAGCTGGATCTGCCGTGCATGGCGTTGGGTGCACCAGAGCCTGCAGGCTGAGCCAGTGGCAGCAGAAAAAGTGACAAGAAAAAGGCCTTTACCTACCTAGTGTCGGGTCATAGTCTCCAATGAATCTCCTGGTGATGAATCTTACGGTCAGTGCTGTAAGAAAACCACAACAAATCCAGTTACGGCTGTCAGATCAAACTGCACGGGCTGACTGAGGCAGGAGGGATGGAGCAAAGACCTGCCCCAATCTCACGGGGAACTGCCTGTGTGGGCACCAGAAGACATCCCAGCAGCGATGCTGCAGACCTGGCCTCATGAGGATCAGGTTATGGCAGGGCTGGGAAAAGTGTCTTTGAAGGTGCCCTGGCAGGCTGGGTGCTCCATGCTGGGGGCTGCCCTATGATGACCAGAGAAGGCTGCAATAAAGCGGCAACGGCCAGATCTTGGCAGGAGGTGAGGGTGAAGCAGACTGGGAAAGGATCACGGTTCCCAGGTGGATGCCTTGGACCAAGATTGTTACAAGCTCTCTTTTCTCATGGCAAAGTCCTTGGCTGATGGCACAGCTCATGCAGGCTGTCCTCTGCCTTGCTTCACCCTGCGTACAATGTGGGAAAAGTAAATCAGGATGGGCAGGAGCCCACTCACACTTGCAATTCTCACCTCACCTCTTCTACAAAGCCTAAAAAAATTTCAGAGCTCATAGACATCAGGCATTTCAAAAGAACTCCATTGCAACCTAAGAACAGGCTAGATGTTTTTTGCATGTTAGCCCACTTTTGCATTGAGGACTGACACCCACCACGTGATGGGATGCCCCAGCAGAGAAAGAGGTTCCTGTCCAGCTCCTTGAGCAACACACCAGGCCCCTCTGCCCAAAGCTGCCTGCTTGTTGTCAGCAGCAAAACACCTGTCAGTCAATAAAATATAGATCAACAGCAACAGAAAGCACTGAGGGCCCCCTCAGCAACACCTCCTGCACTGCCGCTGGCAGAAGCGTCCCTCCAGGACACGGGGACGCGGCAGCTCGGGAGCCCCGAGAGCAGCAGTGAGAAGCAGCCAGGCTCCGCAGGAGGTGGCCAAGACCGCAGGCGTCTGACGGCACTGGGCAGCGCGGCAGGCAGAGCCCTGGCAGAGCTGCACCCCACCAACGCACCCACCCACAGCCCCTCGCACGTGGGGTTCACTTTCCTGCACGGTCAGGGTGGAGAAATTGCATTTTCTGGCCTTGATCCTGCAAAGATTTATGCACGTGCTCAAGTTTTATGCCAGGTGAGTGATCCCCTCAGTGGCCTCCAGCCAGCTGCTCTCCAGCAGCGAGCTCAGCGTGGGGGCCAGGCGGTGCGGGGCCAGGCTCTCGCCCTCTCGCCCTGTATCACCGACACCAATGATGTAACAGCCTGGATGGGTCCCATGAATTTCAGCGCTGTTTATATAACCCGACCCCGGCGTACCACGTGGAGAAAGGAAGGCCATTGGCACCAAATCCCATTAAATTCATCACAAGGGCAGTCGGAGGAACGCAGGGCACGGCAAGCTGGGAGGTCCTCCCTACACCAGCCATGTGTTGCAGCAAAACCAGCCCTGGAAAGGCACCCAGCAGCATTAGGCACTGCGGGAGCGAGTGCTGAGCAGATGTCCCATGGACCAGCCCACCCCTGGGTGGACACAGCACCTCCCTGCCCTGCCTGTGCCTGTGCCTGGGAATTCACATCCCCATCATGGGGATGCTGGGCACAGGCAGGGACCACTGGCTCCGCTTCACCCTTGCAAGGAGTCCTGCTCCCCAGCAGCTCCCCGGCACGCAGCGGGATGAAGCAACCCCCTGCCCCTTCTGCCTGCTGGCACAGCATCAACATGGAGATCGAATCATTTGGCCCAATTTTTCCTCCTTGCAAGGGCAAGGAAAGGCAGGAACAGCCACAGCACAGTGCTGTGGGCAATTAAACCCCTCTTATCCAATTACCACATCTCCCGGCACCAGAACCCAGGAGATGCGAAGCCCAAATTACACTCTAATGCTAGGCAGGGTGGAGGTCTGCTGATGCTGGAGGCTTGCCTGATAGCTCCATCAAACATGGCAAGGGCTTTCTCCTCGCTGGGGAAAAGTATTGCCACTCATCATCCCTCTCCATCCATCCAGGCTCAAGGAGACAGACCTCGGCTCCAGAGCAAGGGCTTGTTTGAGGTGGGCAAGCTCTCTGGGGACAGAAAAAAAAACACACCCAAAACACACACAACACCCCCCCAAACAAACAAACCCCAAAGAAACTCTTTATGTTTTCCCGTAAAGGGTAGCAAAAGCTTTGCCATTGTGCAAGTTCTCTTAGTGGGTATTTCCAGCAATATGGACAGCAGGCAGGGCTGAGGCTCAGCTGGCAAACAGACAGGAGTGGGAAATGGGGCGGGGGGGAGAAAGGAAAGGCTTTCTCAGTTACGAAGCAATTTGGAGGTGCCAAAAATCCTGCTGGTCTGCACAGGGTGGGGAGGCAGCCGGAGCGTACCTGTCACTCCGGCTAACGGAGCACTGAGCTTTGCTAAACGTCCCCGACATGGCCAAAGGGCCAAAAAACCACATCTGTGCCTGCCCCGATAAGTGCTGGGTCTCACGACAGGCTCAGCACCCGGGGAAGCCTCCTCGGCACCGCAGCCACGGCAGGATAGTCACGGTCCCTGTGCTGGCCCCTGGGTGGTGCAGGGAGGTGACAAGGGGAGACCAGTGCTGGTGAAAATGGGCAGAAGCAGGTGAGATGCCAGTGAGATGCTACCAAGCCAGCTTTGTTTCAGGAAGAGCATGGCGAGGCAAGCAGCACCCCAAGGGTGGATGCAGGAACACGGTGCTGAGGAGCTGGCCAGAGACATGCTTTTGCTCTGACGCAAAGCCAACATAACTTCAACTTGATTTTTCACACCTGCAGCCTCAAGAACCCCATAAAAAAGCCCTGGGAGAGCTGTGAGGAGGCCGTGATGCTCGGGCTGAAGGGGAGCTACAGGACCGGCGAGGAGGAGCAGGTCGTGCATGGCTGCCATCAATTTACCAGCAGCAGAGAACCTGCCTCCAAGGCTATGCCGGGGCTCACGGCGAGAGAAGCCCTTTTCCTGGCAAGGAAAACCCATGGCTTGGAGCTGGTGCCTGTGGGGACCAAGAGGTCACTCCCAGCCTTTCATGGGGAAGGGGGAACAACAGCAAAGCCAAGGTGCTGTTCGGCTGTGTGCAGAGCGAGGGCATGATGGACAGAGCCCACAGCAGCTCGCTAAAATGGGTTGTCTTGTCCAGGATGGGATAATTACCGGGTAGTGATGATTTGGCAGAGACCAGCAGCCACGCAGAGGAGGTGGCTGGGGATGTGTCTGCACCCAGGGCTGCAGCTTGGCTCGGACCGAGGAGAAACTCTGCAGCTCTGGCTGCCGGGGGGTAATTTGGGGGCTGCCCTGTAACAGCAGCACTACATAAACCCGGCTCTGGGCCATGGAGCTGGAAAAGCAATGGAGCAAATGCAATGGGAGGTTCAAATGTTACATGTCCTCAGAACATATCAAAACAGGCTGTGCAGGATCCAGCCCTTCCCCAGTGAAACTCCCTGGCACAGGAGGAGCTTTTGCAGCAGCAGCAGAAGTGACCAGTCTTGAAAAGAGATCACCGCAGGTGACCCACTGCATCTGTTGAGATGCCTTCTGTTGGTGAAGGACCCTCTGGCCAAAGGCTTACTTTTCTGCTCACCTTCATCTCCATCCCCACCTTCTGGAATATCTTTCTGCAGGGAATTGCCTTTCGGCTTTAACAGGGTGCACTCAGAAAGCACTAGCATCTCCAAAAGCAGCTCTCCACCCTTGCAGAGCGAGCAAGCTTTCCTCTGGCTCTCAGCTCTTCCCTGCAGAGTAAAAAGGAGAGCTGCATTTTGGGGAGAAGAGCACAAACACCCTCTCAGATGTTGTTTCAGAAACGCTTTGCTCTTTGTTCTTGGAAAGAGTGAGGCAACACAACTAATCTTTACACGTGGTTCTCGAGATCCAAGCTAATTCAAAAGACCTTCCAGGCTGCCTTGGTGCTCAGGAGCCGACCCACACGCCTGATGCTGCAGATAACGCCCGTTCAAAGCCAAACCCACCACACAGCCCTCCGTACCTGACATCTTTTCAACGCCAGCTGCTTTGAAAATGCACCGTTGATGCCTGAGTGTGATTTTCTGGTGCAGACAGAGAAACCGGAGGTTTGGAGGGCGAAGGGAGCACAGGAACATAGCTAATGGAAGTGATGCTTAAGCTCTTCAAGGTGTTAATGATGGTAATGGGTACGGACAGACTGTGCGGGGCCGGGAGTGAAAGGCAGTGCAGAGGTTGAGAGCTGGCTTGGAAAGTCAACAGGAGCAGAAAGTGAAATTGGTGGAAAATGAGTGGGAATGGGGAAAAAAAAAAACCAACAGCGAGAGCAAGGCAGAAGGGCAGAGCTCAGGAGGGACAGGACAGAGAAGCTGCACACCAGGAGAGAAAAAACTGAGCAGGAACGTGAGGGGAGAATAAACCTCACCAAAACCAGGATATGGCACAAAACCCCCTCAAAACCACAAGATGCTGGTGAAAAGCAGACACCAGGCAGGACTGAGGCACTCCCGCACAGAGATTGTTTTCCTCATGCAAATTTTGGGGCAGCTTGTCCCAGCTGGTGATCAGCAAATGTTCCTCTATGTCTTGTCCCCCCACACCCACACTGCACCAGTCAGGATCTGAGCATTCGCCCCAGGAATGTGGCTTCCCACCTGAGCCACGCTTCCTGCTTCTTCCACCCCAGCATCTCTGTCTCAAGCAGCTTCTCCTGCCCTCCTGCACCTGCCTGGCTCCTGTCTGGGGTATTCACCACCTTCTCATCTTCCAAGCTGCCTCTGCGTTTCCAACCCTGCCCGTCACAGAAGGGATTTGATGGAACAAGCATGTAACTTAGCAAAACTGCTCTGTGGAAATAACCAAGGATCCCACAGGAGGTGTGTATGAGCATCTCCAAAGAAGCAACCAAATTATCAGAAGAGCAAGAGAAGTCAGGCTCGGTTTGTAGAAAGCACCTGATTCTGTATCATATGTTAGGCAGCCACCCAAAGCCAGAGTGCATGGTGGTGTATGAGAAGAGGAGCCAATTAAACTGATTAAAAATTGGCTAGAGTGCAAGAACACAAGCGAAGCTGCCAGTCGGAAGAAGTGGATGCAGGCAGGGAGGCGTCAGCACGTTGACGCAGCCTTATAAGGAATTTTTTTCCCCCATCTTGAACATAAGTAACCTCAGAAAGGGCTCTCCTTGGAGATCCCCAAAGTTGAAAGGGTTAATTTTATATTCAGTTTGGTCTCTGGGAATGACTGTGGATGGCTTGATGCAGCACTAACCTGCCGCTGTGGCAGGGGCTGGGGACCTCCCGGACCGCATCGAGCCCTGCGTGCCCACGTGCTGCTCTGTTTATGCTGCTGCATAACACATCCCTCTTGCGAGCGTAATGGCTCACGGCACCAATCCATCTTCGGTTTGTGTTTTGCAAGCAGAGCTTTCCTCTGAAGCACGGCGAACTTTACACTGGCTAACATCAACAGCAGCAGGCAGAAGATAACGCAGGCCCCGCCTGGGCTGGATTTGCAGCCGCCCACAGGTGATTTACGCAGCCCCGGACAAACCTTTAACTACTGATGGGGATCAGCCATGGGTGTGCCCCCAAACCCGGCCCTGCTCGCTTGGAGGAACCGGGACCTCAGATCACCAGACCTTGAAGCTTTCCAAAAAAACAAACTCTTTTTCTGAGAACTGAGGGTTTGGTTTTTTGCCCTGTCCAGATTTTAATCCACCTTTCGATTGGCCACACGCCTTGGCCCCCTCAGCTCTCCCAGCCTGGCTTCTGCTTCCCAAGGGGGCAGCTGCCAACAGCTCGCCCGATGCTCCAGTGTGGGGTCCGCTCTCATCCTGCCAGGACCAGGAGCTTGGTGGCTCAGACATGGCTTCAGATGAAACCCACCTTCCCCCTCCCCAAAACAGGGGACCCCCACGCACTGTACCCCTTCCTCCCCCAGCCAGCACCGGCAGCCCTGTCTCTCCCCTGCCCTGAGGACCAGCCACCTGCCATAGCCCATCCTCCCCAGCCCCGCAGGAGCTTGAGTGATGATGCTTTTGGCTCCTTCCCCACATTTCACACACGGGTTGCTCGGGCCAGATGCTCACAGTCCCTTACCTGGGGTGTCAACCACCCTGCCAGGCGGGGGAAGCACTTTGAGGGTTTCCTCATCGCCAGCTTTGCCTGGCACAGGGGCTCACAGGCAGCAGGGCCTGGCAGCCCACGCAGAGCACCCACTGAAGATGACATGCTGTCCCTTTGCAGGAGAGGATGGGCAGAACAGCACCCAAGGGGACAGAGGCAGGGAGAGACCCATGTTAAGGCAGCTGCCAGCCCATGGGGGATCGCTTGCCTGCTGTTCCCAGGAGCTGATTCTGGTTCCTGACACGCTGCAGCTCTCCTCTGCAAGAGCCGAGTATTGATTACCTCCCTCTACCCTAATTTCATGGCCTGTGTTACTGTCACAGCCCGAAAAGATGGCAAAGGATGTGCTGCTGGAAGGCATGAAGGCTGCAGGCACCGACAGAGCGGAGCCACCACAGTGGCCTCACATGACACCCAGCCCCACCACAGCAGCCACCGAGGGCAGCCCTGGGGCCAAACCCAGCTGGAGGAACCTTTAAAGACCCTTGGCACGATCTGACCATACGGAGGAGGCACGATGGCATCTTGATTGCCTGCAGGAAGGGCCCGAAGCTCCCAGGCACCCACTCCGCACTGGGTGGGATCGATGCCGGCAAGTGAAGCGCATATGTTCAGGCTGGGGTGGGGGGCTAGCCAAACCGCTTCGTACACTTTGTACAACCATCACTTACGGCTCCATCTGCTTGCAGGGACTTTGTGGCCAAACACCACATGTGGACCCTCCCGGTGCTCTGGGTACACCCAGAGCCGAGCCCCATTCCTGTGCTCCCCCTTCCCACTGCTGGGCTGCTCACCGATATCTGGGACTTGCCTCCTTTAATTTAATCAAGGAAATTGTGATTTTTCACTGATGCTAAGCAAGAGGCTCGTTGGTTACTGTATATGGAAACACAGCTTCGACAGCCCCAACAGCCAAAGCCACTGGCCACAAGCCAGGCGGAGGTGCCACTGCATAGTGAAAGGTTATGGCTCTGGAGCAGCAAGCCAGCGGGACATTGCCCTGTCCCCGCGGACAGACAGCCTGGCCGTGTCCCTCCCAAACTGCCCGTGGATCCCTGCCCCCCATCCCCACTGCAATAAAAATGCAGACAGGCACCTCTCCTGGCCAGTGGCACCTCTTGCCCCACTCCTGGCGCGCTGGGTGCTGCGCAGACCGATCGGAGGGCGCCTTCGCCCGTGGGTGCCCGCAGCCCAGGACAGAGGAGCAGGAAGGGTGGAAGGATGATCCCCAGGCAGGAGTAGGGGTGAAGGAGAGGGCTCAGGTGCTCCCAGCTCAGCATCCCAAATCCCACCCTCCACCCCCTAAAACCCAGATGGCGAGCACTGAGCAAAGTACAGGGGAAGGGAGTTTTCCTAAAGAACAACTCAACCCAGCGCCGTTAAACCAGGCGCTGTGGACGCGGCTCCCTTCGCCAAACACACGCAACAAACTCAAAGCACCCAGTGAAGAACAAACCCGAGTTGGGGCTCTTGGTCCCGAAAACTGCTGCGGCCAGTGCGGGCCCACCCTGCCCCACCACCCCCCGCCCGCTTTGGCTCGGGAAAGCCCCCGGGACGAGCCCCCAGCTCCAAAGCAGCCGCTGCCGAGCGCCATAGGGGGAAACTCGGCACCCTGACACCCAGCGGGCTTCGGGTCCACCTGGGCGATGCGCAGCCATCCCGGAGAAACTCCTTCCCCGTCCCGGCTTTCTGAAACTGCCCCTGCCTGCTGCCCAGCCGCGGCGGCACCCCGAGGGGCTCGACCCTTCCTCCTGGGGAAGGAGACCCGCAGGGATGCTAACGGGATGCTGGAGGGATACGCGCGGGGGGGGAGACGGAGGGGAGGCTGGAGGGATGCCGGGGGGGAGCCGGGTCGTCC
>JAVJGJ010000002.1:17693742-17712818 GCA_035590215.1 Microhierax caerulescens | reverse complement strand
CGCAGGCGGCTCCGGGCGGCTCTCGCCGGGACCCTTCACCCAGCAAAGGGCAGTTGCTGGCCTGGCGAGCTGCTCGCTTCAAAGGGGGCAACGCGAGAGCAAGGAGCAGAGCAGCACCGCGGTGCCTCCCGAGCCAGGGAAACGCAGCCAGGGTGCTGCCTCCCCCCACATCCCTGCCTGCAATCACAGTCTCATCCTCGGCCACTTCTGTGCAAGACGTTAATGCAGACAAGCTGGCTTAGCCCCCCGCCCTCCCCCTCGTCCCCCCTTTCAGCGCAGCACGGTGCTCGCCCAGCTCGGCTGGACAGACAGACCCAGGTTGCTCTGCCCAGCCAAGTGGCAGCACATGGCCCAGCCCTTGCCTCAACCACGAGCGAGGTGAGCAGCGAGCCCCGGCTCTGCACAAACCAGCAACTAAACTCCACTGGGACCAGCGTGCTGAGACTTCACATGGGGCCGGAGCCACACTTTGCACGTGCTTTGGTGCAGCAGCATTGTGAGGCTGTGAAATAGCAGTGCAAAAGGGTGTTCCCAAGAGCAAGGGGTTACGCGTGTATGGAAGCATGGGCACAGATAACCTGTAACTGCTCCAAGCAGCAGCCAGAGAGGGCATGGATATGTGTTGTGGGTGCACAGGGTGCTGGGGAGAAGGGAAAAGACCTGCAACATCTCGATTGTCTTCAGCAAAAACCCCAGGACACAGCTTGCCCACGCAGCACAGATGTGTAGATGACACCAGCACCACAAACTCCAGCAGAAGAAACCTGACCAAGGGTGCAGAGCAGTCAAATGCCTGCACTATGGATTCAGCCTCTTTTCTGAAGGCTTTAGTCATTTCTCTGGCATGGGGATCTCTCTGCTTGACCATCTTGGGTGACTCTGCGTGCAGCAGAGCACAGACCATCCGTGCCACCTTGGATGGTGCTCAAGGCAACACGAAACCTGCCTGATATTTATAGACTGCATCATGTGTCAAAAGTAAACGTGGCTGATGCCTGCAGAAGACATCAGCACACAACCAGCGCCTAAGTGGGTGTCTCACCTTGAACGGGGAGAAGGGTTATCAGTAGCATTGCTGCTGCCAGCGGCAGAGCTGTAGCTGTTCGTGCTGCTGGGGCAAAGCTCTGGCTGGAGGGAGGCCCTGGATAAAACCGAGGCTGGCCTGGGGAAGCCCAGAGGGTTCTCCTTGGAGAGCAGAAATTCATCTTGCCATCACAAGCTGGCATGTGCTTCCTCGCCTGTGTCCTTCTGTGCATTAGCTGCTTGTGACAACTGTGTTCCTGTGTCGCTTCTCCAAAGCTGATGAGAGACACGTTCATGGCTTGACTACATCTGGAGTCCAGAAGACAGCAGCAAGAGCAATAAACCTCAGATTTCAGGACAAAATCTGATTCCCAGCTGGGGAAGGGGTGGGGGGTGTCAAGAAAAAGAAGTCGCCGTTATGTTCCTTTTCTATTTTTAGCCTGATTTCCTAAGGAAATGAGATGTCTGCAATCAAATCCTCTGTCTTGCCTGATCCTCTCCAATACCATTTTTGAACACATTGCCCAATTTCAGTCAAAGCCAGCAGTGAGGGAGAAGCCACAGGGAAAATTCTTTTCCTGCAAGTTTTGTGACAAAAACCAGTCAAATTTCATATAAAATCAACCCTTGCACTTTGGAAAGCAGGAACTGACCAGCAGATTCCTGGCTGGAGGAATCCAGAATAACTATTTTTACTGGTCCCAGGGGCTGTTTGGATCCCCCTCACAGCAGGAGTGTAATTGGCCTCACCTCTCAGTAAAGCAATCGGCACCGCGGCTTGTCGTGCCATGCTGGAAGCCGAGCAGTCCAAACCTGTGTAACTCTACCTGCCTTAGTATGGACTGTGTTAAAAGGGCATGGATTCGTGGGGATGCAGGAACAAGGTAGAAAGGATGGACTTAATACTGAAGCACAGCATCAGCGTAGCTGCATTCAGGCGCCAGTCCTGCCGCAGACTTCCAGAACCACCTTGGGAAAATCACTTTGCCTCCCCCCTTCTGCAACACCAAACCACCGCACTCGTGGCCTCACCACAGGAGCCCGTCCGCTCCTCCAGGCATCTCCATCGGGAGGGAGAGGGATGCATGTGCCTCACGGCCCACAGGTGTTTCTAGTTCCATATATTCCACATCAAAAACCCCAAAGCCCAAACCTTGCCCCTTGCAGAGCTGTTCCGCTGAGAGGCCTCTCAGCGATGGCAGAGAAAATAATGCTGTCTCATCTTTTTCTTCTAGTGCCAAGGAAAAAAAAGACACAAGACCTACCCTCAAGGCTACAATGTCTAGCAAGTGATGAGGTCCCAACGCTGGACTTTGGGACTCTTTCAACAGGCCTTTTTGGACTGGTTGTAGGGGTTGGTGAGTGGGCATCCTCCTCTGCCCTGACAGGTCCCCTCTCTGGTGCTTTTGATCAGCCGTGGCACAGTTCAGCATTTCAAGGACATTATTATTTGGCCCAACGAGGTTTCACAGAAGCAGACTGAAGGCAGGGAAGGCTCAGCCTTATTCTACATGGAAGGAACCACAGAGGACATTCACAGTAGATGCTCTCCGCATGGAGAAGGCATCTTTCAGCTCCGGGGTGACCTTAAGCACAGTCCATCACAACTGGCCTTTTGTCCTTTGACCCTCACTAACCCCCTTCTCTTCACCTCTAAAGGCTCTTGCTGGAGAACACAGTGATACGCTGGGACACTGCCCTGCATCCGAGGGCAGCTCTCACCAAACCAGCTCTGCAATGTACAAGCATTACTGAAACACAGAGCGCTGTTCTTGCAGCAAAGCCCACAGGGGTGGCATTGGAGAGGTGGTATTTCCATTAAGACAATCTCCTATACTACTTTAGCCTTCGGGACAGAATACAAACATTCAGTGGAGCCCACCAAAACCTTTTTTTTGGTGAAGTGTTTAAATCCAGCCATATGTAGTGATGATATGCCTAGGTAGCCCACGGTAGAGCTTTGAAGGAGAAACATCTCTGGCTAGCTTGCATCCAACTTCCTTCTCTGCCTCCAAAACACTGTGTTGTTTCACTTATCTCAACAATAGGGGTAGGGGTAGACTGACCTAGACCAGAACTTGGGGTGAACTTGTTTCCTTTTCATCTTTGATTTAAGTCAACAAACCTACAGTGCTGCAGTTCATAGCATTATGCTCACCTCCAGCCTGGTGAAGTGCTGGCTTTGGGAACCACCACGTACTGCTGCGGACCCTCCTGCCCAGATGAGGGGCTGAAAGCACCACTCAGAGAGAAAACAGCTCTACACCCTTCAAAGCCATCTCCCGTGACTAGGCTGGATCACACCACTGTGACCCTCCAACCCAACACCCACCGCTTCAGAGACAATGCAGAAAAACATATCCTTGACTTCTTTAGGAAAAGGTTGGCTTGGGCTCCAAAGCTGGTGTGTTTATATCCCTGACAACATGTCTGGGGACTACCCAGAGAAACTCCTACTCACCTCACGCACAGATCTCCTTGGCATGGTGGGAAGCCACATGGGTCTTCCCACACATGCATTCAGTTCCAGTGACTACGCAGTCCCACATTTGCTGGGGACCTTTCCGCAGGATGGCAATGGAAGCGCAACTTTATCATCTGTAATTGCTGAATAAGCCACCTCCAGCATAACAGAGCACCTGTGGCGGAGCCAGATAAAAGTAGGTGGAGCAGATATTGTTTTCTGTTGAAATATTTGTGGTCAGGCTATTCCATACTTGCCATTTTTTTAAAGCTGTAGAGTCTGCACCGGGAAAGAGGCCAAAGGCACCCATGAATCATGTCCCTGCAAACAAAAATCCAGCAGAAATAAGAAGTTGTCCTAAAGCAGACAAAGAACCAAATCACCTCGGACCATAGCCTCAGACTATGGGAGTCCCATACCATGTTCCAAACTAAATCCTTACTGGATCATCCGCTCTTTTAAGAGCTCCCCAAAAAATTGAGCTTTGCTGCTTCTGAAAGAAAGAGAAGTAGTGCATTTGGTTTTATTTAGAAAAGGAAGATTAAAAAAAAAAAAAAAAAGCCAGTCCCTCCCTCTCTCCATTAGATGATCTGAAGGTGCAGGATGCCAGATCTATGCAGAAACCAACTCAATTTCAAGCTCACTTTGGAGCCTGTGCCCTGTCTTCAAAAGTGACCATTTTTGTATTTCAAAGCTTTGGTCCCACAATGTTCAGCTCATCTCCTGAGCATCCACCTGAAGGGCTCAAACCCCGTTTTTCCAACTAATCCATCACATTTAATTGTCACTCATTAATGATCGTACAAACATTGAGACGATACCGTATGTGGCAAGCTTTGCTGCTAGCATGCCTCTTGAGAGTTAATGTCAGACGGGGCCATCAGGGAATGTTCTCCGAGAATATAACTGAAGCCACGCCGCCCTGTCAATAAACATATTTTTGGTTGCTATAGCAAAGCCAGCATGCAATTAAAAAGTTCTCTCAGACTTTAGAGCCCTCTCCTTTCTCATCAGCTTTGCAGACTCACTCTGCTCCTACCGAAATCAAACCCTGACTTTGCTTCAGCCATGCAAGTGCTGAGCATTAGCAGCCAGGCAGAGACGTGGCAGGAGCAGGGACATGGATCCCAATCACTTGTCCCATGTTCTATAAATAGGGAGAGAGAAAATAGATGAAAGGCACCTAGCCCCACTGCTTGCTCACGCCCAGGCTCACCGGCCACTGTCCGACTTCTCTTTAAGGGCTTTGTACCAGCCCTGACCCTGTGGCAATGCATTCCCTTTCTCTTATTAATAAAGGGGCTATTTTTTAGGTCACAAGAGACAGAAAACCTCTAGTGCAAGAGAAATCAAACCAACACAGCTTTCCTGGTGTTACACTTTAGTGGTTAGAAATCAGCAGCAGACAGAATGTATTTCAACGTGCAGCCAAAGCGTGGCCAGATCAGGCTGAGAAAATAAATCTGGCTGCACGTAAGAGTTCAAAGATGCCTTTGCAAAGCTGACAGGGAAAAAAAACACGCTAAAGGGGCACATTAACAGCATTACCCTTTCACCCCAGAGGCCCAAACGACACATTCTAAGAACTTTTCAAGCTGCTTTGCCACTTCAACTGGATAAATGCCTGCAGCTCATGACACGGTAGAGCACATGAATGTGAAGGAGCTCCAAACATCATAACCAAGTTGCTGACTCCCTTTGCTGTCCCTTGGGTCCCAAAGACAGTTTCATGCACTTTTGTTTTTCCACAGAAGCTGGCCACCAGAAAGAAAGGACGGTGATGCTTACAGCGTCTATCATGCTTCATTAGGCTGCACAAATAATGGATCCTCACAATGGGAAGCCTTCACGCTGCGAGAAATGGCTTTGCTTGTGAAGCTTATTTTAGAACACAGAACAACTTGCCAAGGGAAGGAAGAGAAACCCCATCATGTAGGCAATTTAAAACGCGTGCAGACAGAGCTCTGGAGATATGCCGCAGAAAGCTGTCCTGTAGGATGACCAGCATGGGCCATCTCCCCTTCAATCATGACAGCGATCTTATTGTTGTCAGAATGCCAAACCCAAATCCAAGCACCTGGAAGCTGCAGAATTTTCATCTGAGAAGTCATGACCATAGCATCCTGTTGGAGGTTTTGGAAGATTGAAACCTCGCTCCAAACCAACTCCTGAAAGCATCTGTAACTGAAGGGGGGTGGGGAGAAGCACAGCCACAAATTAAGGTACCACAGTCCACTGCTGCCAGAAGGGTGAAGGATGAGGTCACAGCGGGGCTGACATTCAGCCAGGCCAGCAGTTCACCATCTCTTGCACAATAGCACGTACCATTTGCAGCCACTGCACACACTCAATGGGCTTGGCTAAACAGCCCCCTTGGCTCCTCAGGAGAGGTGACAGGAAGGGGGAGCGAAGGGTGCCCGGGGGGACTGCATGTCTGGGATCCAGAGGGCAGCAGAGCCAGGAGTCTAGTCTGCCACACCCAGGCGTTCCTGCTCAAACTGGGACGTTCCTGCTCAAATTGGGATGTGACAGCGACGTGACTGGCAGAGAAGCAAGGGCACCTCCCGACAACTCTTCGACAACTCTTCCCGAGCGAACCCCTCAGCAGCCCGGCTGGCGAGAAAACAACGCTTCCTTATTGTGGAGAAATGTCAGCGTTGCAAAGCCCGTTGTCCTTCTGCCGGGGAATGAAGCCGAGTCCTACCAACATTCTTCGAAAGCACGAGAGAGAAACCAGAACAGCCAGCGGCTTTGTGGCCAGCGGGCAGGGAGCACATGCTGGAATTCGGGTCTGACTCAGAGCAGAAGGATGCCCCAGCTCCGGCCCTCCAGCCTCCCTCTGGGCAGCGAAGCCTTATTTACATGAAGTCAAACAGCACTGAGGGGAGACTATGGGGAACACACACGGCAGTTTTGCTTCAGAGGCGCTGGACGGCAGGAGCTCAGGTCTGGTTCTTGTCTAACCCACGTGGACGCCTAATCTTAGAGGCTCTGGGCAAAGCATCTCTCAGATTCCATCCTGATTTGATGTGCTGTCCTACAAGATGTTTTGTCCTAACAGATAAATTTCCACTATGAATCAGTGCTTGAGGGGGGAAAAAAAATAAAGCCTGCTTTCTTGAGAAATTTCTGCTCTTAAACTATTTAAGTGTGGGAAACGACATTCAGCAGCCAGGAAGAGGATCACAAGCAGCCACCCCCCGACATGTGAAGCTAAATGAAGTCTTGTGACTTCACTCTGGATAAGAAGTGAGGGTTTCTGCTTCCACCTGGAACGGCAAAAGGCTTTTTTAAAAAAAATTCCCCTGAAGAAAACGCCAAAAATAATCCTTTTGCCTCAGTCTGAATATATTTCAAGAAAACCTGACTATTTTGCTCGATTTTATATTTTAACATTTTCAAAACAAAATCCAGGACTTCCTGATATGGTTGGATTTTCCCTTACTGCATTTTTCTCCCCCAAAATTGTTGTAAAGCTACCCTAATTTCATAGAGCATCTCACTTGGATTAGAATTAGGTTTTCCAAGGGCTTTTTTGGGGGAACCTGTTCTACAGATCAACTCAAGACATTTGCTTTTTCTTTTGATCCAACACTGGGCTCTTCCTTCCATATTTCTGAGCCTTGAAGTCTCTCTTGTTATTTTCAAGTGTTTCTCTGTAACTGGGAAGGACAGATTATTCCCCCTACATCCTCTTAAAGCCAAGATACGCATGCTGTTTCTTAGCCCCAGCACTCACATGCCTCAGGAAACGCAGAGGGACTGTGAGGTTTCCAGTGAAATTGCTTCAGCTGGCAACGCTGCTTCCGCTGTGGACTGTGAACAATCTGTAACTGCCATCGCCTTCATGCCAGCCCGCAGCATACTGCGGCTCGCTGCTACTGTGGTCCCAGCGTAGAACTGGAGCCACCTTTGGGAGACTGGAAAAGAGGTGGGAGATGATTTTTGGAGGAGAGGTCCCCCCACCGCCTTCCATTTTGTAAGAGCCTGGAAACAGGGATGCAATGATCAAAGATGGTTGTGGAAAGGTTCCTGTCTTCATATAACCATGAGCTATTTAAAAACCAAGCGTCCAACCTCCTCGTGCAATCAGTAGAGAAGGAAGAGCATCTCCCAAGGGCTGCTTGTGACAGACAATCCTAGCTGGGAAGAGATGAGTTAGCCTCTGCAGCTGACCATCTCTCTCCAGCAACTACAGAGCCAGCTTAACCGAAGCATGCCTGGGAATTTTCTTTCTCTAGCTGAAGTCAGGCAAGATGAAATGCAGCCTGAGCCATCAAGCTTGCTGTTTACGGCACCTAAAACAATCTCCTGAAGGTTTATATGTGAGATTTTGAAAGACTGGACAAGATACAGATATAGTTATACTCAAAACCACCACCCTGTGCTGAAGGAAATGCTGGGCTATGGAGGAGTCGCAGCGGGGGCGCATACAGACATTCACACGCAGACTTTCCTCCTGACTCATTTGAAGCAGGGCATTCCCTAGAGAAGTGACAAGGTGAGCAGGCTCGACTTATCACTTCTCATGGCAGCTGTAGAGAATCTGATAGCTCTAGGAAACTCTTCCTGGTTGTTATTACAGTCCAGAAACACATGCAGACCTTGGCTGAATAAACCTGCTGAATCTGTCCTTGCACATGCTGCTCAGTAAGCGACAGTGCTCAACTTGCAGACAAAGCAGAGAAAAAATACTGGCATCTAGACTTAAAAATACTCACAGTCAGCCAAGCACCAAGTCTGTCAAATAGGCACGAAATCACTCCTGAGCCACTGATATCTGTTCTTGTGAGGGTATTAAACATGCAGACAAATTATTGCTATGCAATAGACTCCTGGCAATTTCTCAGGTGTTGCTAACCTTTAAGGATTTTCACCACTTAGCATGATCTGGGAGTAGATTTGGGATCCTGCAGTCATCTTGTTTCACTGCTCTCTTCAGTCCCATGTTTGCTGTGGGCCATACCGTACCCCAGTGTATTCCCTATAGCCATAAAACACCAGGAAAATGACCAGAGCAGCAGGGCTTTTGTCAGGAGAGAAAAAGGGGTGGAAGGCAGAAATTACACATAGCACTCTTAAAAACACCTCACCCATTTACAGCGATGTAACTGCAGTCTGTGGAGAGCTAAGAGTGTTCCCAGAGGGTAAATCAGCTCACTCAACCCCCCTTCCCCTCTGCTAGCCTTAAGTGTGCTCCCAGTGCCAGGGCAGGGAAACTTGCATAGACACAAATAACAAAGCACAGCACCAGGATCCTTAAATTGACTAATTTTACCCATAGATTCTGCCTTCCAGCTCAGAGCCTCACCTCTGGGACTGGGGAAGGCAGATGGCCCTTTTCTTCCACAACCAGTGAAGCCCAAGGTATTTTGAAGACACAGCTGAGAGCCATATTCCTAAAGTACATAGAGGGGTGTGCAGGCAGAGGCAGACCCAGCTTGCATGAAACAGCTCAACAGCTAGCAATGGATCCTGGGTTGTTTAAAACTTTTGACAAATAAATACCATCAAGGCTGAAATAATAGTTTAAAACTATATTTCATTGTTGTTGTTTTTAAAAAAGAAAGTACATTGAGATTTCCATTTCTGACAACAGCAAGAAGTCCAGAACTGTCCAATGACAGGGCAGTTTTATTTCAATAACTGCCTAAAGCAATAATAAACCCAAGCCACACAACACCTGATCAATCATGACAAACAGGGGAAAATCTCTATGGTGTTTATCCGGAGGACAGTCTGTGGGTTCACGATGACTGAAAAAGAATGAAAAGAGAGAGAAAAAAATAAAAGATCAGATGACAGCACATAACTGTTGCATACTTTTTGAAAGGCTCCTGCTGGCTTAGCAACATTAAGGCATGCCAAGGCATGATGGTTTCTAGGAGGGGGTGTGCTGGCAGATGCCGCCACATTGGCAGGACAGCTGCATACTGTTGATATGGCATCAACAAGAGGTCCAGGCAGAGCTCCCATGGGACTGTGTCAGACTGGTCGAGGTTTTAGCATCCATTCCATAAACCAACAGTCATAATTTTTCTCTCTCAGCCGTATTTGAGAAAGGACAGTTATCTAGTAATCAAAAAGCCTGCCACAGGATACTGTTAAGACTTGCTAATATCTGTGATTACACAGTGAACATTTAAGGCTTTGGAAAGGGAACAAGACTGCTTTTCTGCCCAGGCAATTTTTTTTTTCCAGTAAGGTCTTTTGCAAGGCTATTCAACAAAAGGTGCTGGACCAAGGAAATATTAAGTCTGCATACAGTGGTACACCTGGGGCAGCAGGCTGTCCCCATGAGGGCTCCTGGGGACATGGTAAATGAGTCTCCTTCCCCAGACACAGCCCTTGTGTCATGATACGCCCGTCCCAGATCTAGCAACAAAACAGCAGGGAAGGAAGCTGTGTATTCTATTAATCTTACTTTTCTTCCTTTGATAGTTGTGCCTCCTCCGAAAGCGCATGTTAATTTTTGGCCATGACTCTGTCTTTTCAATCACAGTAGCCTCCACACGGACGAGATCTTTCCTTAAAAATAAATTTTACAAGTATCACTTTCTAATTATTTACGTTCTTGTCCTATCTGTAAGCAGGTTTCTGGGGAAAAGCGACACACAGATAACACATCCTGCCTTACAGAGCCTAGATCCACTGGAACTACAAAATCACTGTGGAAAGAGGGAAATCTGTCAGTTTGTTGGCTTCACAGTGCAAAACCGAAAGCCTTAAGGTGCTGTACGTGGATCAGCCAAGTGCAATAGGTTGTAAGGCAGTACCTCTCTACCATGTAAGCGATAAGATCAGAAACAGTAAGGAGGCAGTAGCAAGACAAACCTGCAGGAACTTGTAGGATTACAGTAAGATAAACTCCTCTGGCACATTCACATGATCTTGTGTGTCCTACTTTGCTTATGGTACAGGTTAAACCCACCAGTGGCCCCTTCTCCTGTGCTATGCTGGTTAGCACAAAAGTCCTTCTTCCTTCCACAAAGCATCACAGACAGCTGGAAGAAAGCCTTCTCACCTTGCTCACCTGAAAAAGTCCTGGCAAAGGCTCAGTGAAAAGAGATTTGGCCTGCTGTTTCTAGCAGGAAGCACAGCTAATTGGCTCCTGCAGCAAGTCCCTTCTCCTCTCACATGCCTCTCTTCTGCCTCCCACTCTTGGTCTGTCCTGCGTGTTTACCCCAAATTGGAAGAGAAGAAGGGGACTCCCTGAGGATTTCAGGTACTGTTGCCTGCCTCACAACTGGGGGAGTTCAGACCACTCAAAGACTCAAATTATTTCTATATCTCATTTCTACATATGGAAGTTCTCAGCAAGTAAACATCCTCCCTCCCTGAGGATGGAGATGAAGAGAAGAATACAGCCTGTACTACCTTACAGGCACATAAAGTCACAAAGTAATTAGTCGCTCCACATTACCTTACCGACACACTCAAACGCACCTCCTGCCCGCCCAGGGCTTCTGCAGAGCTCAGAGAAAGTCCCACTGAAGTTAGAAAAAGAATGCTGGGATTTCTAGCTGCTATATGAAAAACGCCAGAGCTAGAAAACAAGGTGGTCCTGAAGCATGCACTGGAGGAACAGCTACCTGTCTGCACAACGACCGCTCTCTGGGAAGATAAGTGCCCCCAGACAAGAGCCAGACTAAAGCTTTGGAAAGCGTGGTTTTAATCAACAGCCACAATGAGGGAGGAAAAGACACTCTTCTATGCAGCATTGCTGCAGAATATCATTAAAAACTCATTAGCATGCTCACTTCACCACCGGAAGACATTTAAAGAACATTTTCCTGACAAATTACTCTGTCTGCACTTAAGGGGGGCAGAGGGGGGAAGCCCATCTAGCCTAACTGTTCCAGCAAGGTCACTAGGAGGCCAAAGGCTCTGAGACACTTACCATCATCTCTCTTAACATTTACCCTCTGGGGTGTAACATATATCAGAGATTGAGAGAGGAAAGGAAGGGCAGCCAGAGGAGAAAAACTGATATACCTGCATTTATTGGCTAGCCCAGAAGAAAAGAGACAAAAGATGATCTAGATTTTGAGAGACTGGGTGACCCTGACATCTCAGATGAAGGATGTTGTCCAGATTCAGCCCAGCGATAGGATCCAACAGCACTACTGAAATACACGGCGAGCTTTGCAACGTGAGGAAAGAAACCAAGAAATGAACTGCGCTTCAGCAGCTGGCCATGTTTTACCACTATAATTAGGGAGCTATACTTTCCGGGTCTAATTCTGCCTGCTGAAGGCAAAGGGAGAGCTACACTCCCACTGACTTCTCACAGGCTTGGACTGTAAAGGCATGTAACAAACGCACTAATGATGATCACATGGGAAAACTGGAAAGTGGCCAGGCCAGATAAAGTGACCTGGTCACTGAAATCTCTGGGCAGCTCTCGGGAGAGCCAGGGTTTGCAGAAGCACAGCCAAGCTATCCCTGATACAGCACTTGCCACCGGACCGCACCGGCTGTCCTAGGCTTGGGTAGTATCCAGCCAAAGGCAGAAACATTGACACGGATCTGTAGATAAGTGTATCCCCCACATTGCTCATAGCTGTTGACATGCTTTCAAGTAAACCTTTAAGGGTATCGTTGAGACAATCAAGTATCCAAGCACGGCTTCACGGTGCAAGTCAAAGTTCAAGGCCAAAGGGCCCTGGTAAGTCCTTCTCTGTTGGACAAAGCACTAGGACCTGCTGGCTGGAAGGCTGAAGCACAACAGAAACCAACTTGCTGGTGAAGTGCATAGGAACAGAAAAACTCTCAGAGAAATAGAGCCCAAGGAAAAAAAAAACAAAAAACTTCATCAAATGTTTTAGGTATGACTGGAATGTCCATAAAAATAAAAAGAGGGTCACGCATTTCCCAGAGTCTGACATAGACAGTCGGGCCTGCTGCTGTTAGCAGCAAAATGTTTCATGACAAAGCAAATCCATCAGATTTTTGCAGGAGGCAAGAAAAATTCACATTGAAATCTCATAGATGTAAGTTGGGCTGAAAGCTGTTGTCATTAAGCCGTGAAAAAGATCCAGGCAATCCACAGCTCCAAAGGATCGCAATTCTTGGAGGTAATAATTTCAACTGACAAGCTTGCTTGCTCCCTGCAGAAAGTAACTGAATCCCAGCCCTGCTGTCTGGGAAAAGAACAGGTCCAAGGACCTTTGCCTTTTCTACTGAAGCCACTGCAAAAATGGGCAGGTAGCAGGAGAAAGAGCGAGGTTCATCTGGAGGAAAAAAAATTCCCCATCAGTAGTACTTTGTCTAGAAATAAGCTAAACTTTCTCAGAGGTACCATTCATTCCACTCAGGTCTAAACCAGCTGAGGGTACTGAGCTGACGGCTTGAAATGCAAGCCTGCCCAAGGTTACGCTCACTTCTAATCACAGCTTTAAAAGTGCACGACACTTTCTGCATTATACAGCTAAACAAAGTACAGCTGCATACTGCTTGATATCCTTGTGCCAATCGACCAGACAGCAAGTTACTTGAACAAACACAAAACCCAACAGATTCCAGAGCAGAAGCCAGCTACAAGTTCCCAGAATAGCCTCTGCCACGCAGATATGTTTTGTTGCACTGTTGTTTTTTAAGGCTTTAAAGGAGTGTCATCTTGGGAGGTATCTGACTGTTACAGAAAATTAAAACATCACTGTCTGTCCAAAACAGGACAAGTTCCGACCTGCCTCCAAGTCTGAACAGGGAGCACAGCTGTAACGAACTGTCTTAAACAGACACTGGTGCAAGCATTTACTGAAGTGTTTATTTTTAAAACCACAGAAAAACAAAACCACATTTGTTCATACCCAACCTCTTATCTCCCCTCCAAAATGTGGTTTAGGCACAACTGGGAGCTATGTGAAAGAACTGCAGTCAACATTGCTCGTGACACGCTGGGTTTTGCTTTGCTTTCCTCTGCCCGTATCAGAGCTGGGGACTCGGGAAGCTTCCCTACAGCTTGGAGGGAGGATGGCACCTTCCCACCAGCCTTTCAATCTGCCTGGTGAGCTGCTACTGCCTCCTCCTCTCAACATTCTTCCTCTGCCAGTTACTGGAGTTCAGGCTGACACTGGCAGATGTGCAGTTTGGTCTGCTTCAAGCAACTGGCACCACACCTTCCACACATTGAGAGCAGCTGCAGGAACCAAACAGCTGTTTCTCTTCCTGCCCTAGAGCTTCTGCATCTTGCGCCACGCGTGCCAAGTCCAGCATACAAACTGAGAGCTGCAAAAACCACCCCAGAGCCACTAGTTAAGACAGCCAGGTGAAGGAAGGTGCTCCTAAACTACCTGACATGGCGTATCCCTGCCTGCAGAAACCGGGCTCCTCTGAACTTCTGCAAGATGACACTTCTAGTCCTAGTAATGAGATTTCCCTTCCTAAGATCTTCCACAAGTGCAATATGGGCAATAATTCAAAGACTCCTGACAACCTGCTCTTCCAGATTTTTTTTTGCAGTACTGTTAAAAGATTTTTAACTTTGCAGTACTGTTAAAAGGACTGGCAGCTCTAAAAATCCTAACACAGGGAACTCAAAGCAGCTACCATCACTGCAACCAAAGTCATGTTAACAACTGTACAAACATGTTACAAGTAACACCTAAATACCAAACCCCCCCTGGTGCCACAGCAAGCACTCAGAAATGAAAACGATATGAAACTCTACAGTATTTCTAATCTGAATCTACAAGGCATCAACAAAAAATTCTCAGATGTACAAGTTCCTACTTATGGGCCCATCCTCTGCCAAAGTCACCACAGTTCGAGCTAAGACCAAAACAAGTGGTTTAGCTTGCAACCAGACCACAGTCAGGGCTTCCAGGTACTTCGAGCACCTGCAACCCACCTCATCTTCACTTGCATTTTACCACTAAAACCTCTTGTCCTGGGGAAAACAACAGTTCATGACTTTGCTTCTGGCTACTGCTAATAGCTGAGCAGTAACACCTGGTCCCTGCACGGCTTCCTTTTGGTAAAGAAAACACTGAAGAAGCAGGCGTTCTGCCAGTTTGTATAGCAGGTCCTACACACTGGCATGGTGCCAAGCGAGTAAAATCCTTCTCCCCAGTTCTGTGATTGCGGGACAGGAAAATCAGGAACTCTAAAATTAAGATTAAGGCCTGCTGGGTTAAGACAAGGACAGAAGGAAATGGGTTAAAAAACCCAAGTCAAATTAAGGGGTTGAGGGATGGGAAAGGATTTCTGGGTTATTCCAAGATAACTATCACCGGAATTAGGGTAAGGGAGTAAAGATGTTGAAGAGCAAGATTTACTGCTAGTTAGTGCAAGGTTTGTAACAAGGAAAAAAGGTCCAACCCAATAGAGGTGAATATCCTACAGTTACCTTGGTAAAACTCAGTTGTGAAACATAGTTCATTTACCTGGAAAACTAACTGCTGTTCTATCCTGGCAGTGTGGTGATGGTTAGAGTCAGCAGAGGCTGAGGAGCTTTATTTGTGGCTCTTTCAAAAGCTACAGGGCTGGGAAAAAAGCTACTGCTGATAAATCCAAGTTTCTCTTCAGTTTCAGGGACTGCAGGAGCCCTGAAGCCACAATTAAGTACAAGAATTATTTCAAAGATGATTCTTGTATGAGACATCTTACCCCAGGAGCGGCCTTCCAATAAGTGTGAAGTCATCAGCACCAACCAGTAAAACCTATGGAAAATAAACAAGGCATATGTCACCGGTTTCTTGTCCCAGTAGAAATGCAAACAGCATCTTCCAAGTTCTACAGTCACCATAAAGGAGTCAAACTGCTTAAAAATAGGCCTTTAAATATTTCAAACCCGATGCTGTTACTAGAGAGGGATAGTGGGAAAAGGCAGCTAACAGGCAAGAAACAGATTCGTTAAAGTCAGTCTTCCAGAAGAGCTTCTCCTACTAAAACATACTTTGGAAGTATCTTTCACATTGATCAGAACATGCTGAACCTTTCTGTCCTGGCTTACCAGCAGTTGTAAAAGTTATGAAAAGCAATACAGGGAAAAAGAAGAATGCGCCTTGTGTGGATCGGAATGAATAGCAGCTCCTAAAATCATTGGATTTTTATAGCAATTGCTTCGTGTCCCAGCAGAGAAATACTATCCTCACTCTCCTCCATCAGGCCTCAAGAGGGCAAAAAAGAAATGAACATCAGGAGGGTGGGATTCACCACCTCAGGGACTAGCCCTTTTGTTTCAGAGTATTTCAACCACCTGCTTATCTAAAGGATCAGGCAGGATAATAAAGAGGACATAGTGAGAAGAGGCAGCATTTCTTACAGACTGTCTCCTTCCCCACACTAATTGTACAGCAGCAGTTAAAAGCAGCATACAAATGGTCATGAGATGTTCCCAGTTCTCTTTTAGAAACTTGCCAGTAAAATCCCAGAAGAGTTATGGTGGTTAGGCAAGTTTTTCACCTTTAACTCCCATCTAGACCTTTGCATTCCTAGCTGGCTACTTCATGCAAATCACTCCTCTCTGCTGTTCAAGGACACAGGACACAGCTGAAGGCATGCCTAAAAAGATGCCTCAAAACTGGACTTCAAAGCAACAGGTAAGTAGAACTGCCTGGCTCTCCTTAACTGCTTACTTGGCTCTAACAACCAACATGAAGATTAAGCCAACAGAACCTCACTTCATAATCTTTCATTTAAGCTTTGGATTAATAAACCTCTAGTTTATTTAGCTAGTTAAACAAGAGTAAAGGTAAAGATATTGAATTGCATCTTGATAATTCTCCCCTACATGCACCATCCCTCTCCCTCCACCCAACACACTCAGCGCGATAAGGATCTTGCAAAGCATTGCTCAGCGACAGTCCCTCTGGAGGACTGCAAGTATTTTGGGTGTTGGGAGTTTCAAGGTAAACACAGTCTTCAGCCGCTGTCTCTAGAAACAACAACTGTAATTTTCTTTTTTTGGATGAAGTTAGTACAACAAAAATCTGTCTCCTAACAGAGTCTGGCACTACTCACTCCAACCCTGTTCAATAGAAATCACAATATTATCACTAACAGAGTAACTGAAATTGGAACAAAACTAAGACAAGGCAAGTAACTGGAGTAAGAACAGGAGATCAGACAGGAGCTATTCAGGACATGTTATTAAAAACTGATTATGGGTTTTGCCTTAGGGAATGTTCACAGGCAATTTACTCTGGCCCCATACACAGCATGGCATCACAGGCACTGTGGAAGCACGGCATGTCACCTTTTCCATCCGGATTCGGTCTCCACATTCAGCCTCCAGAACATTGTCCATCATAATCAAGTCTTCACTGGTTATTTTCCACTGCTTGCTGGCAAAGTGGACCACAGCAAAGAGCCTTCCGTACTGCCCCATTGCGATCATCTTGTTCACCTTTTGTACCACTTCTGTGGGCAAACAGCAGGGAAGGAATCAGCGTACAAATCCCAGCAAGGTGTGAAGAACTGCTCAAAACTAACTCAGCCACACTGCTCTCCCACCAAAACTCTTACCTTCTGGGAATCTTTAAGCAAGGATCAACAGCAATGTTGTTTCCGACAAGGCGTTGAACCTCCTTTTCGTAAACTTAATTTGTATTTTAGTTGCTGGCAAACCCATGTGTAAGTAAACAGCTAGTATATATACCATGTGGCTGATCTAAGACTGTTGACTTCTCAGCCTATTTCTTAAGCATCCTAAAATGCACTGCATTCAGATATAAAGTGTTCAGAAAAGAGTGCTCATTCATACATCCTACATTTGGAGGGGAGCAACTCTCAATTTCTAAGTCATATGCAGAAGGCCCAGCGTTCTGAATACTGTGTAAGGCATGCAGGAACATCAGGAAGAGTTAGGCAAAATACACAGGAAAAACTAACAAAGCTTGGCCTGAGAACTTGTACCTGCAGCAAAGACAAGAGAGACCTTTCTGTCAGTCTCTTCCAGAAAATCTCTTCCTCAAAAATCTCTTCCCCTATACACATACACACAGAGCAGGTGCCAGAAGCGGTACAAATGCCAGGGACAAGGTCCTGCACATGAACAAACTCAGTTTTCTGTGATCAGCTTCCCATGCACTGAAACCAAAACCAGTTTTTACAGGAACATCAAAAGGTATTGCTTAATAAGTGCCATTCTACTGCCAAATAGTAGCTTTCCACCCACTTGAACTGTTCAGAAAAACAGCAACTTTTCTATAACTGGAAAAACAGATTTTCTTCATGGTCCCCAAAGTGGCTGACTCATTTTTTTTTCTCTGAATGTAAACAAAACAACATCCATTTGGGATAGGCAAGAATTTAGCAGCCAGTCAAACCAAACCCAGCCCTTACAGGAACACTCTGAAAGTGTCCAAGTTTCAACCCAGCAGATGCAAGCTATTATAGGAAGAGGTAAGAACAAATTATTTGCAAGGCAGTAGTTACTAAAGTTCCCATTACAGTGAAGAGTTTAGCTTCTGTGTTGCTGGAATTGCTGTCCCAGAAGAAAAATTTACTGTGTGCTCTTTTCTCTGATTCACAGTGGACCACTACAAAAAGTCCAGAGGAAAAAAAAACAACCACATTTTCCTTGTTATGCCCTCAACTGCACTAAGGGTACAATAAATTTCTTGCAGTTCTGAACTGCTGATGCAGGTAGATCAGTAGTCCTGTGGTCAACGTTTCAAAACCAAAATCTCAAAAATGCTGGCCTACAATTTTCTCTCAGCAAAAAACATGTGGAGTCATGCTCTAACAAGGGTTAGTTCCTTGTCAAGTTTTAGCTTTCTATCCATGGGGCTTTATCATCTTTCCATAATCAAAAAAGGTACATTTTCTTCACTGTACTTGGGCTCTGAAGCTGTTGATTACTCTTCCAAACACGTCTAGTGACAGGAAACATCAAGTGATGTTACTATTTAACTGCTAGGACAGCAATCCTAAATACCCCTGGCTGTTTCCATAGCCAGCAGAAAAATAGAAGGCAGAATTCAAATGCTCTTGCTGTTTGCCTTGGATAAGCACAGCCAGGAGATAATGATGCAAGCTGATTAACAGCAGGAGGTTACTAGGCACAGAAATCATAGCAGCCCCAATGATCCCATGTGAATCAATCAGGTGAACATGGGACCCTGTTCACCACAGGGCTTCAGCAAACCAAACTGAGCAGTTCACGGTTCGCTACCGGGTCAAATCACACTCAGGGACAGAACATCCATCTGTCACTTGAGCAATCCCACAAGCACAAAGGACATAAAAAGCAGGATGAAAAACAGCCTGAGAGGAGACCTGGAGCAGGAGGCTCTCTCTAAAGCACACCAGTCGCATAGCTACTAACACACTTCAGCCTGATGATAGGAGACTATCTGCAAAAAGGTGGACACAGCTCAGCTTTTCACCTCTCACTCTCTCCTTGTAAAAGAACTCCTCTCCTTTACTTCCCAGATCTCTCCCACCTAAAGCAGGAGTCAGATGCCTTTCACAGATGTCCCAGAGGTTTACACAATGAGACAGTAAGACTGCCTGTTAATAAACAGAGGAGCTCATTGCCTGTGTGAAGCACACAACGCCTAATTGCTACTAACACACTTCAGCCTGATGATAGGAGACTATCTGCAAAAAGGTGGACACAGCTCAGCTTTTCACCTCTCAC
>JAVJGJ010000002.1:17678115-17693642 GCA_035590215.1 Microhierax caerulescens | reverse complement strand
GCTAATTGCTACCACCACAGCAACTGTAAAAAGAAATTCACCCACTGGGGCTCATTATTGCCTAGTTCTGAGACACATCCCACACATGTGTTGGCTTCCCTGCTACTATCCCCAGCACGGTCTGGATGACAACAGCCTCACTTGGGCAATACGAGGCTAGACACATCTGCCTTCTTGTATTTGATTTTCACCTGCCAGGGGACCTGTGTCTCATTACAAGTGGAAGATCGACATGTTCTAGTAAGGTGAAGCAATGAGGGAGGGGGGTTGCCAAACATCTGTGGGCACTTCCCTCACTGACCTGTGAGGCTGACTGCTGTACAGTTCACATGCTCCTTTCAGGAGGACCACTAGCTGCCTTCAATGGTCCTGACTTGATGTGGGGAAAGAAACACATTCACTGTAACATTATGTCACATCCCAGCTGCTCATTGCCTTATGTCACACCTCTGCAGCTCTGTCATGTCCCCACCATCCAACTGCTTATGCTGGCTCTAGTGTTTTATGCATTTAAATACACCAGCTCTCTGACGTGCCTTCCATCCAACAGCTTTTGCTGGCTTTAGCTTTTTGATTTATCCATTAAAAGAAAAATGTGTTTCCTCCTGTCCAAAAGGCTTGTTTCATGCTTTAGAAAGCAACACATCACATCAAGTAAGATTACTCTAGGAGTGTTACAAACTGTCACACTGTCATAAACTAAGACAACCTCATATTGTACCCAAAGCTCCAATACCAGCAGCTGGAGCACAAGCCCAGTGACACTAACACATCTGACAGACTAGACAAAAATGCAAAGAACAAAACCAGGCTCCAATCATTGAAAACACTTATTTATGCTCAATCAGGCCAGCCACCAGTGGCAATACTGGAGTGCTAGTCTTCACTCAGGGACTTGAGATCTTTACCTGCATGATACTTTGCTTCTTCTACTGGATCTGGAAGTTTCACTTCAGGCCACGGGGGTGAAGTCAGAGATGTTTTGGCAACAAGTCTGTGAATGATGAAGTAAGATTCATTTGTAGCACACAGATACTGTCAAGAGATGTAAAGCATTAAGAAAGGAAAAAAGGTAAAAGAAGCTGGAGATGGGACTAGAAAGTCATTTTTCACTGGTGAAGAAGTAGAGGAGACAATGATTTCTCAGTATGAAAGACAAGATCTAAAACCCACTGGGGCCAGAAGGCAACTTCCCACAGATCACATTTCCCTTTGTAGCAGCTCATGAGAAAGAAGAGGTTTTCTGTTCCAGTGTAAAGTGTTATGGACAGAGGGAGGCAGACAAGGCAAAAGCCATGTTACCTCTCGAGGACTTAATCCAATGGAGGACACTGGATATAGCAAAGTCCTCAGACCCTCCTCCCGACATCTGGCAAAAGCACTCCAGCAGGACAAGAAATGCTGCAGAAGCACTGAAGCTGCAGCCCATATCAGAAGGCTGTTCAAAAACATGCACAAAACATGCTTCTTTAGTTCAGCCTGTAAATACCCTACCAACAGTCACTGCTCCCAGGGTTTAACATCATTTAGAGCCACCATGAACTGCAGCAAGCTTTAAGAAAAAGGGATAAATGCCTCAGTGGTTGGTTTGCTTTACTCCCATCCTATCATAAAATTCAGTATGGGGAACGGATTATCCCCCCCCCTCTTTTTTTTTTTTTTCTCCTTTCTTCCCACTTCCGAATGTTAGTTAAAATAGTTTAAAACAAAGGAAGAGTGCAGAAAGAAGCCAATGGAAAATTAACTGAAAATTCACACAGGCTATCACTTGTTCCTGATGTTGAGATCTGCAGCTGGATATGGTAGTGCTGATAAAGTTCAGAGACTACCACTGACTTTCCACCCCCTTACCAGACTTACCTTCAGCCTTGTTACACCTGAGTTTTAGATACAAGGCTCTTATTAAGCTTTTCCGGGTATAGTTACAAGTTACCTCCACCACAGCTGAGTGGCTGAACACATTCATGCTCCTCAACTCACTTCACCAAGTACAAAGCCCTGAAGTTAGCTGACAGCAGGAGCATCTGGGAGGAGGCAACATGCTTTTGATGGCAAAGAAGGGCTAATGAGCATTCTTAAACCAGCGTTAAGCCCTGCACATGAATGACTCACATGCATCCTTTCTTCCCCTCTCTGTTTTTTGAAGTTCTTCTCTGTTAAATAGACAGTTTAGAAAGGGCCTTAAGACCACAGCTGGTTCTTTACAGGAGAGTTATGAGGCTGTTCTTCTTTTGTCACTTACAGCTGCATTCCCTGAATGGCAATAATAACGGCTTCTCCTACCCCCAGTGCAATTCAGCATTTAATACCACAAACATCTAACCCAAAAGCCTCTCCTGTACCATCACCACATCTGTCTGTAATTGATAGTACCACACTGGGGAGGGACTACCAGAAGCATCTAACAAAACTTCTTAGATCCAGACCTATCTTGATTAAGGTTCACCACAGAAGGGAGCAGGAGCGTGCACCACCCCATACTCATCCAGCCAAGCACAAGCATCATTCCTCATGATGACTTTGAGCACCAAGATATTTTGCTGAAAGGTGCAAATTAAATCCTGATTCTTCTTGAAAGGCTAGCTTCCACTTCTGTGATAGAGCGCAGCTTTTGTAACATCTCTTTTCAAACACTGCAACTGTACTGCTGAGACAAGAGCCTCTCCACTGCAAGACATTGCATCAGTCCCCAAAAACCTTCTTGGTGATGGTGACCAGCCTGAGGGACTCTGGACACCACAGATGCATCCCTTTAGGATCATTCAGTACTGATACAATCGTGGAAGCAACCACAGCTCAAGCGGCACCAGCACCCAAGTGACAAATTCTGTGCAGACCTGAAGCCAGCTCTTACTGTCTATATTTGGATGTTGCTCTCTGACTTACTGAAAATGGTATGTGGCTGTCAAAATGCATGACACCTTCAGTTTAGTAAATAAACTGGGGGCCTGAAGGCGAGCAGGCTACAGTATGGATACAGAACGAAAGACTGAAAACTGCCAGGGGCATTTCAGCTAGCAGCCAGCAACACATTCTGTTTAGCTGTCACAGTGGATTCTTTCTGCTTTTCTCAAGATAATCACTGGGAGGGATCCTCTGCCTCAAAACTGAACGAATTCCTGACTGCTTCAGCCCTGTACAGTCAATACCGCAGGTACTGGCATGCACACACTGCCTTTCTTGACAGTGGTGCAGACAGCACCACATCATGAGAACCCTGTTTAAAACATCAGAGCTGAACAACAATTAACGCCACTCAAATATGCCACAGGGTGTTAATTCTGAAATGAAACACTACACGAAGCTTGGTGTGAGTTTGAGTGGAAAAAATGCAAATGACACTTGCTTGTAATTAGCTGTTTTTCAAGATCTCTAGGACAAGAAGCAACAACAAGGAGGACCAGAGGCAGATGCTTACATCTCTGCATAAAAGCCAGTTACAAAAACTATTGATTTGTTCCCAAAGAACTGGAGAGAAAAGTACTACTCAGAACTGCGGTACACATTTCATGAGCATGGGAGAGGAGGCACAAGGCCCATCCTGCACCATTCAGAGATTATCCTGAGATGCCAAATGCCTTTACTTAGAAAGAGATACATGACCAAAAGGCATCAGATTATAGCTCCTTATTAAGCAAGAATCTACAATACCACAAAGACAATCTTAGATTTAAAGAAGAGGAGAATTCACCCTGGATCTTGATGAGATGACCAGAAAGGTATTGGTTTCTGAAATTCAAAGAGAAAAGTGCTGCTCACTAAAATACCATCTCCATCACAAACAGGAAGTCCAGTTTCCTGTGCACAGAGATCCACGCTTTCTATAAATAACACAGGATGTGCAAACCCCATAAAACGTTTAGGAAAAGACATTAGATGCTAGTGAATGAAGGCAAATTAACACAACAGCAGTAGTGTTGGATTGGTTTACTCTGTAATGCCCAGCAATGCCTCACAAAGGGCTTTCATTTAACGGAAACTCAAAGCACTTGCGAGCAAGTGTATAGCCACAAGCACCAAGGCTTCGTGGGTCTGTTGCAGGGTTTAGTAATAATGTTGGGTGCTGTGTCACAGAGGCAGAGATACCAACTATGTTCCCACATGGCTGAGGACCAGCGGGAAGAGGTCACCTCTCTGCAGCCTTCAGCAGAGCAGAGGGAACGAGCACATCTTGCCATTTTTCCCCGATGCTGCTCACAGGAGTTCTCCTGTTTCTGCAGTGTCCCCTTCTGGTTAAAGCAAGCAGCAGCACAGCCCACAGCTCTCTCACTCGAGATCCCAGCAGAGGAAACAAAACACAGACACGAACAAGCAGCTTTCAAAGTGCTGAAACAAATGAAGGCTGAAATTTCCTGGCTTGGGCTGTTAATCACATTGTGTGGAGACCACAGTGCAAGTTCAGTATTTATTAGCTATCAGAGACTCCAGGCAGGAGGTGGACCTTGCCTGAGGAGTAGGCTACCTGTACCTAAAGGGATGAGTATTAGCTGAAGCCCCTTCTGCTGCTGAGGAGCCTGCAATGTCCTGCCTTGAGTGGCTTCTCTGCTGTCTACTACAGGCTAAGCCCACACTGTGGCCCTTTCCTCAGTGGAGGATCTAATTATCTGTCTCTAGGCTCAACTCCTTAATTTCACAAATCAACAGAAGCGTCCCTCTAGCAAAGGTAACTGAAGGTAGGCAGAGTCTAAAACTTTGGGGGAAGTGACAGACTAAGGGGTGAGACAAGCCTCCTTTCCAAAGTAAAAACAAGCCACCCTCCCCACCCGCCCAAAGGACAATCAGCATTTCAAGAGGCAAAAAGCAGAAAGTCATTTGACATTACCCTTGCTGCAGTGATGTGCTCTGGGAACTCTGTTGCCGAACCACATATGAAAGCAAGCAGGCTAAAAGGGAAGGAGGGAAAAAGAATTAAAAATAAGCAGCAACAACTAGGCTTTTAGACCCTGGTGAAGGAGCATGACAGCAATGCTGAAGCATTACAGCACTGGTCAGCTTCATGGTACCATTTTTCTGCCTGTAAAGGCTTTGTTCAGTTTCATCATGCCAGACAAAGGGGGAAGCAAAACAAGATACATGGTAAGAGATAGGACCCATCAGCTGTGTGCAGCATTGCAAGACAGCACAAGAGAGCCCCACTGCAAGCACACTTGATTTCAAGTCACACTTGCACCTAGACACAGCAATTTAACATGGATACACTCAGAGCAACCCATCTCTTTTGCTAAACAATGTGACTGAAAGGCAGAGGAGAGGAACAGGTAGTCTAAAGAATGCTGCGGTGCACTCTTCATTCTGAGAACTAATTGGCACTGCTAGAAGTATCCTTTCCAGCCTTCTGAAAAGGGGAGGGAAGCTATTACACATTTACCAGGTGAGTCTCAGAAACTTCTACGAAGCTTTACAAAGTTTCCACTCTGAAAAGAGAAGAGGAAGACAAGGCATATTGCCAGTAACTCACTGGCCCTGTAGCTCCCAAGCAGACACTGCAATGGTGAGTGAAACACAGTGACCTGGAAGAGCAGGGAAGGTTCAACAGATTTGGTTTTAACACTCATATGTCTGGGTTTTCACCATCCCAGTCATGCTTGCTCCTTCTAGACAAGAGGAGTAGAGGAGCTATGTAGCTGAACAAGCAACAACAACAGAACATGGGAATTAGGAAAATGTATTCATGCTTTTCAGTTACATACACATAAGCTAATGTTCATCAACAGTGAAGCTGCATTACTATTCCCATACACAAACCTTCAAAGCTTGAGTGGTTCACTATGACTTAAATCACACTTTAAGTGCAGCTTCAGCATCTTCTGGAAAGGAGCTAGACCCACACATTCTTAGCTAGCACAAAGAGATGAAGCCCTAAAAACACATGCTCTGGGATTTATCCCTGTTACCTCAGGGATAACAATCCCTTTCATGGAACAGCGTGCTTAATTAACAGCCAGACTCTGCACACCTTCATTGCAGGAACATTCCCTTTTTCACCCACCATCCAAAGCATGACTGATACAAGGGACTAGCAAGGCCTCTTTAACACCGAACATACTTAACCTCCTCACTTGCAGAAGCTGCAGTTCACCAAGCTCACACGCACCCAGCACAGAAACCAACCCCCATGTGAAGCCAGGGCCCCGGAGGCTGCCTGTCTGCTCTCCCAGCAAACACCCTGCCAGCTTCCCAAGCCCTGCAAGGAGGCCGATGGAGCCCCTACACCCCCCCTCCCCCCAGATTTTCCATAAAGGTTCACACCAGGCTAGAAAAAACCCTGTAAAGTTGATTTTTTTTTTTATTAATTTCCCCCCGCCCCGGCTTTCCGGCCGCTCCAAGGCTGATGCAGGCCAGGACCCGAGCCGCAGCTTTCCCCCACGGGCAGAGCTCCGGGGCTCACCCACCAGGTACACGGCGCGGCTGTACCGCGGCCACAAGCCAGCCGGGGGCTGCAGCACCGGCCCTGCATGGGGAGGCGGCGGGGGCTCGCTGGGCCCACCGAGGGAACGGGGCCCCCGGCCTCGCCGCACCGGGAGGCCGCGGAGGTGCCGCGCCGCGTCGTCCAAACTGCCAGCGGCGGAGACGCTGCCCCGACGCCTCCCTCCTTCCCTCCCTCCCCGGCCGGAGCGGGGCTCGGAGCGTCCCGTCCCGTCCCGTCCCGTCCCGCCTCACCTGCCGCCCGCCGCCGTGCCCCTGCCACCACGGCCGCCATGATGGCAACCCCGCCCCCCGCCCCGGAAGCGGAAGTGCCCGGCGGGGCGAGGGGCCATGGCGGCGGAGGCAGCGGAGCGGCACCTGGAGCTGCTGCGGGAGGAGCGGGAGGCCGAGCTCGCCGAGAGCAGGTACCGCCGGGCCGCCCGCGATGGGGAACCGTGCTGGCTCGCCTCTATAGAGCCTGCTGTCACCTATAGCAGCCCTAACGCACCGGTCCTGGCGGGGCCTGCTGTCCCCTACGGGAAACGCTGCCGGCCTCACTCCTATAGGGCCTGCTGTCACCTATAGGAAACCCTGATGGACCTTCCCCGGGCACCTCCTATTACATATAGGAAGCCCTGCTGACAACACTATAGGGCCTGCTATCACGGACCTTCCCCCCGGCACCTCCTATTACATATGGGAAGCCCTACCGACACCCATATAGGGCCTGCGGTCACCTGTGAAGAATGCTGACAGACATACCTCTGAGGGACTCGCTGTCATCGATAAGAAACCTCGCTGACTCACTCCTATAAGATCACCTGTCACCTGGGGGAAACTTCCTGTCACCTGTAGGAAGTGCTGCTATACTCACTCCTGTATAACCAGCACATCCCAATAGGAAACCCACTCCATAGGGCCTGCTCCAATCTATGGGAAATCATGCTGGACTCACCCCTATAGAACCAGCTTATCCAGTAGGAATCCTCAGAGCTTGCTGTCATGTATAGGATCCAAGCTCATGTCAGCAACATCTTGGGGCTCCCATTCTCCTCCTGCCCCAGCGCTGAGCTGAAACCATATCCCACCTGACTCACGTGGCTTCGTGGTGACAGGGAGGGTGGGGGTGTCATCAGGTGCCCCCAGGTTGTGTGGGGCCATGCTGGGGGCACAGACACCCCCACTTTTGGTGCCAGTAAGGCCTGGCCTTAGCCAGCCCAGAGGACAAAGGGTGCCAGGAGACAGGACAGGGTCATTGCCCTGCTGCCCTATTGCCCTGTTTCCTGACACTTCAGCTCCCTAGAAACCAACCTACAGGAAACAAGCCAAACTGGGGGACTAAGGAGAATAAACTTGGGGGATTTTCTTTTTTATGTTTATCAATACAAAAATAAAGATGCCCCCACAGGCCCCAAGTGAGACTGTGGAGCAAACACAGCTGCAGCAGAACACTTTGGCCCCAAAGGACAGCAGTCTGCAAAGCTCCAGCCTGGGTTTTCTGCCATGGTCACTTGTAGCCTGAAAGTCTGCACCAGATACCAATTCCTCTGCTCTGTGCAGCCGTATGTGTGGTGTTTGTTGGAGGTTAGCACAACTTCGTGTAAAAAATGGCAAATCTTCATGTTAACACTTATATGTGATAGGAGAAAACTCAGGTTGACCTCTCCTGGGTCATGGGTAACTAGGTACATCCTTTCTTTTCACACCCAAACAGGAGAGAGGAAAATTCATATAAACAGATATTACCTCTTCTCCAGGCTCTGTGAGTGTCACCCTGTTTCCCGGAATACGCCTGTGGAAGCCAATCTACTTATATCAGTACAAAGTGATTGCATAAGCCCACACTTCAACAAGCCGATGTCTCTTTTGCCATTGGCCTTCCCCTTCTTTTCCATCTCCTCCCCTGGCCTTTTTCTGTTTTGTTATCTGAATCTTTGAATCTCAGCTTTGGTTCAGCAAATGGTTTTCATGTCTGTGTGTGGTTTCCAGGGCATGGCAGGAAAGCATCTCCCTGAAGGAACTGCAGCGCAGAGGTGTCTGCCTGCTAAAACTCCAAGCTGCCAGCCAGAGAACTGGCCTCTATGGACGGCTGCTTGTGACGTTTCAGCCTAGAAAATATGATTCAGATGCGGAGCTTCCCTATAACAGTTTTGGGCCTGGTAAGTGGTATTCCTGTCAGTGCAAAGTACATAGAGATGATCAATTCTTCTTCCTAACGTTATTCTACTGTGATACTTGTAAGAACTGAGCAATTGATGCAAAAAAGGAGGGGAGAGAATGTTACGGCTACAGGATGAATCTAGAGGAAAATGGCCTCTTTATCCCTCAACTTATTACAGACACATGTGTTGCACCAGAAAGTAGTGCTTTGATGAAAGTGCTGGCTCTCCTTCATCTGAAACAATAAAAACAAAGTCCTGGTCTCTTGTTAAAGGTTTCCTGGCATTCTTTGTACAAGCCAAAGTGTTCATGCTTATGTCTTGCAGTAGGTAAGGAGCTTTTGTCACTTATATTTTATTTGCAAAATGGAAAGTGGATTTTCCCTTTCCTTCCTGAGTTGCCATGTTTCTGCCTTTCCTCTTATTTTTGGCAAGGAAGAGAAAGTGAAATATGTGCTGTTATTAGCTACATGCCTGGATTTCTATTGAAAATGCAGGTACCAGAGAAATACAGACTCACTAGCACATGAGCCAGTGCCCTTTTCACTTGTGTCTTACCTCTGCCATCACTTCCATGAAATCATGACCAGGACTGTCAGAGCTGAGCTGTTGCCTCTCTTGCTGATATCTGAGGAGGGTGAGGATGCTGTCTGCCATGCTGTAACCAACTGTGCAGGCTTACCCCTTGGAAGAACTTGGGTTTGACTGTGGAGTGAGTCTGCAACACATCTGCTATTTTTTTCCTCCAGAGGCCCTTCTCTTTTTCCTTAGGCAATAAGGGTATTGCCTTGCACTCTCCAAAACTGGTCCACAAGAGAGAAGCTGGCTGCACCAGATAATTCTATCGTTTAGTTCAGTAATTTTATTGGTTTAGTTTGCTAGGTTGTTGAGCTTGCTAAGCAGGCACATCATGGGGAACCACAATGTTTCTGACCCTGGTCGCACAATGGTGGTGTTTCAAAGTGTGTTGAAGTTCAGTTTGTTGATGCAGTCTTTGTCACCCAGGTGTCCAAGCTGCTGACCTTTGAAATTAAAATGGCTCATTGCATATTAGGAACTCAGTCTTGAGAGCACCTGCCAATGCTCTTCAAAGAGAAATAACATTGCCATAGCAGTAAATTATTCCTGGATGCAAGCATTTTAGCGTTAGAGCTGATGGACTTTATGGAGGAAATCTTCCCATAGTTTGTAAATCTGAAATTTAATCCTCAATGAATGCGAGCCCCAGATAAGTTATAAACTTAGACATCCTGCTGAAAATCTGTTTCACCTCTACACTATGCAATTCCACTCTCTTTTGTAACCTCACAGTGACTGTGAAAAGCTGTAGTGAGTCCTCAAAAATCTCTGGTCTTTCTTAGTTCTACTGACTGACATATAGCAGTCATCTGGGAAGCACATACTGTCACACAGACTCCTTCGCTATTATTAAAGAAATAAAATGGATGTAAAATGGTTTGTCTGAGAGTTCAGAGAAGTCAGGTTCTCCCAAGATCTGTGTGAAAACACGTTGGCTTTCTGAGCAGCTCTGGCTGTGGGGAACACTGCTGGTCTCCACCCCAAGACCTGTGGTGTGTGGAGGTCTGAAGGCAACTGGTTAGTTGCTGTCCGGTGTCTTCTCTCTGCTAACTGTCCTTTTGCTCCCTCTTGCTGTGTGTTCTTTGTCAGCTAAGAGGAGGCTATTCTCCTTGGGTTGCTGGTCTCACCAAAAATGCTTCTTTTCAAAACATTTGCCCCACTTCATGCTCTCTTTAAACTTGTCTTTGCAGGAGATATTGTGGGCCTTTACGATTCAGCTGGACACAGCGATCCGCTCTCCACCGGCATTGTAACACGTATCACCTCCAAAGCAGTGACTGTTGCCTTTGAGGAATCTCGAGATGGCATGCTGAGCTTGGACCGAGAGTGCTCTTATCGCCTGCTGAAACTAGCCAATGATGTCACCTACAACAGACTGAAAAAGTAAGGACCATGGGGTTGCANNNNGTTTACCTACAGTCACTCTGCTCGGGAGTGCTCAAAGCCAATTGAAAATGGCCAGGTTTATTCTGGAAGAGCTCTTCTGAGACAGGCCTATTTCACTAGGCTTGGTTTCTCTCCTATCTTATTCCTCTTACTTCTATAGCAGCTCCACTTAGGGGAGGTATTCACCTTGTGGTGTGCCTTTCTTTTCCTACTAACTGCTGAGGGAGCCCGTTCCAAGATAAGTCAATTGGATATGTTAAGCTACAGCATCAAAACAGCCTAGATTTTCTACCTATTGGCTGGTATGGTCCTGCTCTTCTTTCTTCCTTTCTCACACTTAGCTACATATTTTTGAACTGTGTTGTATCACCTCTGGTTCCCACTGGATTCTGTAGAGAGCCTTTTCCATCCTGGCTAGAGAACTGAATAGCTCTTCGCTGAATTAAAACACTGAAAAAGCTCAACCCAGGGTCTGCATATATCCAGCTGGAGTAATAGTAGAAAGTGGAAATCAGACCAGTGTAAGGGGTAGGTGGGGGTGTGAGGGCTGGGGGATGCAGCAATTAGATAGGATTAGTCTGCTGTGGAGTAACATTTTTCAGCTTTGGAAAAGTTAAATCTATGCCCACAGTCTTCAGCCCTAAAGTGAGCAGGAATCTGAAGGAATTCATGCTGCACACGTAACTGGCTGTTTCCTTTGACAGAGCTTTAAATGCACTAAAGCAGTATCACAGCGGCCCAGCCTCCAATCTGATCAGCGTCCTCTTCTTCTCTTCGGATCCAAGCACATTCAATGAAACAAGTAAGGATGCTTCTTTGTAAGATTTTATATCAGACTGTTAGGAAGTGCTGGATAGATCTTTCTAGAGAAATTTTCTGTATCCTTGGGGTCAGAGCCTCTGGACCTTCATAGCCAAGCACATGCACAGAGACTGCTGCTGGTTTTAGTCTGCCTTGGTATGTGAAGCTGAGTTACACAGGTGGAGAGCTCTTTTAGATGGACTGGTAAGAACAGTGATGTTGCTGCTCTCATGCTGGTTTGAAGCAGATATGGAAGGTTACTGTAGCGAAAGGTGGGGGGAAACCTTTCCTCTCCAGAGCAGTCAACAAAGCCTGAAGTTCCCTACCCACAGGATAAGGGCTCTGTGCTCTGTCCATGCTCAGTTAGGAGGATATTTGCCTCTTCAGATGTCAAATCTGAGAGAGGCAAAGAGCCAGAGCCCTAAGTGATGACTGTGCAGCCATTACTCTTCCAGTCCCCACAGTCCTCTCTCGGACTGACCAGCTGAGAAAGGTGCTTAGGGTCTCTCAGTTCAAGACCCATTCTTTGAAATTGTCCATGGGAACACAAATAATTCTGATCTTTGTGAAGGTTTTATTCACATCAAGTATACAGCTTGCTTTGCTCCAGGAAAGGCCTGAGTATTGAATGTGAGTAACAGGTGGTGTTGCAACTGGCAGCATTGAACACTTACTTTTCATACTGGTTTATGGGTCACTGGACACGCTTCACTCAGGTCAAGACCCTTGTCATCACTGGAAGAGAGACCATTCAGCTAGATAATGCTCACTTTCTCAAGAGTGTACTAAGTAAACGTGAATTCTGGCATAAAACAGGCAGGATTTGTGATGAGGGAATTTGTTTGCACACATTCATGAGTCTGAAATCCAATTTAGTTTGAGGCATTTCTTATTTGCTGCCCACCCCAATCCCATCCATAAACTTCAAAGATCAGAGACTGCCAACACTGCTTCTATATTGGAAACAATAACTCTGTCTCCATGGGAATTAAGTGACTGTGGAACTCCTGCAGTTTGAAACTGCATGGGAATTTTTGTATTTTTATTTTTGCAACTTTCTGATTGTGCTCACTCAAGTTGACGTGCAGGATGCTTTTGTTTTATTAAATACTTAAAACCTCACAACTTTGCTTTACCAACAGCTGTCAAAAAAAATTGCATGTAAGTAGAATTCCCTTTTACTCTCATCTTTTTGATGTGTTTGGAAAAACGAAAGATGAAATTGCACAGCTTAACCTTTTTGGGAAACAAAAGCCTCTGATCAGCAGGCTCAGCAACTGCTTGGGATACCTATATTATACTTTGACAGAAGGGATGTATCATCTGGGCTGAAAAAATTAGGGAGCAGAGGCAGAGGGTGGATTAAGCTGCCTAGCAGGGTAGGGTTGGGCCAGCAGCCTGTGTCTTAAGCCTTGTAGAGAGCTCAGGTCTCTCCTCACATCACTCAGCAGCATGTCACATGTGATGCCATCCACCCCTACCTGGTTCCTTGCTGGCCAGGGTTCCACTCCGTTTCCTCTCCGCCACAGCTCCCTGCACTCTGTGCTTGATGTTGCAGCTTTTCTCCAGCTTTGATTACTGTATTTGGTTGTTTGCAGTGGTTTGCCTCTTTCACATACACGTACCCACTCCCTGGCAGTATACCTTCAGGCTAGGCTTCTGCTACAAAATACCAAGGACAAAGAATTAATGTTGTGTGAGTCATATCTCCATAGCTCTAAGCACTGAGCTTAGTCTGAGTCAAACCTCTTAGCCTTTTGGCTACCTAGGGACCTTGGTGCACTCAGGTTTTTAATATTAGATAGGAGAATTAAATTTTAATGAACTAACTTTCTTAGCAGCTTCAACTCTGCTTTTCCCTTTGTGGTAGCAGCACTGCCTATCTAATGAAGAGAAATTCCTTTTCAAATTGCTTAGATATGCCAAACTAAGCACAGAGATGAATTTTTTGTCTCCCCAGGACTGAGAATATTGATTGATAGAAACACTGAGCCACATTAGACAGAGGCAATGCAATATGAGAAAGCAGCTTATCACCTGAGAACAGCAAAATGCTCTGGCAGGGTGGAAAGGCTTCCATTTACCTTCTCACTTTATAGCTTTTTTTCTACCCAAGTAGAAAGATGTTATGCTAGCCAGGAATTAAATAATAATGACTTTAACTTTAAATAGGTCTCGCAAGGTGCCTCGAACTGCCAGCCTCTACTGAGTTGAAGGGGAGGGCACTCAGCAGCTGGCTGGATAAATCCTGTCTCTTATGACTATATGATGGCACATGCAGTTCCCCAGGTGCCCTGTACATCACAGGACATAGGGCTGTGTCTCTGCAAACAGTGTTGAAACTCGCAGATATATTGACTGTCCGTAAAAGGCAGCAAATGTTTCCCAGGTGCATGCTCTGACATGGAAAGATGGAAAAACCTGACAGTATTTCAGGCTGCTTCTCCTCCATGACACAGTATCTCCTTTCATGACCAAGCATCTTTTAGCCTGGTTTCTTGGGGATCTGCTTCCCTCTATTGTCTCATCCTATTCATTGTCTGATATCAGACAAATCTGTCAGGAGTCTCGGAATTAATAAGTTCTGTACATTTCATAAAGCTGTCTGTCGAGACACACATCTATATTAATGTCATTTCAGGGTGCAGTAAGCTTCACTTCAGTCAGAAGCCCAGAATGCCAAGGGTAGGAGTGAGACCTTATAAACACCCACCCAGAGAAAAAGCTAGCACTGACACTTGTGCAAGAAAAGAGAAGGGCCCAGGACAGATGAGTTCCATATCTAGAGAGGGAACATTTGTCACTATCTTCTGTGCAAACAGTGGGGAAGAACCAAATTACAAGGAGACTGAGAAGTAGAAGGGTCAGTGGAAGTCATAAGCTCTAATCTCTATGCCTGGGTGTTCAAGGGTGTTCTCCCATGGGCAAAATTTGCTCCAGCAAGTGGTATGTACAACAACAGAACCCTAAGTCAAATTTTCATAAGTGTGGGGAGAAAATGAGATGCCTCATATTTCCTTCATGGGAGTCTCAGGGCTTTTGGGTGGGTTCTGATACCACTGTGCATTTTCCTAAAGTGTGTTGGGACTTGATACCAAATTGCTTAGAAGCCGGTCAGCAGGTGCAGGTGTTACAGGGATGTGAACTGAAAGGGCAACAGATAGACAGCAAGTCTGTTCACGTCCTCCAGAAAGCAGGCTGTAACACACAATACAAGAGTTGAAATGCAAAACACTCACCAGTACCATCGAAAGACACGAGATGTGGTTCTTTCCAGCAGCAAAGCTAGTGGAGTCGCAATACCATCCTCTGCTCCGCTGGTGCTTTCTGCTGGTGGCTGCTTCCTGACATGGAGCCTTGTAACCTGGAGGGAAAAGGCAAAAGCATTTGTAGGTTTTTTATTTTCCAAAAGGTTGGTTATACAGGGTCTCTTTAGGGCATACCTAAATAGAATTACATTAGCCTATATGGTAAATGATTTTTAGTTGCTTATTTTTAGCTATGCTGCATTCTGATCTTCTCATGACTGGATCACAGCTGCTTGGGTTATCTTGGGAGAGCAGGCTGCCAAATGCTGTGCTTGGAGGATCCGTATTAAAGTCTGTGCCATCCTAGGAGGGTGCCTAAATCCAGTCGCTGACTAACTAGGTTGACAAGGAGACTGATAAAGCCAATAGAAACGTGGTTTTGAAGTAGTTAGTGGCTGCCCAGCACATGGTATTGGCTTACTAAAACAAAACATAAGAGTAATTATGACAAAAACAATTTTGTGCCCTTTTATCCAACTTCTTATGACTGGCAGAGTTGCTGCTGCTATGCTAATTTGCACAGAGCTGTTTTCCACAGTGTCAGGAAAATCCTGCTCACTACTCAGGAGCTGAATCCCTCCCAGTAGTAATGGTACAGGCGTGAATCTAACTGGAACAATGTCCTGGAGCACATTTTTTGGAGGTGGGCTTGTGTAAGATGGTTGTCAGTAACTGGGGGAAAAAAAATGTCAGGCTTTTGACCCTAAGAAGCATGAAGTTAGTTTGTACCAGTCATCTCATCCTGTGATCTTTACAGGCAACAGGAAATCTCACAGCTAGTAGGTTCTCACACCATTGCTACCACCAGATGCTTGGGTTGGCCCTCTGGGTATGTTTGGGCTCAGGGTTGAGCAGCCATGAGTGACAGCCAGGGACTTCAGGTTTGATA
>JAVJGJ010000002.1:17642808-17678015 GCA_035590215.1 Microhierax caerulescens | reverse complement strand
AGCGACAGCCAGGGGCTTCAGGTTTGATTCAAAAAGCTGGTAGTTCCCCACTGGATGGGGAGTTGCAGGGGTATGTTGGAGGCTGCCCCTCCTACACCAAGGACATAACTGAAATGCTACTGGAGATCATGAAAAATGCCAAGTGTGCTCTCACAAGCCCACACCCCTTGCATGGCCAGAAGGATTGTATTGCACACTGAATCTGTGCTTTTCTTCTCTGCTCCTGAGCTGCTGGCATTGCGAGTAGGTTGAAGTATTACCTATAGCACTGCACATCAAAGCCCAGGTCCTTTCAAAACACTTAAAAATGCAACTTGAAATAAATATCAAATATCCTTGGCATAACACAGAAACACTAGAGAGGCTGTGGGAAGAATAACCTATGGAATAGTCAAAAGAAGCATATGAAGTTATCATCAGTGGGTAGATGGGATCTGCAACTTAGAATGGGACTGCTCCCCACCACAAAGCACATTCACCCCTTCCCTTGGTGCCTCTAGAAAAGTACCAAGTGGGAGAATAAGCTTTCTAAAAGGCAGACTCTGAACTGAACAGGGTTTCTGCTCTTACCTAACTCTCTGGCAAGTAAAGTCCGGAAGCCTGACCATAAGAAATGCTCAGCTTGGCTCCTTTCCATTTTAACCTCCACTTGCAGCCCAGAAGCGTTGAGAGCTTTCACACCAACAATATCCTACAAAAAATCCTGCCCTGCTCAGAGCTGCTGTCTCACAGCACACATGCAGGGACCCCTGCACCCATACATTGTGGTGGATGTATAGAGAGGCTTTGCTTGCCAGCAGAGGCCAGCCTTGTTCTGCTTGCCGTGCACCGCAAGACCAGCTAAGCTGGATGGACCTGTTCCCTTTTCTTTTAGAAATAAGGTTATGCCTTATTGGAGGCATAACCCTGGACCAGCTCTCTCCTGTAGTTCTGGTCTAGAAAAAGCGAGGGGGTGTTCATCTATATGCCCAGACACTGGTTGGCTCACGTGGTCACGTGGAGTGCAAAAGGCATGGCTTATATCTAATTCTGCTGTAAAAAGGCATTTGAAGAGAGAAAGAAGGAATTTAAAAAGCCTAGTTAAAAGGCAGGGATGTCCCCAGCAAAAGCCAACCCAGCAGGCAGAGTGCTGGGGAAGCACCAGGGTTTTCTAGCAAAACTGCCTTGGCTTCTTGGCACAAGATGGTGCATGTGACAAATCATTTGCAAAAAATGTTCAATGCTTCTTGTTCCTCTGGCCTGTGATACCTTTTGTCATCGCAGGGGCCATAAAAGCCCTTGAGATCTACAGGGAAAACTAAGCAGTCCGGACACCTCAGCTGCCAAATGCTTCATGCGGAGAGCAGGGAAAGTTCCTTGTCTCAGGCTTAATTCCCCACTTGGATTTTATCCAGCAGTGTTCAGCTGCAGTTAGGTTGTCCTGTAGAGGAGCTGGTCATAGGGTCCAAGTCTGCTCCTGGTGCCTGTACACACTGGTTGTGAGGAATATACTTTGGAAGGTACACTGAGAAGTGAGAGGCCTCCAGCTCTGGAAAACTTGAGCTCTTCTCCCCAAGAGTTCCCACCTGTGTTTGGTGCAAAGCCCCCCTTCCTGGACTTGGGTATCACCCTCCAACCTACTACCTCACCTGAACTGCTGGTACTGTGCCAAAATGTCTCAGCTTCTGGAAATGTTGTTTGAGGACCAACCTTGATGGCCAAAGTGGATTATTTTTTTTCCAGTGCTACACTCTTACATGAAGTTGTGCATCAGGAGCTGAATTACCTGACCACCAGCAAGACACATCCCTGCCAGGCCCAAGGATGCAGTTTTACATTCATCCTCTCTATGATCTGTGTCATGGGGCCGAGATGGACAGCCTTGGGCAGAGCAGGAGGCACCAATGCAGAGTTGGTACCACAGAGCTAGAGCTGGGTTAATGGATGTCTTCTGGGAGCATGTGTGCAAGTCCTAAACTGACTGCTTGTAATGAGCTCTTGGGCCAGTCCTACTGGAATGGATAAACTACATTTTTTCGGGTGAGCCTACTAAGAGCCCAGCTGGTGGATGGAGAAGAGTGTAGAGGCACCACAGCATCCCTTAAACAGCTCTGCCCTCCTCCTTACCACTAACATGCCCAGCCAGCCCAGAAAAGAGGCACATTTCCCAGCCTTCCCACACAGCAACTTTTGGCAGCGTGTGATTAAAAGGGAAGAGGGTGCATATGCATGAGGAGAAGCCTGTTTCTGATCTCATTCCTTGAGCAAGGAAATATCAATGACTCCTACGTCCCAGCTGTTCTTCATTGTGGGAAATGCCTTTCAGTTTTTAAGCTATTCTTTCTTTTTTTCCCTGCCCATGGGATGCTTCCTAGTCTTCTCTTAGTCATTAGCACACCAAGTCAAAAATTACGTATAAAGCAAGAGGCAGGTTAATAGGAAAAAGTACCATTAGTCCTGTTTCTCTCTTCCTCACCAGGCCTCTTTTTAACAAATGTTACTTGTTATGTTACTGGACACCCCGTTTAGTTGTGCTGCTTCAAGTCAGTGACAGAGGTTACTCAGGAGTTGCACCTAAGTTAACCTGCCTAAAACCAGAAGAAACTTTCATGCTTTTAATCAAGCCTTAATGCAAAGATAGGAATAAAACACATGATACCCACCAGGGAACGATGCCCAGAGATTTATCTTATGTAAGCTTTTGTGGGAACATTATTTTCAGTAAACCTCAATGTAATGACTCATCATCTCTGCTGTAATTAACCTCCTTAATGAACAAAGAGATTAGCAGCAGGATTATGGGGGATGAGAATAAATATGGGTTTATATTAGATAAATCCAGGAGGTAAAAAGCAGCTTGTGAGAAGTTGGTCTTCTGCAGTGAAACCAATTCTCTTGTAATGCACTTTCTTTCCCCCTTTTTCCTTTTTGATCATTAAACTCAAACTGATTTTAGTGTGCACCATTTATATGGCCAGTTTATATCTTTTTTTCCTGCCTTTTCAGTCATTGTTGAACAATACAGGACTGCTCTTTTCTGCTCACAGACACTGTAGTTTTTTCTGCTTTTTCACTAGTGCTATGTTGGGTTTGTTAACTGGGAGTGATTTGTTTGTAAGGTCAACTACTTTCTCCCTTTTTTTATTGAAGGTTTACTAAATATGCTGACTCACCTTTAAAATAAACCCAGAGCACCTTCCACACCCAGAAGATCCTACATGTTCGATATTATAGCTAGTAAATGCCTCTTTAAATTCTGAAAAGTTCCAATACAGACTAGCTGCGTTCACAACTGAATGCTTGCTCCTCCTGCAAGATAACAGGGTAGGAGAGAGAAGGAAGAAGACAGGGATGCCTGTTTGTTTTGAAAGTATAACAAGCCTTACTTTTACCAGTCTGGGGTCTTTTAGCCACCTAGGTGGTACACAGTGTACCTTTCTCCCAGAGAAGATTATTTTCATTATTGATTTGGGCCTGCTAGTGAGAGCTTCTTATTTGTATTCATGAATTTGTGCTTCTCAGCAAGCACCCAAGTTAGGGCTGAGGTCCAAGCAAATCTCCCGCTGTCTCCCCAGAGCCTCTAAAGCTTTACAATGACTCGCTGGATGCATCGCAGAGGGAAGCTGTCTCCTTCTCACTGGCTCAGAGAGAGCTTGCCATCGTCCACGGACCACCTGGCACAGGGAAGACCACAACACTAGTAGAGATCATCTTGCAAGCTGTACAGCAGAGCCTGAAAGTGAGTATCAGTGGCAGGACTGTAGTGACAGCAATCCCCTTGGTTTATTTTGCAAACTCATTGGGCTTCATGGCAGCTGGAGCAGATCCAGCAGCAGCTGTGCTACACTGCAGAGTCTGGCTTGGCTTACAGGGACCAGGTTGTTTCTCCTATCACTGAAATTAGGTGCAAATAGAAGCTTCAAAGCTCAGGTTTGTTATTTATTGAAGACCCTGCCCTAGTGCTACAGAGCAAGGCAAGAATTGCCTTTAGTGTCTGAAGGCTGTGGAGATGTCAGTGGTTTATTCCCAATGGATTGTGTTGGTCTCCCTCTGCTGTCTTCCTGCTCAGATGCTGTTGCTCCAGCATTTTGCTCTCCTTGGCAGTAACAAGCACTTGGTCTCTCCCCTTGCAGGTCCTGTGTTGTGCCCCTTCCAATGTTGCTGTGGATAACCTGGTGGAAAGGCTGGCTGGCTACAAAGCCCGCATCGTGCGGCTAGGGCACCCCGCTCGCCTGCTGGAGCCAATCCAACACCATTCCTTGGATGCAGTCTTGGCCCGTGGTGACAATGCCCAGATAGTGGCAGATATCAGGAAGGACATCGACCAGGTCTTTGTAAGTGTCCCTGCAACATACCCCATGTGGGCTACCTGAATACCAGCTCTCAAGATTAGTAGTACCTGATCCACTAGCCAGGCAAGCTACTTTGTCTCAAACTAAGGAACAACTCTGCTGCTGCTTAGATGTTCTTAAAAGACAATCACTACAGCCAGGTGCTCAGGGTTGCCCCAAAGCCAGTGGCTAGAGACAAGTCACAGTGACTAGTCCTGATGTGAGCCATGGGCAGCATGCAGCCAGCCTGCATTCTGGTTGAACCTGATATTTGTGGGTTCAGGGTGCCATGAGCCTAGTGACACTCCAGGTCTGGATCATACTTTATACAGACAGGGGTAAAATACCGATGGGCACAAACCTCTCTTTGTGGTCGAGTAGACAGCAGAAAGGCCAATTCAGGGGAGAGGAAAGAAAAATAGCATAGTGGAGGGGACTAACGGTGACAATTTGAGCTCTGTGTGGCCTGGATTAATCCCATTTACTCTGATTGGGAGGTATTTAACCTGACCCTGGAAGCAAAGAACTGGGGTGCAAGCCTGACAGTTTTAGAAACGGCAAAGGCTTCCAGCCTGAAGAGGTACATCATGGAGAGCCTCTCTGCCATGGGCTGCCTGAGCCTCCTCAGTCACCTGCCACCAGTGCTCATCATCTGCTGTAGAAGGAGCTAAGGGCAAAACTCCTCCTAAGTGAATTCCTCATTGAAGTGGCAAAACCATAATCATTACTGCTGCGTGGGGAGAAATGCTGCAGTGCCCTGCTCTCCACATTAGCTGTTTGGCATTGCTCATGCAATCCTCTTCGACAGAGAGCGAGAGAAACATTCACATCATCAATTCACTTCCTAACGAGCTATCTGGCTGTCCTGACACTCCCTCCCACTCTCAGGCACCTCAAGTAGAAAGCAGAATATGCCATAAAAATGCATCCTTAATTTCTTCTTTCACAACCTAATTTTCCTGAACTTAATTTACAAAGTAGTTCTTTTACTTGAGATGATCGGCTTTGATACTAAGTATTTTTCCCTCCCTGTCTGGTGACAGCATTTTCTAGAAGCCATTTTGTAAGTGTATCCAGCTGAAGAGACATCCCATCTTGATCAGGGATGCAGGAGGGCATCTTCATACCCCTGCCCACACAACGTGTTGCACTTGCCCAGGAACCTTGTCCTGCCGTTCAGTAAGGCACTGCACGTTTACTTTAAGCAGTGCAGACCAAGCGTGACTCGCAGCCCCGTTAACATTAATCTGCAGCCACCACTATGGCAGCAGCTTCAGTTTTCCAAACGCGTTTATGCATCATCCAGCATTTCTGTTGCTGAGCTGTTAGGGAAGTCGCTTGGCAGACAAGCTGTTCTTGCACATAATGTAAGGGAAGGAGGGAGTATTCGAGGGCTGAGTAAAGTTGTGCTTGGGGTCGAGAGGCAGGTTTGTGAAGGATGTACTTCTATGCTGGGATGGAGACCTGGTTGTAGTCACAGCTGTACACCAAGTCTTTTTTACTTCTTAGTTTATTTTGCATCTTTCTCAGTAGTTGTTAATTTTTCCCTTTCCTCTCCTTGGGAGGCACTTTGAAAGGTGGGAGGAGATTTTTTTCCTCCACTATTAATTTCCATAGTACAAGGAAAATTAGGGAGAGAGCAGAGCCTTCAGCCTCAAGGTCTCCATCTCCTTCCTCCCTAGAGCAAGGGGTACATGGTGATGGGAGATAGGAACTGGCCACCAAGGCCTGTGCCACCCTGAAGTACCAAACAAAAACCCAAGAGGTAACACACTGCTGCAGTTCAGCCTGCATAGCTATGCTTTGAGCTGGCAGTGATCAGCTCTGCCACAGAAGATGCACTTGACTCATTAGCATCTTTTTCTCCCTGGGCTGCAGAGAGCTCACCTCTGAGGCCCTGGTTCATCTTTCCCTCATCCTGCCTTAGCTTCTCCCTTGTAGTGTCACTGTAACGATTTCTTCCTTTGTCCACTCTGCATTTTGACTCTTCTTCCTCCTTTCCTTCACCATTACCCCCAGCCACAGGAACTTAAAAAGGCTAAATATATATTATTTAGTAATTAATGAAAACCCATGCTCTCTGCACATTTTCTACCCCTTTATGCCTTCTTCCCTCACCTGTTCAGGCTTCAAGCATTCCAGGACATCAGCTTCTGGATATTCTTTGCATCAACACAGGCACAGTCCCATAGTGCCCCAGTAAGGATGGCAGCACAGGTCCAGCAGTGGTGAGCAGGGTCAGCTGGCAGTCCAGATCAACCAGCCAGGCCCAGGGCAATGTGGCTATCAACACAGACAGAAAGCCAGGCTCAGAGCTCATAGCCCAAATAAAGAACAAGGTCTGGCCTTAAATGCAACTCCCAGACCAATGAATGCATGGGTGGGGGCCCAAACTAGCCGGGTCAGGACAATTAGAGCATTCTGGCACCTGGGAATCCCGGCTCACAGTGTGCCAGGTACTGTCCTTGGGACTGACTGACAGTGCTGTTACCTCTAAACTGGGCTCCCTGCTCCCTCAGCTGCTTTCAGAGCTCAGTCAGTCAGATATTTGGACCTTAATGTCACCAGCCAACATCAGAACAGTTGCTATTTTTAATTTACTAACCAGATCTTTTTGCAGAACAGACATTAAACTTGGCTCTTCTGGCACCATCAGTTTTGCTCTCTAATCTTTGTCTTTTTCTAGCAGAGAGGAAGTCGATGCTAATCTGCTTTGTCCCTTCAGCTCAATGAGTATCAGGGCTGGCACCCATCCTGTCCTTTTAGATTAAGCTAAGGAAAAGATGCCTGTGTGATCATGTTATCTGCATACCTGTTTGTGATCCTTCCTCTGCAACTTCTGAGCCCATCAGCCAATTTTGACTACATTTGACAGACATGTAGAAGTTTCACAGGTATAAAATACCTACAGGTTTAACCAAAACAGGTGGCTGAGTGAGACACATGATTTTCTTTCCTAGGGAAAAGGCGGCCATATGAGCTGGACCATGTTGGGCACTGGAGAATCCATCCATACAGAGGATGATTATAGGAACCATCAAATCTTATTGCTTTGGCTGCATATGAAAGCTTGTGTATGCAATCTTTTCAGCTTTCTGAAGTCATCAGCCTTACCTCTGAGGAAATAATCTAAATTTCCATCTGAGAGTGTGGGTACCTTTCTCAAGGTGACTTGCAGTGAATGATAGTTTGGTTGTTGTCTCATAGCTGCTGCTCTGTAGCTGGGGAAGCGCTACCAACCAGTGGTGATGGTTTGATATGTTAGATATGTTTAATAGGCATTGCTAAAAAAAGCCATGAGCCTGTCTAGATATCGCTCTCAATCATTTACAGCAACTCAGAGATACCTTTTTAAAAATGCAGGGCTGCTGCTTTGGCTGGACATGGCACAGTCAACTTGGGGAGCCCTCCTGCTTCCAGGTCACTTGGAACCAGAAGGTCCTTGCTTGCCCTGAGCAGTGGAGCAGAATGATATAGGAAGTCCTAGTTTCTCCCCTAGCAAAGGCACAAGACCCTTCTTCCCATTAAACCTAATCACCATTATACATTACCCCCTGCCTTGTACCCAGGTGCTTTGACTGAAGCACAGACTTGGTCATTGGATGGACTGAAGCATCTAACCTTCTCCCTGCTGATCTCTGGGGCATTGGGAAGGTACAGGGCAGAGCAGGAAGGGCTGAACAGAGGATTTAAGGACAGGGAGTTACTCTCCAACACTTTATGGTCACAGTCCAAGACTATCAAAGTCTGCAGCCAGAGGAGTTTAAGCATGGACCCATTAAGTTGAAGATATCACTGTCTGGACCTTAAGTGATGGTCTTACTCCTCATGCTCCCAGATGGTGTGATGGGCAGTGATATTCTCATTTTGCTGCTTCATGCTCAGAGCCTGGGGATATATTGATACAGTTCATCTTTTGCACAGGCAGAAATACTCTTCATGCTTGGAGCCACACTGTGGGAAGGACTTTCTGTCAGGAAGAGGGAAGAGAAGCCAAGGTTTAGTGGGGCTGATTATGATAAGCCAACGTATCGTGGTGGACATAGAGAAGCCATGCTGTATCCAGGTTCTTTGGTTATCTGAGAAGCTGAACATAAATCCCTAGGACTAGAAAAAGTTTTTCTATCTTGATTTTTCTGTTCTATAGGCAAAAACCAAAAAGGCTCAAGACAAGGGAGAGCGGAACCATTTTCTCAATGAAATTAAGTCACTGAGAAAGGAGCTGAAGGAACGAGAAGAAACTGCCATGGCTGCAGCCCTTACCCATGCCAGTGTTGTCCTTGCTACAAATACAGGTATGAGATCCTCTTTTTCTTTGCAGTATTTTACCTCATTTGCCAGGATTCATATAAACTATGTGCCTTGCAATTCAGCATCCTGCCAGGGTAGGAGGGAGACAGTCTTCCTGCTCCAAGCTCCTGGGAGTTCAGTCAAGTTTGCTGCAAGCTCTCAAACTCCTCCACAGTGAGATTCTCCCACCTTACACTCTGGCATGTAATGTTGTTTAGCAAAAAATATGGGTCAAGAAGGGCCTTTGGTGTGAGCCAGCGTGGCCCATCTTTGTTAATTCTGAGTAGGAGCTGAGCTTTCAGTGACTAAACAAGTGCTGTTGGAGGTGTGCAGCAGTCTGCTTATCGATTTCATAAGTCACATGAACTTGCTTTCTTGCATGGATAATTTCCGTGGCTGGTTGTTTCCATAGGCTGCTCTCAGTCTGCATGTATTTGGTTAGTTCTGTAAGTCACCCAAGTGGTGTAAACAACATTTAGGGAACAGTTCCAGGTATTCATAAGGCAGTGCAGGTAGGTACATCTGCATCTGCAAGTAGGAGAGTAATACCCTTGTGACGGAAGGGGAACATAAGCGCTTAAAGTTTTAACGTGTGCTGAAGTGCTTTTCTAGATCAGATGTATAATACTCCAGGGCCCACTTAAAATCTTCAGATTTGGTTGCTCAGGGATTATTTGCTGAAAGGAAACATTAATAATTTTAGGTCATAAAAAAAAAACCTCATGGGGCATTCACAAATTACTAGTGTAAAGATTAAAGGGAAGATAAATCCTTCTAGTGCATTATTTGCTGGGAATTGGCCTCTTGCTTCTTCTAGCTTTGCCTGAAAAAAACACGGGGAGGTTTCCTTTTTTCGGTAAAACTGGTATTTTGTGTTGAATAGATGTGATTTTCTCCTGGGACACAGGCTTGCTAGTCATTGTGGAGGTCTGTGCAATTCTGCTTCAGCAAAAGGTAGCGGGCAAACAAGGAGTTTGGATTTTGTGTTTTCCTCAGTTAAGCAGTCTTGGTATTTGTCTGAAACCATGTAGTTTGATGGGAATTATTTATGCAAGCCAAACTGCTCTGTTGCTAGGTTCAGCAGAGAGAGAATATAATCATTGCAACACATAGGGACACCAGTGACCTTTAGATAATGGGATTTCAATAAACTCAAGTTAAGCTGCAAGGCTGTAAGGGAAGAAAACCATCTGCACAGCTGCATGCCATGTTGGTACAGTCTTTTTTAGATAGAGAACCTTTCTATTTCTTTTCCTTCCACTTTCAGCTTGTAAAATTGCAAAAGTCAAGTTCAAAGTTTATGGCCCTTGTTACCAGAGTGGATTCATATAGGCTGGAAAAAAAAAATTAAAAGAAAACATGGTGTCCCAGTTGACAAACTGTAACATCCCAAGTGATGCAAAACTGTAGATGCAGTAGGATTTACAGTGGCAAAGCAGAATCACCCCTAATCAGAGTTGCTTTCAGAGCTACACTGCAATAGCACAGGGGCTTTTGAAAAAAACATTTCTGTGAACAAAAATTTCCTTGTCTGGCATGCTGGCTTCTTAATCTTCCTCTCTTCCTTTTGCATCCCTTTTTCTTCCGAATTGCAGTGATACCTTTTGATGCGTCTGAAATGCATAGTTCTGACCAATACATGGATTAGTATCGGTTCCTGTCTGGGTTAGAGCAGTTCATGTGTAAGAGTTATTTGTTTGACGTTACAAGTGGATGCCTGATGTAAAAAAAGAGCTCTTGCCACAGTTGTCTGATGACAGTCTCCCATGCTTTCCCTTCTCCTACTGCCACGAGGAAGGACAGAGTAGAACAGCCAGGGTCAGCAGGGCAGAGGAGTCAGGGCCTCCATGATCTTTCCCTCTTGGAGTGTCCCTCAGTGTACCAAGTAAGGTCAATCTCAAGTCTGTCATCCTTCCCATTGTGGTTGGTGAGAAGTTATGTTTGCATTTGAGGGCAGAAGGAAAGTGGGTGTTCATAACTGCTTTTGCTCCGCTCCTGCTCTGGGTGAAGCATTTGAGCATATTGTTCTATTTGTCATCTGGGTTTCACTGTTGTTTTCAAAGATACTTGGAAGCTTTCGGGCCCAGATGCCAGGGCAAAAAAGGACAAATAGGAATTGGCAAAAACAGTCTGACATACACATATAGATGTATATGCATTTGGCATGGACTACAGAGCTGAATTTCTAAATCTTTGCAAAGAAATTTAATTTTACCTTCCTCCTTCAATCACAATTAAAGCATGCGTGGTTTGTTTTTAAAACAGGTTGCATGTTTTTCTGTGCTCCCCTGCTAAGCTGTGCACCTTCTCCTTTAATTAGGTGCTTCCTCTGATGGCCCACTAAAGCTGCTTCCTGAAAATCACTTTGATCTTGTGGTGATAGATGAGTGTGCTCAGGCCTTGGAAGCCAGTTGCTGGATACCTCTGCTGAAGTCTCCGAGGTGTATCCTGGCTGGGGATCACAAACAGCTTCCTCCCACCATCATCTCTCACAAGTAAGGAGCAGTTTGTGTTCACAGGTCCTCCTGTTCTTTATGCAGCCAAATGCTTCTGAATGCATCAAGTGTCAAGACATTTAATTAATGTGGATTATTTATTGGTATCCCCCATGAGCTGGGTTTGGTCACACAGTCAGAATTACATCAGACCTGTTTTACTGAGAACAGCTGCTTAAAGTTTAATGCAGCTCCATCTGAGCAGGCTTTCTTATTGCACAAGGCTGTGGCAGTTGGTCGTTTTACCTGCTGCTGACCGAGCCACATAACAGCAAAGTCTGTGCAGTCAGCGTGGTGCCTTTTGGGCTGATGAGTGCCTGCTGGGCAGCTGCTCCAGGGCTTGCAAGGGTTTTGTGTTTGCAGACAGGGAGAGCAGTCTGACAGGCAGCCTGTGGCCCCGTTCTGGATTTGCCGGGAATTCTTAAACGTGTGTGCATCTTGCCTGTGAGGCCCTCATCCGTGTGGGAGCAGAGATGTGGCCTGCAGGAGTTCACACCTTGGATTGGGTTTTGTAGGAATAAGATGGGTTACCTTGGTAGAACTGCTACAGCAAACCTCAGAAAAAGATGATTCTGTATGGAATCCTGGCCGTTCTCAGTGGGAGTACTGTCTCACACAGTGACAGGGAGCTGTCTGAAACACGATGTGCTCATTTTGCAGAGGTCCTCCAAGCTGCATCAGGGACACCATCCAGCAGCTAGAGTCCCAGCCTAATCCAAGATTGCCTTTTGCGCTTGTTCCACATGTACTTAGGAGTTGTGTGCCTGCAACAGAGAGGATCCTCTGCAGAAAAAGCAGGGCAGACAGGGAGGTGAGTGCAGTGAGGCAGGAAGAACAGGCAGAAACTCATGCTGAACTGTGTTTCAGGGAAATCTGTTACACTGGGAACATCAGATGTAGCTCTGCAGCATCACAGAAACAGCTCTTCTCAAAACGGCTGTGTAATGTGGTGTTCTTCCACTCACCACTGTGGCTGCTGCACAAGAGGCTGAGAGAAATGGCAGATAAACACTATGAAATCAAAGGGTGCTGTCCTGGCTGGTACTGCTGTGGGACTGACAGTTGTTTTCTGTGTGCTTGTCTGCATCCTTCCATCAGTCACCTGAAACATGCCCTTGCTCCAAAGAGTTCAATGCATTGAGCTTGCCTTGCTTGCGTTCCTTTTTCTCTTTAGTGAGAAGGAGTACTAACACTATGCACTACTGTTAGATTACTCAAAGTTGTGTGTATTTTGACAGATGTTTTCCCTGAGAGAGGTCATCAGCAGAGGTGTTTTCTCAGTCCCACTTGCTTAACAGCACTGTGCTTGAATTCTTTGTTTTTCTCTCTTACACAAAGTAATTTTCAGACCGGTTAGAAAACTTGTTCAAAAAATAGTTTAAAACAATCACATCAGCCATTAAAACTAATAAAGTGGTAAGCAAACAGAAGATGAACAAAACAGAGGCACAAATTCTGGTTTCACTATCCAGTATTTAAATGTAAATTTTAAAATATTTGTTTCATAAAGTTTAAAATGTTTGTTTCTAAGAAAGATAATCTATTTTTCTACATGATGTTTCCTTGTACCTGGCAAGAAGGGTGGCCTGGTTTACCTGCTTTTTGCTGACTGCAGGTTTTGTAGAGCGAAGTCAGGCTCATACTCAGTTTAATCCAAGTCTTCCCTTTATTAAATTCTGCTTCTGTGGTTTCACATTTATTTATTTAACGTATTAATGTGGGAGTTGGCCCACTGAGATGCTGCGTTATCACACACACCACAGTGATTATAAAACCTCACAATACCTACAACACACATATTAAGAACAATTAGATTGTGGAAAAGATCTGTGGCTAGCATAGATTGCCTGTGCTTCGAGGGGGATACTCCAAATAGAACCAGGGAGCCTTTGGGTAGTTTAAAATATAAATGTGTGCATAGTTATCTAGCTTTAGATCTGAAATTACTGAACTGTCATTGTGCAGAGGCAGAGAAGTAGGGCTGACTTCATAAACTTTCTCCCCTGCTTCCAAAAAATAACGAGCAAGATATGTATCTGTGATCTCACCTGAATTTTGGACAAGGGAAATAAAAAGTCCAAGGGAGGCAGCAGCTCCTGGCAGGTGGCTAAGAGATGGTGCAAATAATGTTAAGGCACTGGATCATTTTCTCATTTTACTGTTATCAGATGCACAGATGCTTATTGTTTTGCAGATCTTGGCAGGTGATAAGCACACTCCTGCACTGTCTGGTGAACTGCAAAAAGCCTACCCAACCCCCCCTACCCTTATCTCATTGTTTATTTACTGTGAGTTTGCAGGCTGCATACCTGTGGCTAGATTTTCCCCATCTGTAAACTGGGAATAAATAATTTTACCTCCACACAGAAGCCAAATGGCTAGCCAAGGCTGGGGAGCTGGAAAGAGGCTGTAATCTGTGCTGAGCTGACAGATGTTACTAGTCTCGGGTGGGAAGAAGCAGTCAGGGGCTAGTTGGGGGCTAGAGTCTCATTTGCTTAAATTAGTAGGCAACTGGTTTAATCTGGAGTCAGATAACAAAACTATTTCAGTAGAAAATTTTCAGCCATAAGAAAAAACCTCATGGGGCAGTCACAGGTGACTAGTGTGAAGGTTAAAGGTAAGATAAATCCTTCCAGTGCATTATTTGCTGGGAATAGGCCTCTCACTTCTTTTAATTTTGCCTGAAAAAACAAGGGGAGGTTTCCTTTTTTTCATTAAAACTGATATTTCTGTGCTGACTGTTGTGTTGATCAGGTGTGATTTTCTCAGCAGAGAGAGCTCCTTCTTCAATAAAGGGCTCCTTGCCTGATGTGCAAGGTTCTTTTCAGAGTAAGTATCTGGTTACTAGCAAGAAGTTTGCAGTTTGGTCCTTCTAATTTCGGGGTTATCATTTGTTAAGTGATGCTTAAGGCTTGTCTTCTCCGCCAGAGAAACAATCGTAGCTGCGTAATGCCAAGGTGTTTGTGCTGTCCTTGGCCTGCAGGACTGAGCTCAACTGCCATTCTGAGCAGTGACACTGGTTTGAGATTTTCACCCTGCTCTCCGCTTGTGCCAGTAAGTTGTTCCAAATTATGAATAAGCAGAGAAGAGGGAGTTGGAAGCCCTTCCTCTGCTTACGCTTCTGGTTGTGTAAGCACACTTGTTCAGATCTCGGGCTCCTACCACAGCGGCGCTGATTTACAAGACCAGAAGCTTTAGGTGGATGAAAATGCTCACCAGTCACTGTGGCCCCAAGTCAACAGCTACATGCGAGCAAGGCAGACAGGGCTGCCCAGCACCAGGAACAGAGCCTAGAGACTTATTTTTTCCAAGACTGTCAGATTAAGGGCAAGACACAGTAGAAATACCAGCTCTGCTACTGTGGGTGAGTGGGTCTAAGGCTCAACTGCTGTCAGTTTGGGCCCCTCTTTGAAATGAAGCAGAATTTCTTTATAAGAGCTCCAAGAACATCATAACACCTGCCCAGCTGCTTTCTTCTGCTCTGTCATAATGACTGATGCCAGGAGCATTTGCTGGTGCTGCATCATGGAGTCAGCAGCCAGAAGCTTCTCACGATATGACTATCTGCTGCAGATCTCCTCCTCATCCTGCTTGAGGAGTTAGGCTTTTCTCTCCCTCAGTTTTGAGTTCATGTGACTTTGGAGTGGAAAGCTGCCACTAGTTTGCATCTCTCCTTTGGTCACGGGTGATCATAACATCCTCTTTCTCCACCAGAAACACTGTTTTGCTTCTTAGATCCTATGGGTGTGACTTGGACCAAGCTTTTTGTCCTTGCTGTTCCCATTGTTTTTCTTTAAAAAGAGCTTGATAATTTGTTAAACATTTTGCATGTTTTCCTTCCACGTTTTTAACATCCCAGCTGCACAAAGAACTGGTCTTCGTAAAATTAAAAGAGAGTGTGAGTAGAAGTCAGATCTTCTGACTCTTCAACCTTAGCGGGGTTACCAACTGTGCAGGGAAGTCAGTTGTTCGGTGAGCTCACATCTTTCGTGGGGTAATCCCTTTTGGATGAGAAACCTTAAGGATGTTTAAGCACCATGTCACTCTGTGTCCTTCCTAAAGTTCAACAGACTTAAAATAAGGCAGAGAGAATGTGTGTCTGAATCAATAGTATTAACAGATTTATAACTCAGCCTGGCTTACCAGTAAATTATGATCTGAAAAAACTTGCTACATCAAACAAAATTATGGCTCAAGGCATCAGCAGGTCCATGACCCAAGTGCTGGTCAGACAAGACACCAGTCACCAAAGCTCAGCCTTGCAGACAGTTGCCTTTTGGAAGATAAAGTGCAGAAGGCCAAGCTGACTTCAGCTTACTTGGAAGAATTATGGGCTGTGCTCTCAAATGCTGCCTCTCTCCAGTTTAGCCTAAAAGGCAAAGCTGCTACAACACTTCTGCCTGTGCCAGCCAGTCTTCTCTCAGTTCCCCAAGCAACTCTTGAAACCTGTTAGCTAACCTGCAGCAAATCCATCAAAGTGTGAAAGCCTAGGAGATCTTCAACTCTATAGAAATAGGTAACAAAGCAGAGACCTGACTGTGTTCCTGCACTCAGGGGAAAGCTGTAACATGAACTCAACCACAGCAACTGCTACCAGAGAGGCCACACAGGAGGAAACCAGAGAACGCCCAGCTTGCTTTATTTATTTTTAAAGTATATTAGTTCAGCACTGGAAAACTCCATCTATTATCCTGTTGTGTTTGGCATGGTGTATATACGGAGAGATGGTACCTCTTATGATCTAAATAAACAGGGCAAAGGGGGAGGGAGGATTGCTCTCCTCATTTCATCCCACATTGTACAGGAAACCTGTGACGACTGCTAGGACTGAGCAAGATGTCTTGAACCCCAGCTTGGGATCAATCGTGAGTCCATCTTTCCTGTCTTCCCCCTCGCTTCTAAAGGCTGACATCTGGTTAAGTAAAATTATTCACAACTGAGTATTTTCAAGCTTTTCCCGTTGCTCAGGTGGCTGACTGTTGGGAGACTGAGAATGAAGGAAAAAAAGTGGAAAATAAAGCTTTTTGAGCTATTTATGGCTTTACCCTTCATCTCAGTGGGAGTCCTTGGTAGCAGCCCCACAGGTATTCCTTGCAGATGGGTACACTGGCAGGTATTGACCATACATACAGGAATTAGAGTGGGTGCACATCAGAAGGTGCTGATCCAGAGTCGTCTTCTCTAGTCCTAGCCTCTGTTTGGGAATAGCAAAATTTCCCTCTCTTCTTACCACGTAATCAACATGTCCCCTCAGCTCCGCTGGCTCTGCAGAGCTGAGGGCTCTTGGATAGACCATTTGAATCTGCAGAGGGCTTAAATAATACACTGCAGAGGTTTTGTCCTGTAGAAAATACCTGGGATGACATGTTATCCTGGTAGAAAACCAAACTGCCTAATGCTGAAAGAAAAGAGTTTCTTTCTTGCAAGCTCTGTTGTCTAGTGAAACCCCCCCAGCCAGCCTGTGATGGAGGTGATGTGCAGTGAGGTCCAGCTGGAGCAGCTGACAGTTTGGCTCAGTAGCCCCCTAATTAAGTGCAAAACCTAAGAAGTTTATTAGCTCTTTTTCCTTACAGATCTGAGCCCTGGCCTCATTTTTAATTACTGCCCAAGTAAAAGCATCTGTTGGATCGAACAAGGCACATAACACAGCTTTCCTCTTTACAGCAGCACCCCCCTGCATGACACAAAGCAGAGGCTGGAGAGTACACTTTGTGCTTTTCACAGTCCTTGCACACTGTGAAATGCAACACAAAGGCAGATTCTTTCTCCCTCCATCTTGTTGGGTATTTCCAGAGATCTAATTAAGGCACCGAATCACCTGCTGTCTCCAATTTGGTTAATGGAAAAGGATAAGCTATTTCCAGGGATGATTCATGCAGAGGGCTCAAACCCTTCTGCCTACCTTCTCCTTCTCCTCCATTGATGACAGCAGACTTGAAGTGGGTGGATTCCTATTTTCAGGGCCCCGGTGAAGGGTCTAAAGTTAGCTGGGATGAATCTGGGCTGACAGAAGGATTGTCTGTTACTACCGTATGTGAAGTCAGTCCTGCTTGAGCAGGGAGCTTCTGTTAAACAGGGATACTTGGTACTTCGTAGGAGCCATACTGCAAGTGCCATCAGACAGTTAGGCTGCCACACAGCCTGTGCTCCATTCGTGGGGCCGGGCCCTGTCTGGTATAACTACCTTCTGGTTATCTGCTTTTTCCTCCATGGATTCAGCATTTATCAGTTATCATCATCAGGGTTTTTTTGTTTTTTTTTTTTTTTTTTTTTTTTTTTTTTTTTTTTTTTTTTACGCTGACAGACCTGGAGTTATCTGAGGATGCAGAGGGCATCCCCCCGCCCCCCCCCCCCCTCCCCCCCCTTACAGTACATTCACCTGCTTCTTGTCCGTACTGGATGTGTTTCTTCTGAAAGACCTCCCAGTGATGGCCAATGCCAGGTTCTGTTGTTCCATTCCCCGCAGCTTGCTCCAAAGTTCACGGATATCAGCTTCAAGCCTCCTGCTGGGTTTTGGCCCAGTCCCAGGGAATATTTCAATGCCAGGACACTTTCTGCTGACAGGAATATTTGTTTTCATTTTAGTCCTCATTCCATCCTTTTTTGACGTCCTAATTAATTTGTCTCCACATCAGGGCTTTGATTTATTAATGCAATTTTATACTCTTCAAATATCTGCAGGTAGTTATCAGATCTCTTACTCTCAACTAGTTTCTTAGACAAGTACAGGGATATTTTGCTGTCTTGTTTGGTAGCACTCAGTCTGGATGTCTCCACCATCCCAAATCCACATGTTAGTCCTTCATGCTCAACGGTTTGCTGATGTGCACGTCAGGTCCAAATGGATTTCTTTCACTTTGTCACTAAGAGCAAGTGTCAGGCCTTGGTTTTCCTTGGTAGCCTCCACAGCTGGAAAGAACAAGCTACCCTCCTCCATCACATTTGGAAGGATTAAAAAAAAAAAAAATCCACAATATCCAGAGAAAGGGGGAGTTCTGCACCGCCTCACTTACTACTACTTTACCTATTCGTGAAACCTCTAAAAACGTATACCAGGATAGAAAAGCCCAGGGCACAAAGCAAAGGACAGTTAATATTTTGCATGTCCACAACACCCTCAGCCTGCTTTTGCCATCCAAGAGCTCAGTGCAGAGTTCTTGAGGCAGGAAAACATGCTGACATCCTTCTCCAGACTTTGCTGTCCAAATTCAGTGGTGTACAACAGAAATCAGTCACACCCACGTGTCCTTCTGTCTCTTAGGGAGGAGACCAGCTATCCAGAGGATGAATAAGATATAACATGATTGATCCCTCCGTGGGAAACGCTTCCCTTTTTTTTACCCCTAGTAATGATCATTCTTGACATCTACATGGCAGGCTGACTCCTCACACCCAGCTCATAAAGGGTATTTCACATCACAGTGGACACAAAAGCCTTGGAAATATTTGGTTCCACTTGGCTACAGCTATCATCATTAATCTGTTGCATTTCATCCAAGAGTTGGAGGAGGAAGGCTTTCCTGTGAACAGCAGCAGGGCCTCATCCTCCCTCATTAGGATCAATCTTGGCACCCTCCCCACCCCAGGAAGGTGTATTTGAACAAACTACAGCCTTTTTTCTCCACATGAAGCAAGGTGAAACCATGTTAGCAGCGAACACTAGCTGTTGTGGGCTTATTTTGGTAATTTTAGGTTTCCTAACTTTACTTCAGGTACTTCAGAGTCGATAGTCCTGAGTAGCAGATGCATGATTCTGTTTTTCCAACCTCCTATCCTAATTTAATTTCTCTAAAGCAATTGATACTTAAAAGAACTTTTGCTTAGTGCTCTTATGATTTTGTTGACATACAAATCAACCATTGTAGCAATTAATTGAGCAATAAAATAATAGGATATTTGTTAACAGGTAAAATACTTGCAAGCAGTTTAATAGCCTCATTATTATTTTAACATATAATCTCATGTAGATCCCTGCAGTGGAAACTGTGCTGTTATTGTATAGAAGAGCACTATTCCTAAAGCTTGCTGTGAGGTTTAATGCCTTCCCCATGCTTTATTATGTATCATTACAAGAAACACTTCAGAATATTTGTTGTTTAAGAACACCAGGGTTTTCCTGCCAGTTCTGCATGAAAATCAGTTTTAGGCTTGCTCTTAGATTTGCAAGAATTTGTGAGCCAAGGGAGAGGAGTAAAGAATAAAAGTAAACGAGAGGTACCTTTGGTTGGTAAGGCTGCTAAGCCTGCTGCATCCCTGTAAGATTTTTAGAGCATCTTATATTGGTATCCCTCACTTCTTGCTTGAGTTGCCTGATGTGCCTTACACAGTCAGTGTCTGGCAACAGCAGCAGGACAGTCCCATGGGGTCTGAGCACAGCAGGCAAAGCCAAAGACTAGTAACACAGCTTACCAGCAGCTCCAGCAAGCCGTGACCCAGGTCTGGGGTCCATCCAGGGGGTCCCATCAGGAAGTAGGCTAGAAACAAAGCCATGATGTGGGTCCAGCATCCATCCAGAAGATGCAGCTAAAGACAGGATCAAAATAATCTGCAACATAGATCCAAGATCCAGAGATCTCTCCATCCAGCAGACAAATCTAGGATATAACAGATATAAGTGCTGAGCTTATTATCTGGGTCCCAGGGTGTAGGTCCCAGGTGACGCTGGTCAGGGCAATTAAAGCCTTGTGGTGCCCTCTTGGCCCTGGGAGCCAAATCACTTGTGGGTGACTCAACATGTGGCTGGCTTTTTCATTAGCCTGTCAGGAGGAGATGGCTGGTGGAAGGAACCAGAAACATCTTTATCTTGGTTGCAGTGGTCATGCTCTAGGCAAAGACCAAGCAAGAGGTGAGCTCTGAGTCCCCAGATTCCTGAGTCATGCAGGAGAAAGGGCCATTCCTAAGGAAACAGCTGTTTCAGGCAGGTGCTTGTGCCTGAGTGCCAACAGCTCTCCCTGTTATGAATGCTTCCTTCCCTCCTTGCCTGGGAGGCAAAGGCTGCCTTTTAGCATGCCTGGTGGGTCAGAGCAGAGCTGGGAGGATCAGGCTCAGTGCCTTCTCATTCAGTTGTGAGCCTAGAAGGAGAAAAGCTAACTCTTGATAACTGTAACAAGTTCCCAGCCCTATATCCTCCTCTTTCCCCTCATACCACCTAATCCCCTTCCCCTCCTGAAAACCCAGCCCACCTCTGACAGACTGCTTGCTGTCTCACCGGCTGCTTGCTTTTCTCCTGTGCTGTCAGGACCTCTGTAAGTACATCAGTGTCATGCCAGTAAAAACGCTGGTGCTGGGAAGTTGTAAAGGCTTTATGGCCAACCTTTGTGTGGTTCGTAATCAGCAGCAAAACACGCAGCACAGCTGGAAACCTCTGCTGCATGAAGTATAATATCCATATTGCAAACTTGCTAACCCTCCTCCTGGCTTCTGTGCCTGTGTGTTGTTTAACACTTGTTAATATTACAACAGGCTTTGAAAAAGCAGCGCTGTCTCTGAAGTCCTGCAGTTGTGTCCATTCAGAGTTTATGACCTGTTTTTTTTCCCTGTGTGCTGCGTTCTGTGATTTAGCAAGAAGGAGGGCTCAACTTCTCAGAAAGATCTACCTTCAATTTTCTCTCTCTGCAGTTTTAATGAATTTGCAGTCTCTTGTTCTGTTTACCAAGTGCCCTGTTGTTAATGTGACAGGGCTGGCCAGTACAGCAAACGAGACACTCACTGTGGTGCCATGTAGTAATGTAATGCTTCCCACAGCAGTAATTGGATGGGTGCTGTGCCCCTTAGCCTTGACAGAAATAGTTTTCCCAAGCTGTTCCCATCATAATTTCATCATCGTTGTGCTTGTTCATTGTGTTCTGGTAGCAACCAGAACCCTTCACCATGAACTACAGTATTGTACAAGGTGCTTGACACATGGTATGAAAAAACTCTTTATGCTCTGAAATGCTCGAAGTACAACAATTCTCATCCTTCCTCAGACAGTACCATTAGGCGATGCTTCTAATAAACCCTTTTGGTATGGCGAACAGAAAGCAATTAGGCTCCCGAGAGGCTTATTTCATTAGGAGTTTTATTAATTTGTGTCACAGAGATAAGCACGGGACCTTTGCCAGAAATGACAGAGTGTTGGTTTTCTTAATGGGTAATAAAGCAATAAGCAGTGAAATGCATTAGTGTTAGTCTGGGGTGAGTGGCCAAGGAGTAATGAGAATGCTTGAGCAGCAAGTGTCTTGATGAAACATTAGCAAGGTCTGGCTGTGTTGACGTTAAGCATTTCAAGATTTGAGGTCGAGCTCTGATACTAATGCATTAGGTGATTCTGATGCTGTTGGTGACCTTGCAGTAACGTCAGCGTAATGTGACACTGACAGTTGCAGTATCTAGAGCTTATGAGCAGTGTGACTGAGGAGGATGATGGGATGAGCTTACAGGTTAAGAGTTTTTTGTTCTGGAGCTGTTTCCCCAAGCAGGGATCTTGGGCATCCTCTCTCAACTTTTTCCAACTACACTGAGCAGGACTGGGAGTGAGAACTGACACTGCAGGCAGGGATAGCCGATACCATTAGCATCCCTTGCGTTACAGGGGCAACGCCCCGTGCCATTTCCCCACGGCAAAGGGAAGCAGGCATCTCTCCACCCTGACGTGTTCAGGCTGATCTGATCTGTCTGTCCCTGCAGCCTTGTGCTCCCCTCCCACCGCCTGTTGGTACCCGAGTAGGAAGACCAGGGAGATAACACCATCCCGTAGCACGGGGGTGCTCAGCAGGGTCCAGAGGAGGTGTTGCAGGTGCTCTGACGGCATTGCAACTGAACACCATTAGCGCTGGTCAACACTGCGCTCAGTTCCAGCTGCAGCACTGTGAGGGCTGGTTGAGTCTTTAGCCCAGAGAGGGTTACATCTGTGCATTAGGTCATCACTCAGAGCAGACATCCAGACTCCACTTCTGACTTGCTTTTCCCGTGCAGGGCTGCTGCCAAGGGCCTTTCACTCAGCTTGATGGAGCGTCTCATCGAGAGGCACGGGGAGAAGGTTGTGAAGATGCTGACGGTGCAGTACCGAATGCACCAGGCCATCATGCAGTGGGCTTCCTTGGAGATGTACGGCGGCCAGCTCACAGCTCACCCATCAGTAGCCCAGCATTTGCTGAAGTAAGTGACTTTCTCTTCACTGGTATGAGAAGATGTCTTTCTCATCCCACCGCATTCAGGGTTTGTCCCTTTCCTATCGTGGAGTTTTCCATTCCTCCTGACCCTGCAACAGCATTTCTGTTTCATCGAGGAAACATTACTTGAGGGGGTTGTCCTTTTTTCCTATCTAACAAGAAGTTACGCAGTTATCTTCTGTTTCCTCCTTTGGTGTGATAAGCAGCAAATTAAAATCTCGTTGCACATGGTGAGAGTACAGGAAGGCCTGGCCTGCAGGGGACGTAGGACCATACGCCTGTCTTTTATTGTGTTTCCACATGATTAGGAGGACCAGGCTGTGTCCCATCATTGCTCCGAACATCGACATCAGAAAGATCGGAAAGCCAGATTCCCTTTCCAGCTTGGATAGTTTTACTGCCAGGACAGCACCTGAGGCAGGTCTGATGGCATTGGATCCACTCCTCCTCTGCAGTTTTTTTCCCTTTCTTTGGTAATTTAAAGGAAGTGACTAGCATTTCATTTCCACTGCATCCTGGGACAGGCAGTTGTTTGCCAACACGTGCTGTGACTGTCAATAATTGGTGCTTTTTAAAATTGCAGTCTGTGGTTCTGGGAGGCGGGTGGGAAAACATTAATTCTCTCTGTTGGACTTGGAGAAGCATAAAACATCACAGTGCTTGTCTGCATGGAGCTGTTTTATTTTTAGCAATACTCTTTTTTTAAATGCAAACATTTAGGAGTTGGAAAAATTTATATTCCCCTAGAATTTCTCCATTTCATAGTAGATCTAGTTTTGGACAGAGAGAGCTGGAAAGGCCTTTTTATCATAATTGTTTTAAAATAATCATACTTGGGGATAGTGTGAACACTACCTGAATGGGAAGAGCAAGCTTTGTGTTCGAAACAGCCCTGCAACTCTTGTCTACACCCACTGCAGTCAGCACAGGGATTTCTGCTTGTGTCAGCATGCTCTGTATTAAGGCTTCAGGGGTATCGAGGCTTCAGCTCAACTTACATCAGTGAAGCTGTGCAGTCTTCTGTCTTGGTTTATGTACATTTGTGTATACATAGGTGATTTTATGGGTGAGTGTGGTGTGTTCTACAGATAAGAGTAGGCAAAGCTGGTTCATCGGTGCCAGGAGGAGCTCAGCTGAGCCCAACAGGACTCGTTCAGCAATGTTTTAGCTACATAGATATAATTCCAGAACCAGTGCTGTACAAAACTCTCTTCTTGATCATTTTTGTTTCTTGCCATGCTTATTTTTCCATTTAACTTTGGAAGTTAAAAATAGAAACTAGTGAAGAACCCCAGGCAAAATGGGTTGAAGCCATTAAAATAGTAAACCAATTGAAAAGTTGAGGTTAGATGACTTTGTTATTCTGATGAGCTGGTTTATTTTTATAGCTGATGAAGGAGTGCATGTTTTTCTTTCCAGTCCATGGTGCAGCTTAGTTCCCTGCTCGGGGCCTTTTCCGGCAGACACTGCTTTCTGAACTCATAATCAAACCTGCCAGTCCACAGCCCTACTGACATACTACATGAATACAGCAATCTTCAGTTCAAGCACTGGACTGAAGTTTCTGTGCTTCTGTAGAAGACCAGGTAATGCAGGGGCTTGATACTGGACCATAATCTTCTCATGGTTAGGTTGCTAGTACAAATTCCTTCGTAGTTGTGAGCATCTCATGCGCGTTGTTGGCTTAGGCCAAATGATTTGCTTAATCCCTTAACTGAGCAAGAAATAAGTTTTATTCTCTAAGAATTCCAGCAAAAGCTCTCTTATAAGCAGAAGCATCCTAGGGAAGTGGAAAGGTGGTGAGTGCCCAGGGAGTTACCTGCTCGTACAACAGCCTTTGACAAGCTCTGGGTCTGTAGCTTCTTGTTACCTCCTTCCTAAGGGTCGGTGGATGATGAGCGAGGCACCTGAAAAGGCCCAAAGCACAGTGCGAGGAGGGAGATCTCCATCTCTGCTGAAAGCATTTCAAGGTCTTCCTTTGAAGAAAGGTCTGACTGAAGTGATCCAGAGCATAGCCTGCACCACACCTCTGGCATTGGCAAAGCCAGCCCATACGATTGTATTCTAGCGTTGAATTTACAGTGGCCTTGGTGCCATTTTGAGAGGTGAAGCTTAAGGAAGCACGTCCTAGTCTTGAGATATACAGCTAGGAGGAGGTCCAGGTGCAAACATCTTGTGCTACAAATTGTGGCAGGGAGTTTCTGGTCGAGCTGAGCTTGTAAAGCCTGATACCTGTGGGCTCTCATTCAGAAGAGCTCTCCAGGGTATAATCCCTGATGTCTGATAGTAGGGCTGCACTCCCACCATGACCTTTCCCTGATCAGCATAATCAATGCAAGTCTCATCTCCTTTAGCTGAAGCACAAAGGTTGGTCTTTAGAAAAAGAAGTGCAGCTCTGCTCTGAACAATTTCCTTACCAGCTTTTGCTCTGATGTTGGAGGCACTCAGGAACTCTTTGGTCTGTGATCTGTTAGAGATTCGTGCGGCATCATCATTTCTCAAAAAAGGATACTTTGATTTCCTGTGTTTTCTTTTCAGGAGCAGAGTATTTCCAAAGGAGCAAAACCTTCTTCCCAAATTTCCCTTCCTTCTGAAATGGGTGACGAAGCACACCAGAAACCCCCACACATCTCCAGAATTGAGTCAAGGAGGCTGCAAGCAGTATCTTGCACATTCAAAATTTGTGACTCAGTCTGTGAGAAGATGGTTTGAAAATCACCAGCTGTTTCTGATGTCAGTTTTTTCTAGATACAGTGTCAGGTGTCCCTTCCCTTAGTGTTTTTTTTGGGCTAACACCCCCTCGCTGATGGGGACTATGGGGGAACCCCCCAGTAGTGTGAGACCAGAAAGATGCTCAGAAGCCAGAATGCCCCTTGGTTGGGGTATGTGACTCACCTGGCTGGGATCCCCTCCTCCCAGACAAAGCACAGGGTGCCCAGATCTGCCTTAGGGCAGTGCTGTGAGCCTCAGTCCAACTGTCTGAAGTGACATTCCAGGATCGAGGTTTTTCCTGGCACCAAGGTATACTGCAAGAGTTTTCTGCAGCCACTGCAAGTAGGCAAAAAGCTGGGATTATCTGCACAGAGAACTTGGCTTTTGCTCAAAGTCTTTTGTCTGTCCAAATGCGGACAGTGGTAGGACAGTAAGCAGGGCAGGTGTAAAGGGAGCGGAAAGCCTGTTAGGTCTGATTTTAGAAAGAGAGGGAGATAAACCATCATACCTTCCACAGGGAAGGAAACACTCTGATGGGGAACTGGAGGTGGCCCCGTTCTGGAGGAGGTCATGGAAAGTAAAGTTGGTTGCTGGTCCCTGTGGTCCTTGGAAATGGGGAAGGTACCTTGTGCCTCTGAATCCAGTTGCTGAGCTGAGGCAGGCAGTGCCCAAAGCCAGGGAAAAGCTCCTCCTTTGGGTTCTGGTTTCTGGTTTGCCATAGGACTGGGGAAGGTGCATCCGGGGCTCTTTTGCAGGGGCTTTGGCCCCCTGTCATAGTTGCACTGATCTCTGTACCTTCCCAGCTGTGCATTACAACAGCAATTGCTTTGGACAGGAGAAAAATGAGTTTCAGTCGAGGGAAGACTTTTATTGTCAATGAAGTGAGTAATGCGCAGAGCCACGGGAAGCGAGGGTAGCCAGCAGCATACCAATGCAGAGGAACAGACATGCAGTGCCGGGAGTCCTGGAAAAGAGAGGCTGCAGCTGGGGGCTTGTCTTGAACTGGAAACTGCCTTTACCCTCACTTTCCTGCCTGTCATTTGGAGATAATCCTCCTTTTTAATGTTTGCCATCTGCCTTGTTTATTTGCAGACTCACTGGAGTCACAGCTCTCCAAGATTTGTGTGTGATGAACAGTGACATGTCGTTGTTTCAGAGCTCTCTGCCATCTCCAGGCTTTCCGTTCCTGCCCTCCATCACCCCCCTCTTCCTGGGTTGTGAATTCATCTAGCAGCTACCTTGGGTTTTAAAATATGGTGGGGTTTGTGTGTTAGGTTGGGCTGGGGTTTTTTTTAGCGCAGTAGCTTTAGATGTAGAAATGATGTTAAACCCCAATTCCTCTGTGGTTCCTTGTGCTGCACTTTCTTCTCTTGCCCAACAGCACTGCTGTCAAATCTCTGGTAATACTTCAAGCACTCCTTCTCCCTGTCAATGCTGTAAAAAACAGAAAGCAGCTGCCACATCTCCCTAGGTCTGCATATTTTTCCTGCTCGAGACTATTTAAGCGAGACACTTACACCCACACAATGTACCCTTGCCTTGCAATAACTGTGCTGTGTAGCATAGCCAGTAAGGAAGCTGTCAGCGCTGCTGGCTGGCCTCTGTGAGATTCTCCAGGGCTCTCAGCTCTTTGTTTACATTTTGGGAGAGCATTTAAGTCACAATCCCATGGTGCAGAGCAATAATGGCTTTTCAGCTATGGCTTTCTGGCATTGCCAAACTCCCCTGGGCCTCCTGGGACTTGCTGTGCTGTTGGTCGTGGCTGCTGTCCTGGCACCAAACCCGGGAAGCCTGGAGCTAGAAGCCAGAGGACCGCACCAGGGCTGAAGGGCCCTGCTTAGTGACTGCTCCTCAATGCTCTACACTCTCTACTGTAGCATCACTGCAGGTGCAGAGGGGACCAAAGCTGGAGCAGAAAGGGGGGAACCTCAGTTCTCAGTTTCTGTCATTGGTCACCACCTCCAGAGCCAATTTTCCTGCATTTTCACCCTACACACCACTGCTCTTGGTCTTCAGCCGTGTCCCGTGGAAGCAATATCCAGCTGTTTTCCCTCTGTCCTTGCAGTGTTGTTGGGAGGAGTAAGTGGCAACAGAACTGATCATCCCTTTGGCATAATTTCAGCATTGTTAACTGGCCTTTTCCCAAATACCTTGTGCAGGGACCTGCCGGGTGTCACCTCTACAGAAGAGACCACAATTCCCTTATTGCTTATAGACACTGCTGGCTGTGGCCTGTTTGAGCTGGAAGTGGAAGATGAACAGTCTAAGGGGAATCCAGGTACCGATGTTTGGAAAATTTTGTTAGCAAGAATTGATTGTATGAGGTCCTTGCCCTTCCACAGGCTTGGCTCCTGCACCAGCTGAGCCACGTCCCAGAGATGTCCCCCTTCAGAGCAGGTGGCAGGGGGAAGGTGGGGTCCCCAGGGAGCCTTGCTTGTCCGAGAGATCATTTCCTCTACGAATCCTCGAGCGCAAAGGATTTTGAGCCAGAGCAGAGTTGCCACAGGGCCACAGTGACAGCGTGCAGCTTGTGGGTAGCCACGCTGTCTGCCTTGTTCCCTCACAGAGACGTTTCTCCATGCTGTGGACTAGGACAGGGCAGAGGATCCCTGTGACAGATGTTTTACACAAGTTGGCAGGGCAAATAGTATCAGGCAGAGCGCAAACTGGGTTTAGAGAGGCTGTAGATGTGGCTCTGAATTGCCTCCCTGTCCTCTGCTCCTTTCATGAAGTCCTGCTTGGCTCTTCTCTCTGAATTTTCTTAAGACATTGAGTTTCCTGCTGTGTTTTCACTTAAAAAAATAGGTTTCATTATGGAGATTGAGGGTAGAGTCAGGCTCCATAGCCTTTCTAATAAAGCAGGAGAACTTTGAAAATGATGATGCTACCTGTATTCTCGCTTCCACAGCAGGGGTGGTGGTTGTGATTTGCTGCTCGAGGATGATAGTTGTGTTTCTCTAATTTTAGTCTGGCATCTCCACACCTACTAGCTGGCTCTCAAGAGGCTCACGGAGGGCCTTCGCCAAGGAGGTGTTGCACATGGACTGTCTGAAATCTGGTGTTTCATCTGACATTGCAGTTATCCCAAACCTGTTACAGAGATAGCCCTCCTAAAAGCCTTAGGGAGAGCTTTTAGCCCAGGAGGCTGTCAGCAAAGTGATTGCTAGGAGGGCACAGCGAACCTTGGCTTTGGGGAAGATGAGGCTCTTCTTTCAGGGCAGCATCTTCCCCTGGACTGTGAATTCACTGCCCAGATTGGCTCTGCGGTGCCTGGAGGGGACTGATCTCCATGTGCGGTGCCTGTGCCCTGCCACCTCACCTGCAGCCATCCCTGCCTGCCCAGCTGCTGCCCGTGCTTTTCCCGATGGCTGAGCCACGGGCTTTTCTAGACGTTTGTTCTCACAAAGAGGTTATTTGGCAACATGGCTGCCTGCTTCAGGGATTTGTTTGTTTTCCTCTCTGCTCACCAGTGCAGATCTTATGATGGCAACAGACTTCTGAGGCTTCAGGTCCCTCTCCAGCAAGACAGGGAAAAAGGACTGTAAAATACAAGGACAGTTTTTACCATTTTAAATGCATTCTGCCTCCTTTGGTTTGAAAACCCACTAGCATTTAAGTGCCTCTCATTTTTCCATACATGAGTCCCCATGGCCCTGCTCAACAGAGAAGGGCTCTTGTTCCCAATGGAAAACCAAAAGGACTTGTCTAAGATAATTCAGGGATTTTGAGCAGGGGGTTAAATGCACATCTCCCAGAATTTGGGAGGCAGCTTTTTGGAGCACCGTACTGCAGATTCTTGATTTTCGTACCTGCGGTTTGCTGCAAAATGGAGGGTAGAGTCAGTCCAGCCAATAAACCAGCAAAACAGTTTTACACTTGTATTTAACTTGTCCTCATTAGATCTCTCTGAACCTGCCACAATCCTGAATAGCCAGTTGTTTGTGGCAGGCTGCCTGCAGTCTCTGGAAGGTCTGAGCACACGGATCTGAGCACGAAGCTTGTTTAGGTTTGGAAATGCAGAGACCTGAAAAAGCAGAATAAAAAGGAAAGGTGGAGGCTTTTCAGTTGCAGCACAGGTAATTGAATTCTTAGGGAGGTCTAGGGTCTCACTTCAGAGGGAGAATAATCTATTGCCTGGATTATCATTGATCTCTTGGATTAATATGGGATGGCCAGAGAAAGCCAAGTGCTGTTCAAAAAGCTCTTCTTAAGCTTCAGTGAGCTGGTGACCTGGAAGGGCGAGAAGCAAGCTCTGTGCAGCCCTGGGAACGGGGTTGCATGGCACATAACCATCTAGCCAAGCTCACCAGCTTGGGAGTTGTTACCCCCATGCAACTCTGGACTGCAGGCAGGACGTTCCTTAGCTTTTCCGTGCTGTTTAAGGGGAAGTGGGCAAATTTCTCTAAGGTGCGACATCTCCAAGCTGGTGGCTTTGGCCTCTGCCTGCCAGCCTGTTCCTGTCACCACCTCTTCTGCTTTCTGCCCTAGGGGAGGTGCAGCTGGCCGGTTTGCACATCCAAGCCTTGGTGGAAGCTGGTGTGAAGGCAAAAGACATCGCTGTCGTAGCTCCCTACAACCTCCAGGTGAGATGAGCCTCTCCTGGCATCTCTCCTCTCTTTCTGCATGTATGCAGCAGCGCAGATGCACAGGGGTGGATTCAAACATCTTCAGGACTGATGCCAGAACCTCCTCAAAGAGATGGAGGTGGAAATCAGCAGAGCCAAATTGTATAATCAGCATTTGTGGCCAGTTTCTCCACATTTAAGCAGCTTGAGACCATGGAGGGAAGAGGTGTTAGTTGTGTATTTTCCACACCCAGCCTCAGGAGTCAGCACTTGACCTTCAGGAGATGTGTGTGCTCATCCTTGTGGGTTTGAGAGGAAGGGACTTCACCAAAACACTGCCATTTAAATCCTTTTCACCATGCACTTTTCTGTAAAAGGTATCTATTGCATGTTTTTCAGGTGGACATGCTAAGAGAACACCTTTGCCACAGGTACCCAGAGCTAGAAATTAAATCAGTTGATGGTTTCCAGGGAAGAGAGAAAGAGGCAGTGATCCTGTCATTCGTGAGATCCAACAGGAAAGGTAAGAGTTTGCAGCTGGGGAGTTACTCCATGGGGAACAGGAAAGAAATGGGAACCGCATGATTGCTCGACAGTCACTCATCATGTTGTCCAGTACTGTGGTTTAATTGCAGTTCTGATGGTCTCTAGCACTTTGCTCTGAATGAATTTATTAGTAAGAACCTTCCTTTTCAGCCTTTTTTTTGTAAATGAATGAATACATTTGCTGTCACAGTTGCAGTGGAAGCTCCCATGCTAGGCAGCAGGTAAAAGGGAAGCCAGAACTGCTTAGTTTGAAGGTTTCCTGACTATTGAGGCCTCATATATTATTTAAACTGGGTTCCTGAGAATGGCACATCACGTTAGCACCATATTTACTGGAGTGCTGAGCACTTCTCCCAAGAGGTGAAAACTTGAGGGGCTTATTTCTTGGCTTTGGAGCTGATTTTGGGTCACTTCCCTGAAGAAAGCAAGCAGGAGCTGGCATTACAAGTCATGCATAGAAAACGCTTCTTTTGGGAGCAAAATCTAGAGCAGAAAATCAAGTTCTTTCCTATCAGCAGCTGCAGCGAAAGTCAATAGCTGGGAAAAAGTTGCTGCCCTGGGGCCATGAGGCTCCTTTGGTGGAGCCATCATCCGGTGCTGAAGGGTTTGGGACCGCTCTATGAACCACTGCTCTCCCGTGCGTGGATCACTGCCCTTTTCAAACCCACAGTGAGACACATCCCTTGCTGCACTACCTTTGCTGCTAATGCTGCTGAAGATGAAACACTGTGTATGTGCTGGGAGTGCTGATGTCTAGAAGGAAGAAAAAAAAAAAGAGGGGGAGGGGGAACTATGCATGGAAGGAGGAGGCTTTTTTCTTTTTTCAAGAAAGCCTAGAGCAAGAAGAGCAGTGTTGCAGGGAGAATGGAGGTGGGGGACAGGACTAAGAATAGTCTTTATTCATGAGTGACTCACCTCGCCTTTGCTCGGTGGCTCAGTGGGAGCTGGTGTCCTCCGTGAAGGCATGCGTCCCCCATCCCCCTTCCCGTGCACAGCTAGCAGCCAAAGCTCAGACACAGTGCAGGAATCACTTGCTTTCCAGGGGACGAGAGGCAGCTTCTCGTGCTGTCTGGGCATGGCTCTGGTCTGCATGGGGCACAAGAGACGTTGTTAGCACCCTCTGAGACCCTTAGGAGAAATCCATCCCCCTTTTTCAGCTGCATTTCTCAGTTCAGAGGAGGCCAGGGACCTCGACCGGCAGTGCCTGTCCCTCTGCAGCCGTTCCCAATCCAGCAGGAAACCCTCTTTCCGGATCACAGAAGTTAGGCTTGCCTCCTGCAGCCAGGTGAAACCACATCAGAGAAACTAGAAAGTTCTCTAAGCTGCAGAGCACAAAGAGGGGATCACCCACACCCTGTTCCTCAAAAGCAGTGCAAACCAGACTGCTCAGCCACAGCAAGGCGAGGCTGAAACAGAGCCAGGCTGGTCACCACACCAGCAGAGACATTAATTTCTTCCCGACTGGCCTCCTCTTTATCCCCAGGAGCTGGAAACTCAAAAGCCGCCCACACTACCCTTCTCGCTAGCTGATCTTCACTGAGTCATCTTGGCACTTGCCAGCTCTTGCTGCTTTTCTTTGAGAAAATAGCCAGAGAGCAGAAGCAAACCTTGCAGTTGCCTACATGGCTGTTACCTTAAACCCGACGAGTCTGGGGGCAGGTTGGGGCGGTTGTATAGGACAGGGTGTATTTCTTTACTTGCAGTTCCTCTTCTGTCGCAAGGTGAGCCTTTTCCACGTTCTTCCGTATCGTTTTTGCTCCCAGGTCCCAGCTCAACCTTGTGTTGGGGGCCACGCAGAAAGTACTTCATGTGCCATACATCCTCCTCCCGACCCCAGGAGCTGGGTGGGGAGCCCTGGCTCTGGCTTGCAGGTGGTAAAACAGAGCTAGAAAGGTGAAGGCGACAGCGTGAGTCAGGGACCAGAGCCCAGGAAACTGACTCCCACCCTCCAGCCAAGCAACCCTTCAAACATTTGGGCCAATTCTAAACCTGGAGCCAACCCTGCACCCACTGACAGTCCTGCACCTGTTGGTTTCTTTCTCGCAGGTGAGGTGGGCTTTCTTGCAGAAGACCGGCGGATAAACGTAGCGGTGACCCGCGCCCGGCGCCACGTGGCTGTCATCTGTGACACCCGCACCGTCAGCAACCAAGCCTTTCTGAAGCGGCTGGTGGATTATTTCAGCCAGCACGGGGAGGTACGGACAGCCTTCGAGTACCTCGACGACCTCGTGCCTCAAAATTACACCCAGGAGGGCCACAGCGAGCGGCAGCGAGGTGCAAAGCTTCCTGCAGCACCTGGCCCCAAAGCACAGCTGCCTCCAGGGAGGAAAGCCAAAGCAGCAGGAGCCAAACCAACGTGTCAGAAGCCAGAAGCACGTTCCTGCCCAAACACAAGCGGTCCTGAGAGAGAGAGCCCAGGGACAAAAGACAGTGCCAGCAGATTCAAGGCTATGCTGGTGGCCTTCCTGGAGAGCAGCGAGATGCATTTGGACTTCCCCCCATCCCTCAGTTCTCACGATCGGATGCTGGTTCACCTAATGGCAGAGGAGTACGGGCTGCAGCACATGAGCACCGGGGAAGGGAGGGACCGGTACATCAGCGTTTGCAAGAAAGAGCCTGCCAAGCCTTTGCTACCCGCAGCCGCCCCCCCCAGCAAGCAGCTTCCCCCTCCTCAGCCGCAACATCCCAGCAGGGAAACTCCTGTCCCTCCTGAGCCAGGAGGAAGCAGCAAAGGCTCAGGGAACGTGGACCTGAAAAGCCTGCACTTGGAGAGGGTTCAGAGGGAGAAAGCCAGGCAGGAGGAGGCAGCGAGGAAGGCTCAGGAGCCCAATGCCTGCCTTCAGGGCAGCAGCAGGAAAAAGGACAAATGTGAAGCCAAAGGTAGGTCACTGTTCGTAGCCAGCACCTCCTTGAATGGATCGTGCTGTTTAATTGCTGTGGTTTTGCCTCCAGGCCTTGGGATGTTTTGTAGTGTGTGTGGAGCATGGGATGTGGCTTTTGGAAAGCTCTCGATGCTTGTCACTGCAGAGATGTGAGAACTGGCAGGAACGTGCATCAGTTGGCTGCGGCATCTGGGGTAGAGGGGTTTTGAATGCCTGGAGGCACATTTCTTAAGTCAAAAGAAAACCACTGGGGACTCTTTCCCAGAAAGAGAGGCTTAGTAGTTAGCTCCTAAATGTGGGGAGAGGAAATAAGAGGAGTACCTGGTCCACACTGAAGGATGTGGCTGCCTCCTAAACGCAGAGGCAGGGGAAAACAGCTAGAAGCTGCCATCCTACCTGCCAGAGGATGGTCTCTTCCTCTTCTCCAGCCCCCTGAAATCCCCAGTCGCTGCAAACTGACTCCCTGGACCAGGGCTGCTTCTCACTAGCCCAGGCTGTATTTGCAGGCTGCTTGGGTTTGTTCTCAGCTTCTAAGCAGGTGGTTAAATGGCCAGGTCTCTTCCCCTGTCTTCTCCCCAGGAAAGGCAGCAGCTAAGAGTAGAGCAGACGGTGTGGCAGAAGAAGATATCGACGCTCTGATTTCTGCTGCCATTAAAGCTGACAACACGTGTGGCTTCCCCTGCTGCAAAGCCAGCGTTACAACCCTGGGACAGCTTTGCCTCCACTGCAACAGACGCTACTGCCTCAGCCATCACATCCCGGAGGTACGCATGGGGCCAGGCAGCCTGCCCAGCGGGCTGAGCACTGAGGGGGCTGGAGGGGAGTAGGACCTGAGCGGCATGGGTTTAACGTGGGAATTTTCCCCACCGAGCCCTCCAGACAGGATTTCCTTGCAAGGAGTTTAAAGTGGAAACCTCTTTGTCAGAGGTTTTGCTAGAGCTACAGGTAGAAAGGGCTGCCAGGCATTAACTCCTGGGCTCTGCACACCTCCTCCAGAGATCTTTTTCTTTTTTTCTCTCTTGCTTTGTGCCCTTCTTTACCATTCTCTGGCATTTACACTCTCAGATCACGCAGATAAAGCAAGGCAGAGAGGAGAAACAAAGAGGCATGAGCTCAAGGCAGTGACTTGAGGGAGCCTGGACCCAACTCCTAGCTCTTTGCAGATTCCCTCTGCAGCCTGGGGACAAGTCAAAGCTTGAGCCTGCACGGAGCAGTGCTGCGTGCCTTGTTAGCAATTAGGCATTTCCTTAAGTGCCTTACTGGCCTGGAACTGAGTTGTGCAGCCTCAGCTTTAGCTCCCATCCATACCTGAGTGACAGCAGACCCTCAGCCTCCCCTGCTCGCTCTTGTGCTGGAGGACTCTCAAGCAGGCATCTCTGCAGCCCCGTAACATCCTCAACCTCCGTGGGGGATGGCCACTGAACCAACAGCTTCTTCCTTGCTGTTCTTCCATAGCTGCTTGACAGCCCTTTCCTCCCCAGATCTGGGAAGGAAGGAAACAAGATTAAACTGCTGTCAGGCTTCATCTTTCTGTGTGCAGGCAGTCGGTTTAAGCCTCCAGGGTTGGCAGCGTGGTTTCATGGTAAGCTGCCCTCACCGTTTGAGTGCTGTGGGCAGAGCCGCCATGGCTGGGTGGTGGCTGTGACAAGTATGTGGGCTGAGAGGTGATGATTTTCTGTTCAGCCACAGCCTCCTGTGTCCCTCGTCCCTTATCCTGCATCACCCAGGCGTAGCTCTTCACCGTGTGGAGCCTCCCAGAGCTTAACAACATTTAGCAAGCTAACCTATAAATCCTCAGCATAGATTTTCCCCTTGTCAAGTGCTATCTGTTTCCATGGCAAAGAATAGTTGTATTTATGGTCATTCACAATCCAGTTGGGATATAAATTTATTTCCTGCAGAATCACCTCTCCCTGCTGATTTGTGATAAGGACTCCAGCAAAAAACAATTGGAAAGATACAATCCGTGTCAATGAATTTTTCTCACTTTCTCAAGTTCAGCCCTTTCTCCAGACATTATCAGGCTTTGATGTGAAATAGCCTGGGACCTCCTACCTGTGCCTGGCCCTGAGAGGAGCTAGCACATACCTGGAGCCATCTCAAAGGGGCTGGAGCCTCTGCGTATGGAGGGTCCCAGTTCAGCAACAGCTCACATTACCCTTTAGTAGCCCCCAGCTGCTGAACCCCTCCCCATCCAGTATGGCACAGTGGAGCCCACAGAACAACGTTCAACCTGTGCTCCAGCACCTACTGA
>JAVJGJ010000002.1:17589280-17620701 GCA_035590215.1 Microhierax caerulescens | reverse complement strand
AAAGACCAGCAAACCCCCACCCACCCAAAAAACCCCTAAGGAGTAGTTGCCTGTCTCCCTAGAGCTGTGATGCATGACAGAACTATTGCAGGCTACTCCAGGACGTTGAAAGTCAGTTTAGAGAAAGGCAATAACCCCCGTACTACAGGGGCTGTAACAGTAGTGTACTGTATTACATTCTGTGCAAGTTATGCAACTTGTTCACAAGTTTCAGTTTATTTATGTTTATCTTGCTGCAGTTCTGTTAATCGGCGGCTGAACACTTTACACAATCTTACTCCACAGCTCACGGTAGTTTCATCAGAAAAAAAATAATTCATTTCCTGTGCCTGGTATCTGTGCACTCCAAACAAAGTGTTCCTAATGCCCAAACGTCAAAATCTCAATCTCACAGTTTACTGGAAATAGATCAGCTAGATTCCCTTTGAGCTTTGCTTTAAAGCCCCTTGTCTCCAAACCTTGTTTTCCAGGAAGACATACAACACACCTGAACGAAGATCCCATCTCGTTGCAACGGTGTTGATTCTGACTTCCCTCTACACAGACTTTCTCTGACTCTGACTAGGTGTACACGAGGAGAAAAGGTGCATATGTCAAAGTGACATCTTTTCCCCAAGAGGATTTTCACACGCTGGAAAGCTAACAATGAAAATTACAAGTTAGGTAGGATAAGGTTGAAACTGTCCACCAGGCCAACTTAAGCACTATGAGTTCTCTTTAGCCCTTTGTCTGTTGCTCAAAGTTTCCTCTCCCTTAGTTTGTTCCCATTTTGTTCATCCAGTATTGATGAGTGTCCATCACCATTGCTCAAGCATTTGTCCTTTTCATATTTGTGCTCTTGCTTCTGTCTCCTTATCTCCTTATACCGCAAAGTGATGTCACTGAAAAGAAACAAACAGATGTGAACCAGTGATGTAAATAAATGATTTCAACATACACTTAAAACCTTAAGGCAAGTTTGCTCTGGGTGCAAGTGCCCTTGGGATAAGTTAACACACTTGAGTATTCTGGCTGTAGATTTCTGAAATTGCTGATGGCATTGATTCACTTGAAATTTGTGTTTCTTGCTACTAGTCTGGCTATTATCACCTCTTTCAGAAGCATACAGCATGCTCAAGAAGAGCAACCACTGCTGTTGCACAGGCCTCCTCTATAGATTACAGTAATTCCTTCAGCCTCGCACAGCTGCTTTTCATTTACTTGCCCAGAGCAGCATTCAAGCCAGACACATTTGACCTGGCTCACTTCTCGCTGATGCTGGGGCAGCTCCGACAACTGCAACACAGCAGTCTTCTTCCAATGAAGCTGTAAAACCTCTTAGTCTTGCCTAACTCGGAGCACAGGGAAAACACCCCACTGATCTCATCTGCCATCTTCACTCATCCAGGAAGTCCAGGGGCAGCCAGGCACTTAACTGTTCACCTGCTTCTGCAGCAACACTGATGCAAGTAGTCCCACAAAGACCAAAGCTACCAGAGGTTTCATCCAGAAAGAAACCTGCCAGGATCATGCACAGAAAACTCCCTGTTTATTTAATAGTTCTTACACAAAACTACTGCAGCTCTAGCCATCCAGAAGAGTAGCAATCAATCTTCAGGAGGCACTGAAGGGTAACGATGGCACACATATGAAGATGTGCTGTCGAACTCCCCCGTAAGACCCAGGCTAGGCCTGAACGTATCATGCCAAAACACCACTTACCGAATGAAGAAACGCCAGGCTGTCCAGGTGAGCACAAGAATAATCCCCAAGATCCAGCACTGGGTAATGTAGAAAGGAAGAGAAAGCGTCAGTGTATAGGGATCGTACTTCACGACGATCAGAAACTCTGTGGCAGTAATAGCAGCAACCAGCCATGCCTGCTGACCCAATTTCTTGTGGAACTTCCTGCAAAATAAACACACAGATAAAACAAAGCTATTGCTGTAAAATTAAGCATTCGGAGAAATATTCACAAAAAGACAGCTGGGGTAATAATTTCATTCAGTTTTGCACAATTCTAAAAGTCTAGTCTGGATTACACATGTACTAAGGCTATGCAGGCTGACTGCTTTCACGTTGGTGTTAATTAAATTTCCTCTCAGAGGCTCTGAAAACAAATGATGATGAAGTTTAACTTTTCATCTGATGCAAGGAAGTATTCCCATTTTCAGGGTACTGGTAAATCCAGATAAACCAATTATCTGACGAGCTTCAGATCACCTGAGGTTCAGGGTACGGTACGAAACAGGAGCTCTACTCCTGGATCTCCTCTGCAAACGTCAAGCCACACTGCCATAACCATATTTAACCCCTATATAATTGCATTCTGAAACTTTCTCTCTTCCCAAAAAGGCATTCAATGAGCTGTCACTAATGATCTCTGAATGGATTTTAAAAGAAGAAAGCTTAGTAACAAACAGGCAAGGTACTGGAAGACACAAGGACAGCATTTCACTTATAGGACAACACAGCCTTGGGGCAAATATGTGATTAACATTTAATCCCCAGGGTTTGTTTTTAAGCAGCACCAGATGTCAATGAGAAGCTGCAGTGCTATGTACAAGTCTAGTGAAAGACTCATCAACCAGTAATGCCAGAAATTACACTGCAGTAGAATCAAGACATCTATTCAGAGGCTGTACTTGCAGAAGGAGAGATTGGAAGTATACCATGTTTTGGGTCACCTACTCCTGCTTGGGAAATACATAAACCCAAAACACCTACAGGCTGCCTTTTAGGAAACCCCACTACCCTCGAGGTCATAGCCTATTGCTAGAAACCTGGGTAAGCTGCTGCACCTAAACCAGTTAGATCCTCCACTTCTTGATCTTGCCTGTTCACAACCTTCCTAGTGCTGACATTTTTACAGCTCACTGACCTGACAGATCAGATGATAAGTCACCAATCCAACGGGGTACCGTTTGGGTAACAGGACAAGCCCTTTGTTTATGCATTGGATCGCACTGAAATCCTGCCCACTGCAGCACCACTGGCACACGCAGATGTGCTATTTAACAGCACAGAGACAAGCACATCACTCCCTGCCTGGTAGACTAAATTTTTGTTCTTCTATCACCCATCTCCTGAATGTAAAATGGGATTTTATTTCCATTAGAAGAAAGAACCAAGAGAAAGCTACTAGAAGTTGTATGTATTTCCCTGCCCCCCTCCCCCCAAAGGCACGACTTAAACGTTTCCTAAAATCCTACTGATCTGAATCAAGGAAGACTGAACTTGAGAAAAGCAATACCCTCAACCATCATAACCACCAACTGTTTCACCAGCAAGCACACACAACTGACTTTCCTCAACAGCCTTTGGATTGATTGTATCTTTTACTTAGAAACCACACAAAGAAGCACTTTGGTGCACCTTCCCGTTAGCCCTAAACCTACTACCCTAACGGACGATTATGCTTCTGAAGATGCCCAGGATAAACCATGCAATCAGAAGGAACCACCAACTAAAATTAAAGGTGGCTGTTCTTTTTGCCTTCTATTATTCCTTGCTCTGCCTTTACATGTCTCTGCTTTAATCCCAGGGAAGATCTATTCTGCAGAGGGCCTTGCCCTCTCACGTAACCACAGTGTATTCTGAAGCACATTTTCCTACCAGGTCTCTTCTCTTTTTTTCCAGCTGACTGCATTATTCCATTCCTACCACAGCGTAAGATGTGAAATGAAACACATCCAGGAAGAATTCAGCATAAAGCAGCGGACTGCTGGGGCAGGACAGGGGAGTTGGGGAGCAGAGTGATACAATAAACATCCAGAGGGCTGGGAAGAGAGGGGTGGCCATGTACTTCTATGGCATTGCAGCAGTGGGAAACTAGTCTGGTCTATGGCTGCTGTGATGTACAGCCTCCTGTCTGGCTGAGGCACTGACTTGGTAAACGCGATGACATTCTGTAACCACCTAAGCTCTTTGGGCTGTGTTTTTTTTGCTTGTTTCACCATGCAGTGGATGAAAGAGAAGCTACCTAACAAATCCCCGATTAGGATTTCCTTGGAGCATGGCGCTCTGCTAATGCTGCCCTCTGCTAGGCAGAGAAAGCTGCCTGCCTGACACTGACACCGCTGGCTGACACACTGTCCAGTGCACACACATCACACCAGCCCCAAGCACCTCCACCAGTGCTGGGGCAGAGGGAGCTGCGACTACACATTTGCTCCCCATTTCTCTTCCCTTCTTCTCATCAGATGCCATCAGCTGAACCAGGAAGAGCATCGTTCCTTTGGCAGGCACTTTCCTGCGGCTCAGACATATCTGCTCCACTGCATCCCCTTGGATTCTCAGTACCTGGGAATGGATCTATGCATGGAGAGGAAACAAGCCTCTCTTCCCTCTCCTGAACCCAGGAGAGCACACAAAACACACAGCTGCTTGAAAACTTGAGGCCTGAGAGTCATACTTGATGCCAATGCATAAGTTCAAACTACACAAAATCATCCAAATACACTGGAAAAAATAATATGCTGTAGTAAATCAAGTGTAGGTTATTGCTGATGCAGTTGAGATAAGTGCATTCCATTTTAAAAGGTATCCTGCCTAGACCAACTCAGATGAAAGGACTTCAGAAACTGCTCCAGGTGGTTTATCTGGTATGACGGATTAAATGGGCAGAAACTAGCCTTAACACATAGATAGAGAGAAAAAAATGAAACAAATCTCTCACTGTGAACTCAAGCTGTTCATATGACTAGGTCAGCTTTCTCCTTTGCTGATCTGCTTCCTTGGTTGCCGTCGTTTTCTTTCACTAGGTTATGACAGTACACTGACAAAAGAATTAAAGGTGACCCCAACAAAAGACTGTGCAGGCCCTAAAGCTGCCAAGGAAGACAGCTCATTTCCTGCCCTTCTACTCATGGAAGATTTTGAAGAAAAGTCCCATTTCTTATTTGATGAATGAGATTAAAATTCATGGCCTCAACGCAGACTCCTTGGAAGCGACTTGAAGGTTAGAAACCAGGAACATATAACAAGGTCAAATACTACACACTCTTGCATCAAGACATTTCTGGTCAGGAACATTTCACATAACCGGTTCTGAAGAACTCAATGGCAGCATGTCAATCACAACAGGGCTGTGGTATGTAAGGGCTGAAGAACAGCTTCAAGAACCACCGCTCTTCTTGGACTATGTCAATTCCAGATACTTTATTGTCACCACGCTCAGACCAAGTTCCTAGAACTGTCTGCAGATACTAAGAATCCTGAATGAGAGTCTTCATATTTGAACTTCACTGCTTTCCAGGCTAAATATTGCAAGGTTAGCTGAAGGAATCTAATCAACTTATCTCAGACAATCTCGTCACTACCAGACAAAGCAATCAGCCGTGTTTCTGACAAGGAAGGTCAATGGAATATTCCAGCCTTTGTCCATTAAGAAGTTCCTTTCCAGAAGGAAAATGTCAGGACAGTTTCTCATGTGCCGTTAGCTGAAAGCCTCTGGTACAGCCTGCTCTTCCCCAGCAGCTTCTCCCTACAACACAACAGGAAGACTCCAAAATGGTGCCTTGGTTCAAAATCATGCACAAGTGAAAATACACCAAGTTAAGGTGGTAAAGTGGGTGCAGATTACCTCTGCTTGGATGACCTGAAATGGATGAAGTAATACAAGTCCGGTTGCAAAAGCCTTTGCAGAGAAGATATTAGGTAAGACCAGATGCTAGGCTCTGCCATTTTCCACAAACAGTCTGATGAGGTCAGCTCTGTAGTGCATCAAGCAGAGCCATGAACCTCAGAAGTGAGGAGGCTGGTCACCTTACCCACCAAGAGACACAGAACAGCAGGTGGTGGCAGCAATGATGAAGACATGCAGTTCAGGATGAAAGTCTCTGCTTGCTGGATGAACTTCTCCAGCTCATTGAAAGAATGGCAACAAATTGAATCAGCAATGAGGCACTGGTGACTGATGATTCTCCTAAATTTCAATGTTATGCCATGTGGTTGAACAGAGGGCAAAGGAGTTTTTCCAACCCAAACACAAGGACCAGAAGATTGTGAATGGTGCTAAGGACAGGAGCTCACCAGTGAGAGGCAGGGACCTCTTCTTACCTTTGAGTTGGAGGCACGTCCCAAACCAGTAGGTCCGACACCAAAGGCAGGGGCAGCCTGCCACTGCTGAATGTCCTGAAATCCGACTAAGCAATGTGGGTTGACCCTTCTTCCCAGTTCTAGGAGTCAAAGCCTTGCAAGGGAAACTGATCTTCATAGAATGTTGGAACCCTAAATTCTGAACACAGACACTTTTTGTGTTGGTCAGTGACAGACAATGAACATCCCTTGAAGCCAGATGTTGTCTTAGACTTAAGATGTGGGCTCAGGCAATTTGTGACATTACTACTAAAACTTAAAAGAAAACGTGATTTTGAGAACAAAGCTTTCTCAGGTCTTACATGGTCTGCAGAAACAAAAGCAGCAAGGACAAATATGATGCTTAAGGAGGAAAAGTCTGAAAGTACATGCAGTGTTGTGTAAGCGTGTACTTCACCTTCAATACGCTTTGCTACAGAGGGTCCTCTGATCTGCAAGAGGATGCCACAAGAGCTCCAGAGGACCAGGGACCAGTTGGAAGATAGCTCAAGGAAAGAATCATCTTTAAGAAAACTTTATTTTTTGGGTGGTGGTGGTGGTTTGTTTGTTTGGGGTTTTTTTGGTTTTTGTTTTGTTTTTTTTTGTTTGTTTTTTTTTTTTTACTTTAGGCCCTGTTGTCCTTAGAAGGTACATCTAAGGACTGTAGTTCCTGGCTACCAATCTGAAAGCGGAGTTCACTCCTCTGCCCACAAGCCAGTGGCACTCCAGCTAATTTACACATTACATTCTCAAAAGAGTAATCATTTATTAAAAACAGTGCACATAGAATGCCCTTAACAACAGCTGTTCTCTGACCAGATGTAGTGAGAATTTCACCTCCAAAACAAAGACACACAAAGCAGATGCTTTGCGATAAGGTCTTTTTGTCCCCAACAAGCTGAACTATTGCCCTGAGATGGATGCCAACAAGCTGGAGCAAATTCAAAATAAAGCAAGTGAAGTTTGACATGATATATACACAAGAGGACTGGCTTACGGGTCATCCATGAAGTCGTAGATCTCCCTCATAGCCACACCTCCCACATTGACAAAAAAGACAAGTCGTAACAGGACCAAGTAGTGTTCTGGTGGCATCCAAAGGACAAACTTCAAGTAAAATGTGTTCAGCTCTGCCAATAAAAACTGAGAGAAAGGACATTTTAATTACATTCAGAAGACTTCACTGAATGAAGCCTGGAACCTCCCTCTCTCCCTGCATGACTCCCACCACCACTTCTCTAATGCCACAAAGCCTTGCTCAGTATTACTGAATGCACCACCATCAGTTGCAATAATGACCATGAACAGCTGGGTTTTTTAAAGTTTTCTGTGTGCTGGAAGAGGTATTAAAAACAAACACAACAGAAACCTGGAAAAGCACTGCCTCTAATTGTGAATGAGTTTATAGGCAGTTTGAAATACCTGCAGAACTACTGATTACAAAGCCTAAAAGAAACAACTTCTCCTTCCACTACCCTTTAAAATCTGACTGAGGGAGCCCCAAAATAACAAGAAGCATAAGCAGTACAGCCCAGGGTGGGGGGGCTTTATGTGGTATTGGCTTTTTACATAGTTATGCAGATGTCACTGCCAAAGCCAACTTCGGAGAATTGATTATACATTTATAGCAAAATCTTGCCAAGTGAGCTGCCCTGGCAATGTGCTTAAGTAAGCAAGTAGACACAAGTTTCTTACTTCAAAAGAAATGATAACAAATGGCATTAAGCATTGTTTAATCCAGAAGAGTGAGCCAATATCTGAAGCTTCTTATGAACTGTCAGCTGAAGCTAGGCTTTGCTAAAAGAAACATTATTATATCAAAGACTAGCGTAAGTTCAATGGAATCTCTCAGTTGCAAAACCTGCTCCAGTACCTAAACCCCAGTTTCTTCAGGGTGCAAAGCTGGGAGTATTTCACACAGTAACCATTTGGAGAAACGTGTATTTTAGTTATACAGGCACACTGACTTCACTTCTCCCATACACTATGGGAACCTCAGCAAGTCTGTTGTGCTACGTGAACTTGGCACATGTTTTATGTAGTGGAAATCAGGTGATGTGAACTTGTATTCAACTGACCGAGTTTGCAAACGGCCTGGCACTCACTGCTGGCACTGCTGTGCACTGCTTGCTTGCTTACAGACAGCACATTGTTCCTGAAGCACACTCAGGTCTACAATTTGACATCAGCATAAAATGCAATGTTATTACGAGAGAGAGAGGTGGTGGTGGCTTGCCAAGCTGACTAATGTGTCCCACTCAGCAAACCGTAACAGGGAACTTCACTGGACAGACCCCAAAATAAGCCACCACCAGATTTCATATTACACATATTTCAAGATGCTTAAAGGTATGCTGTTCTGGCAACTGTTGAAAAATATAAAGTTATATCCTGTACCGTAGCACTAATACAGAGCCTGGCTAATGCTCATTGTCTTTAGAATCACTAGGAGCGTCACAAGGGGTTTTTTTTTTTGTTAAACTTCACAGCTGCTGAAGTTAGAGTTGCTCAGAACAGACCCAAGTGACAGCCCACAGAGAGCACAAAGGCCAAAGCTGCCCAGTTGACACGAGGCAGGAGTGGGGGAAAAAGCACTTTAACTGCCAAGCTTATCCTCCATATCAACTCCACGTGCACAATACCTGCGACTGTGAAATGCAAGTTAGGAATTCAAGATAATGCATTCCCATAATACAAATTCAGCCACTCAGATGGCTATAGATGAAGGAGGCAGACTCTCAATTCATTGTAACTGCTGGAGAAGCAAACTTTCTCTTGTCTGAACTGGGGAGCTAGCTTACCTGAACTGGTCAAGCCGGATACTGTTAACACTCACATGCTATGTGTTCAGTGAAATATAAGGAGAAAAAAATAATTAGGATAACTGAATGACTCACGTCTGTATAAAAATACTATCCCAGGCAAAACTGTGTGCTTCAGGAGCCATGCTGCTCAGAGCTAACCCACAGAAGCCCAGGGCTTTGGTTACAGTCCTCTCCAGCTGTAATGTGATTACGTGTCTGCCTGAGACCAAGAGAAACAAGCTACTCCCATCCAAAGCTAACATTTTTTGGTAGCAGCTGTTACTTGCTGAATTATGTGTACATCATAGTTTATATTGCTCACATTGCCTATCAACATTGTTCAGCAAGCAAGAACAAATATTTACACAATGAATCTGTAAATCAGAGATAGGGAAAATATGGAAACAGACACCTTTTCTGCAGCATTCTGAACTGATCTCTTCCAGCCTCAACAAAAGAATCACCATGTCAGTGTTTCAGCCTAAATTATCATTTGTGCAGTTGCTTGAGTGTTACAAAACATTAAATCAAACAATAAAGACAGAGAAGTTTCCTTACTACAAAGATTATGCCACAAACTGCTAGCCATCTGCGTAAGCTGGATGCTGGCTTCCACTCAAATTTGACCCAGCTATACGGAGTGAACTGGAAGACAATTCTCTTCATTTTACCTCTGAAAAAAGAGCAGAACACATTCTTGCAATTTTGAAAAACAGCACATAAAAGACATCTACCAATATTTCCTTTTGAGACAGCAATTCACGTATGCAAAATGCCTCCAGTTACTCCATCAAAATTACTACTTAATGAGATTAACATCCTGAGTTAAAGGAGAGTCCAATGTTATGTGGACTATCATTTTATATTTTAATATACTTCACTCATTGTAGTAAGCAGTTCCTCAGTTCTGCTTTGCTCACCAAAGACACGCTACAGAAAAGGCTAGTTTGCTACTGGTACAAGACTACAAGGGATTTATTAAATTTTAAGTTTCAGTCTTTTAATTACTGTGAAGTTCCGATTACTAGGGAATGCAGTATTTGCACAAGGACAAAATAGAGCCTTGCTGTGAAGGAAAGAGTATAATCCCGACTTGGATCCCTGCATCTCATTTAACAATTCCATTAAAGCAGCTCATTTCCACAAGATGCCCTCATTCCTAGATATCAGGCAATGCTCACAACAGATTGGTATATTTTAAACAATTTAATTTGCAAGTTAAATAAAACTCTCATGAACATGTTTGCATGCATTACTAAGTTACTAGATACTTGAGTCATCTAAACACACATGAATTCTTTAATTCACATTAACCCTAACAGAACAACCCTTCATCAACCAAGATCTTTACCATGGGCCCAGACTTTGCACTGTGCTCTACTGATTGTGAATTTACTTTCTATACCAACTTACTTGTATGTAGGAATGTTCCAAAGTCCTTGCCATTTGTATGTTTTCAAAGAAAGCCAAGACAGAGTCTTCATCCCACAGTAAATTCCTAACCCGTTACATAAGATCACATCCATTATCCACTGAAAGGAGAAAACCAGTGATGCTGGAGAAGAAACGCTATCATAAAAGGGAAGATACTATAGGTGCACATACATGCAGACACACTCTCAGTCACAAGGCTTGAACATCCCCACAGAAGAGAGCTACATGAACTGTCAGGAGAAAGAATCTCAGCTGCCCAAGCCTACTCAAATACAACAAGAGCCTTCTACAGATGATGGCGGTAGATTCTCTTTGCTGTATTCATTCTGCTACAGAACAGACCTCTTCCTACTTGCTATCAGCTCAACTCCACCCTGGGAGAACTTTATAAACACCAAAAAAACCCACCAAACATGTTCCTACAGACCAGATTTTGCTGTGCCCAGTAACTTAAAACACTCTTCAGGCTGCCTCCTAAAGAAATTATTTATCTCCAGGCTCAAGATGTGAAATTAAACAAGTGATGTTCCCCCATCCTCTGTCTTATTGCCAAGTGTTAATTCTGGAGATGGAGCTCTTGAGCTGAAAAAAACTGGCTGTCCTCCGCATTCAAAGCAGCGGAGCACAGTGCTAATTTCAAAAGAAGTTTTTTTTGAAGGTAAAATAGCTTTGCTTGATGTCTTTATACATAATGCACTTATTTTTATAAATACAACCATGTAGCAAATCACTACAAGCTTGGGAAAGAGTTTGCATTATAAGAATAAAACCAAGCTGAAATAACTTAAGAACCATAGCCTGGAACCCAGACAATTTTGATTGCTCTGGTAAGCAATTTATATTTCATAGGAAAATAAAAAAAAATAAAAAAAAAAGTGTGTCACTAAGCTACTGAGCCTGTTTTTTCCACAGAGAAACTAGATCACAGTAGTCCCTCTAGCTTGAATAAATACACAAGACCAGGATTTTAGGACAAGAATGGTTACAAAGTATCATGTGCAAAGAGGATACAGCTTTGCAGTAAGGCCAAAGTTTATCTATTAAAACCTTTTTATAAAACAAACAAATTCTAAACACAGTAATATTTACTGTTTTCAGAAAACAGTGAAGAGAGGTCTGCACAAAAGGAAAAGCTGGACACTATGCACCGAGTCTGGTTGGGTTTGTTTGTTTGGGGGTTTTTTGGTTTTGTTTTTAAACAGGCAAAACAAATAATCTGAAACTTTATACAAACATTTTTACCTTTCTCTTAATTTCAGGTTTTATGGTTTGTACCATCACCAAATATTTTAAACTGTTCAGGTAAAGCTTTGGATTCTTTCTCTGGTGTGAAATGAACCAAAACAAATATTTAACCATGTGCAATAATTTGAAAACCCACAAAATTATACCAACAGTGACAAACATATTACAAACAACACGGAGAAGCACCAATGCTCCTGAGCTGCAACAGTCACATGTACATCTTCGGCCACATGCACATGATATCATCTAGTTCTTACTACTTCCAACACCCTCCCTTTAAAATATATACTTCCATTTAGACAAATATATCATGATCTATGCAGTACATACGTGATCCCACCAACATTCACTGAAGTTTGGAAGCTGGTGTTCCAGACTGTACTCCAGAAACTCAAACATTACACTGATGATCATACACATCCACCAGTCTCGAATCATCAATGTCTATAGAAAGGGAAGAAAAAAAGTCTTTCACATACCCACAATAGTTGCACATCCTAAAACCCATTACAGAAATGAGTACTTGCACACCAGACTTTAGTGTAAATGAAGTCTGGTTCTACTCAAGTCCTTTAGAAATCTAAATGGAGATCTCCATAAATACTGTAGAAACACTGCTCAGTTTTACAGCTTTGCAACAGTGTATGAAAAATTATTATGTTCTTTTCCTAATTTAAAAAATTCTGGACTCCGAACACAGAGGACATATATGGTGTGCTTTGTTCACCTGTTATTTCTACAGCTGAGTATCTTGTCTCCAGTACCCAGAAAAGCATCAGGATACTCCTGACAATCTTGTTCTTATGATGTGATAATCTAGCAAAGCCAAACACTCACAGGCCTCTAAACTTATTAAGTAAGGAGCACAACAGACAAGACAGACACTGAAGAGTAGAGAAGATGACATTAATACCATTACATGAAAGAATAAAGGCAGGTAATATGGGATTCAGTAGGAAGTTAAATGAATGGAATTACTGGGTGCTCACCACCACAGACAGCATCGATCTAATGCTGCTCAAAAAAGGCTTTTCAGAACCTGCTTAATCCAAACTTTTTAAAGTTACCTGCACTAAAGCTCGGCCCTGACTGCTGGGACACCTCGGTGTACTTTATACCAGCTAGCAGCCTGTCAGGGCAAGCAATGAAGGGCAGCACACCTTCTTCCTCATTCAACACTGAGCTGCAGTCCTGGAACATAGATATCATCTCAGCCTACTATCAAAACAAGGGAATTGAGATTTGTGGTAATGCTTTACTTCATATTTGTAAGTGGGTAAGAGCACAGAGAGCCTGCACATCTGGTCTGCTGTATCCTCAGCAGGGTGCCTCAATGGAATGTGGCAACCTTAAATGAGGTAGTAATAATTCTGCAAGAGCTGATGTAGCTTGGCATTGACCGCCTCAACCAGAACACGGAAAAATATAAGATACGCATTACCACACCTTAGTCTGACAACATGTGAGCTAAATGACTCCAAAGCAAATGGGGAGGCCCACAGTAATTTGTGATGAATGAGAATGAGGCACATTCATTCTCAATATTGCCATTCTGGTGCTTTGAGATATAGCTTAGGAGTCTGTTACTCAAACCAGACCCAAAAAAAAAAGGAAAAACCCAAACACATGCTCATCTCTGTTTATGAAGACAACACACCCAACTTCCAGCTTTTCATAGAAAAATATCTTAACAAATAAGAAATATAGCAGCCAGTTTCACCCCAGCTTAGCAGCACAGAGGCCAATACCCTGTGGAGTATGCTGGGCTCTTCAAATTATACTGCAGGCTGACAAGATGACGTACCATCTCAAGCATTTCTGCAGGAACAGTCTCTTCAATAAAAATCAGGCTTCTTCCAGATGAGGATGGGTAATAGCTTGATTGAGTAGACTGGCATATTGAATTCTCTCCCATTCTAGTCCTTCAGGAATGTGTTACTACTCCCCTTATGTCTTGAAACCAGGCTCTCACTATTTTGGCATTTTTTTTCCTCAGTGTGACATTATTTATAAAAATAAATATACAATGTAACTGAAATGCTATTTTGATATTTAAGTTTCTAAGGTAACTTTCTTAGATGAAGAAGTTACATGTTTCTTTAAATTTACAATTTGGCATACCAATAGAGCAAGCCATCCACAAGTTGATCTGAAGTCAAGGTCTCCCCATGCCTAACGTATTCATCTTTTGGTTACAAGGGGGAAAAAGCCAGACCAAAAAAAACCCCACTTATAAGAACACATTTGCACTTCTGAAAAGAAATTTGAAAGCAAGAGTTGTAGCTTATTTTTAAAACAGCCTGAGTTTTCCCAGTTTATTATTTATGGTGGTCTCACAGGTAAAAAAAGCAAACAAGGTCTGCAGGGCAAAATAAAGTTAGACAGTAAGTGTGATCAGGTTAAAAAAGCACTAATATTTAGACTAAAGTAATCAGCAAAATATTAATTGAATGTGTTCTGCCATAGACAAGCGCAGCTGGAATTTCCTCCACAGTTGGTTGATATTGACTAAAAAGTAACAAGAATTAAACCACTACCCATTTAATGATTTAAAATCCTGATCCCGATGTCACTGGAAAAAGCCTGCCTTAGAACAGTAGCAATATATCACCATGCAGCTACATTTGGGTAACAGTAGACTTTCACCGCCTTCTCTGAATGCTGTCTTACCCATACTTACATTCAAAGGTCATCCAAGCATTTATTTTGCTACAGGAGTAAACATTTTTACTTTTATTGATCTGACCTCGGAATGAATTATGGCAGAAGAAGGAGCTTGTCAATGTAAGGTTACTTTGAGGTGACCTAACATGCTCAAACATGGCAAAACAAGGGGGAAAAAAAAAAAAGGCCTTTCATGTATTACAAACACCTAGTCGAGTTCACAGATGACTGCCTAATATAATTTATCAGAAAGACTGGCATCACTAAAACAGAAGCAGTCAAGCATTAAAAGTAGAATAGTACTGTAACAAAAACGTAACAGAAGATCTATTCTTACTTTCAGGTACCAGCCAAAAAAGTGAGCAGGAACAAATCCATCCAGTTTGTCCTATAAACCAAAAAGAGAACATGGGTCACTTTGCACACAAACAATAACCCATTTTTAAGGCTTATTTTTTTTCCAAGAAAAACACAGCAATAAACATCAGTTGTTTCACATACAAATACTAGATGCATTTTATGAGTTTCTTTGTTCTCAAGCACAGTCAGCAAACAAGCTATCTTCAAAGCAAAGTCAACAATTTTAAGGGTAGAAACTGGAAGTAGGAACATATTGATAAAGAGGAGACTACTTTTTAAAGTGCTAAATGTCACGTTCCTTGCCTTCCAAGGGGACTGAAGCAGACCATGTTCAAGCCAGAGCAAGAACACGCATTTCCTCATCAGACCACCGTCTTGTATCTAGCAGAACTTCTTAAATCTTATCAGTCCTGCCAGCATAAATGCCTGGGCAAAGAGTGCCTTTCTTCCTCCTAGTTTTGGTACAGGACTAGGAAAGGACAGCTATGATTGCTCTCTGTTAATTCCAGGTCCTGATGCACTGAAGGCTTACATGGCAGACCCAAAGGATTTGGTGCTCCTCACTACACAAGCTCTAACAGCTCCATGCGATCAGGGAGTTGTAAATAATCATAATTCCTTTACCCTTGAATTTCAAACCTTCTGTTTGCCAGCAAGGAACAATAATGTGATGGTTTCTGGCATTCAGAAAAGTGCAATTTATGGGTTGCTTGGCAACATCAAACTTTTGAACTTTGTATCTCAAGGTGACTGTGAGTAGAAGACTCTTTAAGCACACAAATCCAAACTCTTAGGGGAAAAGGTTTATATCAATGATCTGAGAAACAAGGGTTGTAAACAGTTTACCCTCTCTCCTGGGCAATGTAATTGGAATACACAGAGACACATCTCCATCTAATCCACAGGAAAGGTCAAGAGAAGAGAAAGAAGCTGAAGAGTCAGTCATGACCTGGTTTCTGATTCAACACACAGAAAGACTCATGACTGCACTTTGAGGAGTTCAATTAAGCAATCTTTTACCAAAAAGTAGTCAGGCTCATTAGCAAGTAACTTTACTTGTGTCTTACCCAGACATTGTGAAATGGATCAGTTTCATTGCCAGGATCATAAATAAGGCAGTTGCCACCATAGTCTCTTTCTGGCAAAGGAACACCTAAATGTGGATCAATGTACTTCATAAACTGTCTGCCATCTTGTACAGTCTGCAAAAGGAACACAGAACCAATGATTCCCTTTTATTATGTATTAATTCACAGAAAAGTACAAAGATAATTAAGATCAACATTGTATCTTCAAATGGGTGGAGGTTTTTTTCCAAGAATTGTTCTGCAACAAATTTTAATACATCCAGACCTCAAAGCATCACACAGCATATATACCTGACTTTCTGAGCCTCTAATGCTAAAATATTAAGGAAAAAAAAATGGCTACAGAATGAACTTAAGATTTCTTAAAGATGAAAAATTGCAGCTCCTTAATATCTTTCCTAAGCCACTCCTTTACGCTCCCTCCCTCCCAAAAGCTTAGCACTCAAACTGGCACACAACTCATCCTTCCCACTGACCCTTTTGCCCTTCCTCTCCCCTTCTCAGTCCTGGCAAGGGTAAAGAAAAAGCAGCCAGTAACTCAGGACAGGCTCATTTAAGGGCTGTATCTTCTGCGTTAGTGATCTTCCAGCTTCCTAGAATGGGAAAGATCCAGCAGCACTTCAAACATGCAGCTCAAACAAATGCAGCGCATGCAAACATCAGCAGATCGAGCACACCGATTAGGTGCACTGTTAGCAGGATTAGTCGTGCATGCGTGCTCAGCTCACTCCAGCTACAGAAAGTCGAGAACTGTACTGCATTTCACAGCAGAAAAAATTTAGTGCAGCTCATTGAATTAAGCAGTCATTTCAAATAAGGTCCCACCAGCAGCATGGGTAACAAACTTGAAGCAAACAACAAGGAAGAAATGATCAAAATATTACTTCTAAACAGTGACCAAAACTTGAACTAATTTACTAGTAACTCATTTCAGACACACATTTGCTGGGTAAGTATTTCCCAATGAAACTGCTCACTGTTGTGGTCACTGTTTTACAACACAAGCGATGCGGCATCTATGACAGACTAGCAGACAGTAAAAACAGGGTAAGGCCAAAAGTGGTTAACAGCAATAATAATAAAATTAAAGAATTAAACGACTGAAGTCACATTAACTGTAAGACAAGTTTCAACTGTGAGCGAGCTTGCATTTGCTTTTAAGAAAGTTTAGTCACTTACAGACTCAGCATAATTTTAACCTTATTTAAACCTGTGCAAAGTAACAACGTATTTTTAGTAAAGTGCTCCGCAACAGCTAGTGAGTGTCCTTAACCACTACATGGCTGGTAACACAACATACCACCAGAGGAAAGCAAAGCAATTTCAGGCTTTTCCATTAGAATTCAGAACTACAACAGTACTATCAAATAAAAATGAAACGTATCATTCAGTCTGACTGCAGCTAGTCAGGAGTATCATTTACAAGGATGCCTAGAAAAAAAAACACAGGGTGACATGAAACAGTAACAACATAAGAATAAACTGGAACTGAGTAAGTATTCCTCAGTGGTGAGGAATAACAACAAAAAAGGCAAGACAGACCTGTTCATGCCTGTGAAAGGGTCAGAACTCCACTCCCTCCAAGTAGGACAGGCAGCCTGAAAGAAACCCTAATGAGACATTAGGGTCCTGCATAAGGGTTTACACTGAACCCCCAAGTTATGTCAACGGGACAGAAGCAAAACTGAACATTGTTGTTCACTGATCTACTGTGGACGCGTTACGGCTGCCTGCTGAAACAATGAGCAGGGCAAAAATAAAATAAAAAACCAAACAAACAAAGAAAAAGAAAAGGACAGATCTGTGTTCTTAAGAGAGCTTGGCACTGACATCTGCAGAGGCTCCAGGAAAGCCAAGCAGAACAAGAAATGCTGGAGCCAAAGGAAATCTTTGATTAGCTGGAAAGGGTTTGATCAGTATTAAAATCTTGTTTGTAAAGCAAATGCCCTACTCCAACCAAAGACAATGACAGATCCTGACATCTCTGAATTCCAGCCCCACTTCCTCAAGCTCACTTGGCCTCTGGAGGCAAAACTTTTTTTCCCCCCCCCCCAAACACACCTGTCATCCTTCTTTCATCTGAAATGATTTTTTAAAGCTACCTGATGAGTATGTGATGGTACTTGCACAACCGCTTTAAAAATACAGAGCACCAAACATTACTAAGACATCAGCATGAAGGACCTACCTGAAAATGAACAGCTGACGACTAACTGGAATCTAAACCTGTAAAGTACCTAGCTGTTTGACAGGACAGTTACTTCTCATGGTTTAGTACCTCACATTTACTTTTGGTTTCAAATCATGCTGTTACCCAAGGACATTACTGCAATAATCGGACGCCCAAGGAAAGGATGAGTATCCTTCAAAATCTTGAGCTTTCTTGGCACTCAAACTAGATTTGCAGAGGTGTAAGTATACATACAGGAACACAATGGCATTGTTAATAGCATCATGTTTACTGCTCTTGCTTATCTCAAAATATTTTACTTCAATTGCTGCATTTCTGAGAAGCCACAGAATTGTGAAAGCCCAGGGAAAATTCTCAGTTTACTAAAGGACAAGAATATGGTAAAAAGTAATGTGCTCTATTTGAAAGTATGAATAGCATGTCTTTCTAGAAAAAAAAAGTCATCCTTATTTTGCTGCCACTACACAAAGTCGTGTATGAAGTTTTTGTTTATTGCAAAAAAAAACCCCACACAACCCCAAACATTCAAAGCACCTACGATGCAAAGTTAGAAGTATTTCAAAAGATTAAAGAAAATGTAGAAGAGACTAAACTTGTGAAGTACAAACTCCTGATCATTTGATCTAAACAAGAACTCTTAACTTCTTATCAACTCATTTAAGAACACTTCACTGCAGTGTCTAATCTAGGCTGAGACCAACTGGAGGTTATATTATATATAATATACATATAATATAATACAATATAATTTTCCCTCAGCTAGAAATCTCATGAAATAGCACAATGATTCAATTTCAAAAATGAAGAGCATCTCCTGTAGTCAGCGAAAATCCTAAAGAACACTAACAAAGGATTTTATATCCACATTAAACTGGCATTTAGTAACTAGAGGTCCAAGTTACTTACCTGAAAGAGTATGAAGATGAGGAAAAGCTCATACACAACGCTGACACACAGCCAAAACCTCCAGTAAGCTACAGAAACGGACAAAGTTAGCAAGCTTCCAAGCAAAACAGCAATCAATTATTCATTTACTGTAATATAACTAAACATTTCTGGAAGAGATTATCCCACCAAGGAATTATAAAGCCCAGCATCCAAGTAAAGTGTCCACCATCCTTTCCAAAGAGTAAAACCAGAACAGCTCTTCAACTACTGGACAGGCTGCTATGTAAATTTCCCAGACCAGAATACTGACCAGAAGCCAGTATTCAAGAATTAGAAGGAATGATAAATGCTACTTGCAATGCTTTCTAGCAGTCCTTGGAAGAGAACTATATCCTTCCTGAACTCATCTGATTCCTTTCTCCACAATCTTGGGTAGCCTGACCTGTCCAAGTCTGGTTCTCCCAGCCCCACCACGGCTAACGGGATTTGCCAACTTCTGCCTACATAGTGCTAAAAGAGACAAGACTAAGACTGGCAGGAGGAACTACTGTCTTAACTGTTATAACCCCATCTTTTTCCCCTGAAGACAAGGTTTCTTCCTCAAGAGGCAGAAAGCATTTCAAAATACCAAAGATATTTTCACTTTTACTAGGAATTAGAAAAAAACCAACAGTGTACCAAAGATTTAGCAGTTACTAGATGCAAGACCTATGAGATTATCTTTATAATCTGGATTTTATAATCTCTGAAACTCTTTATAATAACAGAAATATCACGTAAAACTCAGCTGCTTGAGAGTCTGCAGTTGTTTTTCACCCTCCCAAGATGTGTAATTACAGTTCTTCTCACACTGAAGCAACACCTGAATATAAAGGGTACACAAATTAAAAGTATTTGTACGCTTCCAGCTCCATCATCATCACCTCAGTTCTTCTGAAAGACTCAGTCCTCAGGTAATAGGTTCTCTGACTGTCCTGGACACAAGCTTTGTGGTCCATAGCCTGGATTTATGCCCCTGATTCATCCTACTCCACCCAGAGACTGGTTTGGGCTCTGTTCCGTAAAGTGATTTCTGGGCTCTGAAATCTCATCCAGCGTTTTTGTTAACTCCTGTACAAGAGGAAGCAGGTTAATGCAGAGCCAGTATGCGTACAGAGTGTTCCAGCATTTTTTCCTAACCCCATCCAAAAATTTACACGAGGTAATTCAGCAAAGCTGGATTCATTCCAAGTGGATATTTAAATCTTTCAGTAACGTCACATCCTAATCGCTCTGGAATGATTTTGATACTTTCCTTCAGGTGTTTCCTGTTTACACTTAGAAAACAGATCTCTCCTCCCATGGTTACACCTAGGCAATAGTTAGAATTGAATCATGCAAAAAGGAATCAAAAGTTCGTATGTTTGAGTGGAGGCAACAAGCCATCCCACCACTGTAAACACCATTTGCCATGAAGTGAAAACACTATGAACCTTCAGGCCTGATTTGGGCATTTATCTCTACTAACTCCAAGGCAACTTCTTAATGACTAAAAGCAGGACCATGACATAAATAATGCAAGAACTAAACATAAATACCAGGCTTGCAAACGTACTTGTTTACCAGCTCAGAACCTGAAACCAACTAGCCACGGTGCCCCATAGCACCCAAGAGGCTTGTTTGCCCCTAAAACAAAAAATAAATGTTGCCTTTGACTAGTTCAGCCTCAAATAGCAAAAAAAACCCCGAACACCCAAAAAACCCCAAACAAACAAAAAAATCCACATTTTTAAAACAAGTCTCTGAGAGCCTGCTTCTGGCAGCATCATTAAAATAGACTGAAATGTGAGAAGGTGTGACCTTTTTTCTGCGAAACTGCTAAATTAATATCATCAAAATGGTCTACTTTATAATTCCAGGAAAAGAGAGAAAAGGAAAAAAAAAAAAAAAGGGAAAGTGTGGCCTGGATAACAAAAGTTCAGAGCTTTGTAACAGCTTTCACTGGAATCTTGAAACCTGGAAGATTTTTACCTAAAGTCTGCAAACATAATTGTCATTTCTTAATTATGCAACAAAATTAACTGTCTTCTTCAGGGTCAGTCATTTTAAAAAAAAACCCTCAAACTTCTAAAAACCATAATGAGGTGGTTTTGCCCCTTGGTCTCCTTGAGGGAAGGAAAAGCAGTGTTCAGCCTATGTTCTCCTTGGTGAGACAATAAACATTGCCTCTTGCACTGCTGTCCTTACACAAAAGCGGTAAAGACAGGTACTTGAGACTTCCATCCTTCCTTCAGATTTGATTAACTTTCAAATCCACTGGCAAACTTCAATTGGAAGGACTGACTCAGAGCGTGCATGCACCCACTTGCCTTTCTAGAACGCAGCTTCAGAAGAACAAACAAGCACAAAACCCCTCCACTGGTGAAAGGATTATTTGGCAGAGAGGAAGTTCTCCCCAAATTGGCACCACTGTGCTGCTGAAAAATACTTCAGCCTTTTGAATGCGAGTCTGTAGGACTGAAATTCAGCAGTGACTTTTTTGGGTTTTAAAGTGATTCAAAAATGTTGTTTGTGTTTGATAAGGTGTTTTCTATCCTTTCCTATAATGACTACCTACCTTGAAAAGCAAGCACTACGTTCAAGCCAGAAGTAAGAATTAACCTTTCATTAACACCCTTCTCCCACAAGATCTGGGCATTGCTTCCTTCAAACATTACCTTCTGACTACCAGCCTTAAAAATGCTGGATTTTTTCTGACCTATAAAGCCTTGTATGACAGATTTTACACTACTCACTGGCATAAATGTGGCAGACTAGTTCTGAAACTGATGTATAAACAGTTCTGAAAGTAGAAACATCTAAATCCTTATCTAAGATTTTCTTCTCCTATATATATAGGGTTCTGGCAACAGATCATCTGCAGCTGCTGAATATGCTCAGTAATAATAATTAAAAAAAATGTCATTATAATTCAGTGTGCTTTCTCCCTAGCTGATATAAGTACCCAAGAAGTTTTGAAGACTACTTTGTATCTGTTCGTGTACATCAGAAACAAGACATTTTTCAAAGCTGTACAAACATTTTATTCCCTCTCTTCCTGGACTGGCCTCAGCTTTAGCTATGAAGTTATTTTTAACTTACCTCTACTATTTGTTTTCCTTAAATGCACTTGTCACCATGATCCTCCCTCAAATTAGGACTATCTTCCTGATTAAGCAGGCTTCAATTTACATACTTGATAGTTTAGTGATTACTGTGCTCAAATAGCAAACTGTTGCAGTTGTAGGGAGACTTGCAAACACAACCCTTAAGAGTGCTGCCCGGCTGAGCGCACAACAAGCAACTTACCCCTATTTATCAACTGAGGTCAGTCTGACCTATGCCACCTGAAGGACTAAATGAGCAAAATGAAAAAAATAAAATATCTAATTTATTTGCCCAAGCAAGTCACTTATCTTAGAGCTGCTAAGTGGGTGGAAGCTACAAAGTGCTAATCAGACATTGCACAGGAGGTGAGCAAGGAGAACTATCTGGTCTGAGCAGCCACGTGAGCCTGGGCCAGAATATGCTGCTCCAATTACTGCTCTGGAGTACGAGGTTTGCCATAGCAAGCTCAGGTTCAAAAGCATCGCCTGTGAGTTGCAATGACTAGGAGGTGGAATAACAGAGAGTAAGAATGCAGCCAATCCCTTCAGACCAGTCCTAGCTCTGTGCAGGTGATTTTATATTTCTAAATGTAATGCCTGAACACATTATACACTAACGTTAAGATAGAAAAATACAAGTTAAAAGCTCAGCTTGTCCAACCCCCTAGTCATTTATTGCACTCAGTCAGTGAAAAAGCAACCAATTAGTATCACTATCCCAGCTGTCCAATATGTTTACACAAAACCAGCGGTGAGTATCCAGATTCCTCAGTCGTTAAAACGGTTGTCAGAAAGCAGCAAATGACATACTACTCCCCAGACAAAGTTTAATGAAAGGATTTCTGTTGTGCAGAATGACAAGGCACCCAGCTGCTCCAGCCAGTGTCATCAGCAGCCTGCTCTGACTGTGCCTTCCGCCCAGGGACAAGTCCCCAAGAGATCCAGTTCTTGCCTACCCATTCCTAGCCTCCAGCCCTCTAGCCTTTGGTTAAGTAAGTCACAGTTTACTCTCCGAACAGCTTGTGCTGTCACGTATGATGTATTAAATCAAGATAACTGTTGGTAAAGATTCAGAATATTAAAAGCTGTTTCTTAGGGCATTAATAACTGTGATGGAAAATTCCTTTAAAATTACAATGTGGGCATATTATCTTGGCAAAGACAATAAAGCATCATGGAACTCTTACAACACCAGGCAATCTGCAACTTCCAAGGCCCCATAAAAGGAGCTGATAATAAGAATGAAGAATATCTTTTATTTGTAAATACTACAAAGTCAGCATATACTGACACTGACTTTTATTCATGATTAATCTCACCCTGAAATGCATTATACTTGCCAAATTTAGGTTTTCACCCACCCATAAATGGACCCTCAAGCAGAGCTTAAAATTTGTCCCCTGTAAAATATTGTTCCTTGGGGTGAAGGTAGTGTTTCCTCCTTTGCCAGGTTTGGATGGAACCAGATGGAAGCCTTGAAGCCAATGCTTTATAGGAAGGAAATGGAAAATGGGACAAAAAGCAGGGTAAGTCTGTAAAGAAGTCTTGCCTAAATAGCCATACATACTTACTGTCACTTAGTCCTACATTTCTGAATTACAGTAAGAAAACCGGTATAGGTCCAAGTACCAAATTATTACCTAAACTAGAGAAAATGGGGGGGAGGGAGAAGGTGTGAATCAGTAGATCATAAATAATTTTGGTGAAGTTGGATAAGCCATTGGCTAAAGCTGACATTGCCAGTACTACTGAAAGGAAGGCCAAAACAACCACAAAAATCACCAGTCTGGACAGGTACCACTTACGTGGTAGCTAAGATCAGTTTCACTGATGGCCTTAGTGAAAAGCAGGCTGATGACACAAAGAACAAACAACAGCAGAAGGGAAGGCAGGGACAGCAGAGCGAAAACCAGATTTCAAAAGACTGGAGTAATAGAAGAGCTCATAATCCAGTTTCACAGTTAGGAACCAGTAAGTTTTCATGTTAGCTCATGAACTGAAACAGAAAGATTCAGTATTAATTGCCAGTCACTCAGCCACCACTGTAATACAGCCAGAAAAAAACACATGTAATATGAAGACAGCCATCAAGGTAGTGCCAGAGAAAGACTGGGAAGCGTTAACACTATCAGAGTAAACAACAGTGTTTTCACACCTGCAACATCCTACACAGTTCTGGACTGCCGTTTTAAAGAAGAAAGCTCAAAATAAAACACACAATGAGGACTATCAAAACATTATGGGGAAAGTAGACTTATGGAGCGGGGAAACTAAAAGCAAAACTTGTTCCTTCAGCAAAACCAATGGTGAACTGGCATACATGAGCCTTGTATCAATACACCAGGTGGAATGAGAAGAGCTACTGAAACAGAACAACAACACTAGGCACAAAACCCAGACAAAAATATAAAACGTCTCTGAGCTGGTCATAAATGGGTACACACATACTGAATAACAGGGCTCCAAAAGTCACCTGAGAGAAGGGGGACATGAAACCTAGCTACCTTTAAGATGCTGCTTGAAAAGCCCATGTAACAGATCTGATGTGGCTGTACACAACAGTAGTGACCTGACTGACCCAAAGGCTTCTTTCTGCCCTATAAATGGAAGCAGTGCACACCAGTGGCCTGTGCTGCCAGTTCCTTTGAGATGAGATCTTTCTGCTGGAACAGCACCACAAAGCTGAGGTCAGAGACTCAATTGCCTGATGGGAGCTTCCTAATACACCCGGTCTGTAACTGGAGAGCTGATGTGGAATCTCACGGGGCTGCAAGGCCATGCCTTCCACTGCCTGCAAGAGCCTTCCCACAGGAGAGGTGTGCCATTCGCCTTTAAACAGACACCCAGGTGTCTTGCTGTGACTGTGGAAGTATCCACTGCCCTAGAGAACTGCTGTAGCCCCTGAAAACCACTCTCCAGAAGATCATCCTATAAAACAAGCTAGAAGAAAGGTGAATTTAAGACAAAAGATGAAAAGAATACACTCAGTATCTGAAGTGACTGAATACATGGAAGCTTCTTCAATCACCCTATCCATGGACGATTTGATTCTGCTGAAAGATACTCTGCTTCAGTCCAGTAACTGCTGTTTCCAAGACAGGAGCGTACAGAAGTGGAAGACATTGGCTCGGTCTACGCTAGAAGTCTGCTGTAGAAATCTTTGCCCTTTGAACTTTCCCCATCCAACTTGTACTACTTTGTTCTAGGGAATAAAACAGACTTTGGTGCCAGACAAACCCACTGGTTGTTCTAAAAATGAAAGCATCCAAATATCAGTGGTGTCCTTAAAAAGAATAATTTGTCTTATAGGAGGAACCAGGACTATCACAGAAAGGAAAGACTTTTTTTTTTAAAAATATTTTTTTTGGAAAATTTTTTGGCATAAGAAATACTTAGTTTTATTTGATTATGGGAGATCCTAATGCTTTCAGAAATATTATATAAGCCTGTATAAACTCCCTTAATTCTTTCTTAACGATTCACATCTAAAAACAGGCAAAAGATCAAAGATACTTAAGCATTTTCATACTTCACCTGATACAACACTACATGGAAGAGGTTTTGTGTTGTGTTTTCAAATGCTTTCAAGACTTACAGTCTTACTAGAAACCTTTAAAATCATAATTAAGGGCTTCCAATCTACCAGTTATTGTGAACAGACATACACTAAAGTGAGCACAGTGCTCCAGCAACCGGATACATGGTCAGAAGTTCAGCCCCATTACAGAAAGAGGAAAATTTAAAAAAACGGATAAACAAGGGAAATAAGGTTTCAAGAATCTGGCAGTTTATACAGTGCTTTTCACTAACAACAGGAAGATTAAAAAAAACCAAAATCCTGTACTACAGGCAGATTGAAAGCACATAAGAAGGACTATGCTGTTTAGAGGCTAGAAGGAAGCTGAGAGGCTACATGGTAAGTGTGCAGTGTTAATGAACCTATAGAGATGGCAAGTCCTAATTTAGATAATGATACAAGTAACACAAATATTTATGTTCACCATAAATCATGCAATTTATCCAAAATATTTAAGTGACTTAAGCAATGTATATTACCTGGATGAGGTCTTGAAAATGGTCCATCTTTAGCTTGTGTAACTCCAAAACATAAGAAAACCAAAATACTGGCAACAATACCTCTGAAAGTGAAAAACAGAACGAACTGTTTATATTGCTTCATCTTCCTAATGAAACTGTAAATTATATTCTTTGATGTATACAATGTCTGGTATTTCTTAACTACTAAACGTGTACATTGTAAATAGATGCCTTTTGGAAATTATGTTTCAGGGAAACGGGCAGGAATTCCTGCACTTTTAAGTATGGTTTCACGACAGACCATCTCAAACCCCAAAGTTTACCCATCCATCCTTCCTCTACACTAACTGTACGCTTCCATTCCTCCCATTTTGAGGCTATTTACTAGTATCTGGCCAGCCAGGCAAGGAGTCTGATCTGGCTGGGAACTCCTCCAGCAAAAACAAAACAAAAGGAGCAGTTTCTTGATCCACATGATAAGCCTTAGCCTGCAGATGATCATGACATGCACAGTGAGTCAAACACTTCCCTACATCTTTGAGAAGTTTTTATGCCCACTTTGTCAGAAAGACATTTAAAATTTAGCAGTGAGAACACTCTCAAGTTAGAGAGCTTCTCATTGCTCCAGTAAAACTTCAATGAAATTTAAAAACTAACTGTTGAACGTGTCACCACTCCAAAACAGTTTCTTTGTCAACCAAAGACATGAAGCTTGAAAGACCAGGCCAGCACTGCTGCTGTTTCAAATAACACAGAGCCTAACAGAATGTACCAGAGACATTAAAGAAAAAAACCCAAACATTTATCAGACCATGAGTCCAGGTATACCAAAGACCCACAACCTCATCCCAATACCCTAAGCCCCGACCTACAGAGTTTTCTCCCAACCTCAGGAACAAGGACTGCCACAGTCCTGCTGGCTGCCGCCTTCTGGGAGGCAGCACTTCTGCACATGACCAGAATGAAATGGTGCAAGGGCTGATCTGACTGAAAACTGTCCTAGGAAAAAAACAGCTCATGTTCAGTTGGCGTAGCTCATCACTCTTGCAAGGGTGGAACACAGCAGCACCCATTTAAGGCTAAAACGTCAGCTTAAGCCATGGTGGAACTGAACCCTTAAGGGCAGACAGAAGAGATTTTTACCGACCAAACAGCAAACTAAGCAAGCAACATTCAAATTTGAAACCCACTAATTAAATGCAGTATGTTTTTCATTAAAGTTTTGTTTTGCAAGTAAAAGAAAAATGAGAAAATGCAAACAGTCATATCTGAATGTCCGCCCCTTGCTGTCAGGAGCGCCGCTCCTTCAGCATGCGGAACAGACCCAAAGAGACTGAGACACCTTTAGGTAGGTGGTCTGGCATTTAATTTCAAGATACCTAACATCAACTTAAAATTTTCTTGAGATTTTAAGTAACTGAGATTTTAAACAGCTCACGTGCACAAAACAGCATTGTTTTTTCAGGGGTCACCTCTTGTTTTTCATGAAGACAAGTTGGTCAACACCTGGGCATGTTCCTTTAGCCGTAATGGATGAAACTGTTTTGCTTTACAGCAATCCCCAAATGCTCTTTTTCCTACATCTGAACTCCCAACAGATCTTTAATGCTTTCTCATATTACTGGCTCAGAGGCTGGCTGAAGAGATAGATAACTGAGAAATACCTCACTACACTGCACAGTAAGTGCAGGCCATGTTTGCAGTAAATGATGCAACCCTTGACTGTAAATAAAACGGCTCTGTTTGCAGAAGCCAGGGAAAATAGCCAATGATTTTGCTTTTATTGAAAAATGTTAAGTACCAGAAGCAATAGTAGAATATTCATACTTAAAACATTTCAAAAGCTTCTTTCAAAACAGAAATCAAAAGTATTTATGAAAACTATTCTGCCACATTCATTTTTTGAGTATAAAAAGTGCTTCCTGAAAATAAAAATGGGGTTTACTTAACAGATGTAGTCTGCATTCTGTGTCATGTAACAATGCACAACTCTTTGTTCACAACCACTGTGCTCAGCCACGAACCAGGATGTCCAAGAGCATTGTTTTAGGCCTTGTGAGGGTATTTTTTCCAAAGCTGGAGACCACCTGAATCTAAATCACACCATTTAAGAGTTATGCTCGTTTTTCTAAAATCCACTCTCAGCCAAACAGCAGATGCCACAGCTGTGCTGAAATAAGCTGGAGTTTCATACTATTTTACTTCAAGCTCACCATGGGAAGTTGTGAAGAAAGTCACAAGTCTGCACAATAACCATACCAGCTCCATCATCTTTTTTTTTTTTAGCGGTGGTAACTAAATTCCTCCCCGTAACATTGTTACACTAGCCTCCTTATGAAGCTTTCAAAGCCTAACCAGCAGCTTGGCCTGCTGGCTTACCATGGCTTGAGGTAGGAACTTTCCTAGGATTTGAGAGGGGGTTTCTTCAAACTACCACTGCAGGCAGTCTGGATGGACATGACTAATGTATTTTCTTGAGCTAATGTATTGCCCTGAGCTAATGTATTTTCTTGAGCAGCAGATTTGGAAGACCCTAATTAGTAAAGTGTGCCTACAAAAATAATTTTAGCACTTAACCAAATAAGAAAGGGAAAACATGGCAACAGTTTCATTAGTACAAACAAGCTATTCTTTGTGTTATTTAAGAGTTGATTCAGAGACACAAGACAATGAAGCTTGTCTATGAGTATCTGTGTATCATCTTTTGGCTTTCAATGAGACAGCTCCCACTCCCTGTCCCTTCCCTGGCTGTAGCTACAGTAATGTGACAGGTACAATCCCTTGGGCAGTATCACAAGCTGAAGAACAGCTAGACTGGCAGATAGAGGTCTAGCCTCCTTGTTACCTGGTTTTGTGTGGGGGTATTCAGCAACAGGAGTTGGAGATCATCAACTTGCAAATACACATACACACAGGTTTGTTACCATGGCTGAGCAGTGATCAGTTATTGCCAAAAACTAGTGTAGAAAGGCATGTTAGAAGAGAGACTGTTTCATGGCTTGAAATTCAATGTACAACCCTAATGCACACAGGTTTTTTTAAACCTGAATGTGATTTTTATATGGAGAAAATTATTAACCTTTTTTCCCCAAGAACCCCTGCTCAGCATTTGGGAGATGTGGATTTCTTCCACAGCCATTATATGCAAAGGAGGCTGCTGCATATTTATTTAGCTACCCTCAAAGCTGGAGCTCAGTCCTGTCAGCTCCTCCTGGGTGCTTAAGGGAAAAGAAGCAAGGCTGCTTTGAATGCTGTAGGAACTGTGTGAATAAGACGACTCATCGATCAGACAGGCTTTGAGCACATCTCTTTGGCTAACAAAGTAAATTTTCAACTGTCTTTACAACAGGGGTGATCTGATCACATATATCACATGACCATATCATGATCTGTGTGTATGATCCTCATGAACTTTGACTAATTTACACGTAAAACATTTATAAAAAATCTTACCTTAAAAAAAAATAATTCCTCCTTTAATTGCCCTAACATGTTGCAGGAAGACTGCACTCAAATGTCAGTGTATAAACAAATGCAAATATAAATCTCAGCTATAGATACCACACCCCATGATCTCATAGGTTCACGCTCTAGTTTGTTTTCTGTCATTCATTTCTCCTGATGACTTAATGCATAATCCAGCCACTCGACCTGCCCTCAGCTGTTTCTCTGAGTGACTGGATGAAGATGGGAGCCTCAAATGACTTCTTACTACTTTAAGCTGGTCCAGGAAACACAGCAACAGCAGCTAGCATAGCACAGCAGTTGGCAGAACTTTAATTTAATGTTCTGCCCTAAGCACCTAATGCAGTTCACAGGCACTCTGGCACCTCTCAGCAAGAGCTCAAAAACAAAGGAGGTTTAAATGTTTGCAAGCATGTATTTAGCTAATTTGCAAGCATGTATTCACCTAAGCACTGAAACACTGCTCCACTGTCATTGTGCAGTAGTTGGAAATAAAAAAGCATGACAGCTAGAGACACTGCTCATTGCTAATAAAACTACTTCTGTTCATTAAGCAGGCAAGCGTTCCCATGAAGTATTTGCACACAGTGACAGCCTCATGCAAGCCAAAATTTTAGATCAAAACACACAACAGTTCTACGTTAAGACTGAAAAAAATCTCAGGGTAGGATAAGGTATTTTAAGGTACAGAAGCAAAAATTAAAAAAAAAAATCTGTGAAAATTAGAGATATGGATATACTTATGCATGTTGTGACCATCCTACTCCTGCTCTGAAATGCCTCTTTTTGTTCAAATACACACTTAAAGAGCCACATAAAATCGGTCAGGAGCAACAATATATAAGCAAATAGCAGGGCACACAGATACTAAAGAATGAAGAACAATGGTTGGGACATGAATTGAGCTGGAATCCTTCACATTTAATAGTGCTAAACTTGGCATAGCACTTACCTCAAAGACCTTAGAAAAGAGACTTAACTAAGACCAGATTGGAGTTCACTGAAAATTGACTCTGCTACAACGTGGGCTGAACAACACACACTTCCATCCGTTCTGTAAATCAGGGCCAAGGCAACAGAAGTAAAGCTTAGGAAAGGCCCACAGGATTCATGCGTTATGTCTGCACTGATCGTTAGCTTGGAAAAAAGTAACAATTTGGTGGAGTTAACTACTGTCTCAGAATTTGGCAGGTAGCTTGCACGACTAAGGCAATAGCATAAGGGTGCAGCATGAGTGGAAACAGAGATGCATCCTTCTAAACCCGTATCAAAATCCAGTATTTGAGAAGACTGTATACAGTTCTCAGGGTGCTGCTTTTCAAGTATTCTTGACATTACAGGCAGTATTCCACAACCAGAAATGCAGACACAATGATTAAATATTTGCTGCTCATTGCCTGGTATGATGCTGTTAAATTGATTTTAACAACTGAGCACATTATTCCCTGCACTGAATATGCAAGAAAGCAACTTTTGTTTCATGAAAGAAAGGTTAATCTTCTGATTAATCTTCTCTGGTTTTGTTTTTATTAAAGTAGTAAAGGCTCTAATCTCAATAATAAGATATTCCACTGAGTCACCTTAGATCTGTATTACTCCCTAAGGATGTGTCATCACTTCTCTTTCAGCATTTCCCCTTCTTTATTGTGAACTGTCATTCCAGAGGATACCATGCCTCCATCCATTCCCTAGACTCACTCATTATAACCAGGAATAAAATGTCATTTGTTCACACCAAAGCCTTACAGAAATTTTCCCAGCTCCAGACAGGGCACTGAGTTCCAACTTGTTCCATTTCACCCACACATACAAAAATACAAACCCTCAGCTTGTTACACCCGTGAGCATGAATTAATTTAGCTACAACAATTGTGTAACTGACAGAATAATATCCAAGATTATCTCAGGAAATACCCTAATTCCTGCATCTCTATGACAATGAATACTACATCCTGAGTCACTTTAAAAATGTAAAAAAAAAAAAAAAAAAAAAAAAAAGGAATAAACCCTTCAAAAGCGGGGCGGGGGGGTGGGGGGGAAGAGCATTACATTTAAGAAACCA
>JAVJGJ010000002.1:17577934-17588462 GCA_035590215.1 Microhierax caerulescens | reverse complement strand
AGTATTGTAGGCTGTATCTTGTGGTGTTTCTTCAAGCAAGGTTACGTAGCCCAGCGCACATGTGAGGATGAACAAGACTGTCAAGGTATGAGCTCTCCTAAAATTTAGAAGAAAATAGACATCAGAAAGCAGAAAAACTTGTATCTTCACCTGTGAACGAAGCCTCAGCAAGTCCAATACATAGACAGCACTCAATAAAGAAGTTTTATGGATTGCACAGCACAGAAAAAAGAATTTACAATGACACTAAGTTTATTTAGCAGTCCATTGTGCATTAACATTTGACAGAAGCCTACCACCAGAATGGATCTTGCTCATTTTCTCTCCAGTGCTTTGAGTTAAGAAAGATTTGGACAAACACATTTTTGCCAAGTAAACAACAGCAACTTGAAAAAAAATTAGCACCAACTGCACCTAACACTTAGATGTGAAAACCTCCAGATTTCTCTCCTGGTTTGTCAGGTACATACCTGACTGTGCTGCTGCACAGCTGTTTCAAAGCCTATTAATAAAAACAGCAGCAAACTGAACATACTCTTAAAGACTAAACAGAAGGGAATTCACTCTAGGCATGGGAATGCCACACTACAAGAAAAACCAGTCATTAAAAAAAGAAAAAGAAAACCAAAAATCTCTGAATAAGAACAGCTGCAATTGCAAGAATCATGATGCTGCCCCCAGATGCCTTATTTCCCCCTAATTCTTACAGTTTCATTTCATCTTGGGTCCGAATAGCAGGTGCAGACTAACGGCTAGAGGTGTGTGCCCGCAGAACTATATTTTGCCACCTCTACACAAGGGGTTTCTGCTGGAACAACCGTGTCTGCAAAGCTCCACAGTAAAGCTTGGTGGTTGTTCTTCTACCCGTGTAATATAGTGGTAACAGGCAGAACAGTGGTAACTGCTGCTGTGCACGGAGTCACAAGTTCTCACTTCCCCACCCATGAGTCCATTTGCTTACACTGATTTTGGTGAAGCACTTAACATGTGAAAGCAAAAAGAGCTAAGCACACAGAGCCAGACGCAGGGATCGAGACCTTACTGCAGCTAGTTAACATGCATACACGTACACCTACTGATTATGACACACATAATATTCTTACATTGCACTGTCTGCATTTTTTTAAAGTTGAAATTTCCTTCCCTAATGAGAAGGTGTTTATTGTTTTCAGTGGAAAACTTACCTGACCTCAGCTCGCAAGTATGGGAAGTCTGGCCATTTAAATCAAACCATAAAGACATGAGTTCTGTTTTAGAGGGGTACATGACGTCTCTTTAATATGAATGATTAAAATAACACAGGTTAAAGGATCAAGCTTAAAGAACAGAAAAACTGTAAATGAAAATTACTGTATGTGACAAATATTTGTGCATACCGATTCTTTTTACATTTTCTTTTTGTATTATATTGTAATAGAAGCTAGCTTTACATTTCTGTTTTGTGCCAAAAGACCAAAGTTTGTATAAATGTTCAAGCTGTATGGTACATGATAAACTGGGATCACCAAGGATTTTCAAGAAGTCCACTAACTTACCTTTAAATGTCAAACCCATTAATCTACCTAAAATTGCTCTGAAAGTTAAGGCAAGTGTTATTTTGAACTACAAATCCAAAACACAGCCACTTCTCACAGCATCCTTTTAATCCCACTGGAAAACACAGGCAATACCTCATAAGCAGATGCAATCCTCTTCAGCCACTGCTAAAAAGGTGTTCGGCATTTAACACTATCCTTCCTTGCAGTCCAGAGGACACAGACTAACCAGCTCCAGGGAGGGAGGAGGGGGGAAGGGGAAAAAAAAATAAAAAAAAAATAGGGAAAGACCAACGAGTATTTTCAAAAGTAGCAAGGAACCAACATGTCAAAAAAATATACATAAAGGCTTTGCAGCAGCAAGCTTCCTGCTCAACAGATGCATTTTCCCTTCGACTTGCCTCCCAGGATGCCAAATAACAGGTGATGCAGGCATCACATACTCCACATTCATTTAACAGCCACGTGACTCGGGGCCTATTTTGTAACCAACAGTAGTTCAAAAAACTAAATACAGTACTCTCAAAGGAGGCAGTACAGCAGGGGACTGAATTAAATGCTCTAATTCACTTAAATCTGACCATGGTCTTGTTTGCTGCATTTTTACAGATATATATATCTATAATTAATAAAAAAAACAAAACAAAACACCTGTATTTTGATCATAGAAAAAGGTTACATTAACTGCTAGGCTATGTATTATATTTTAAGCTTTGTTTTATTGTTTACTTCTTGAAATTAATATTTAAGAAGCTGCTAAAATAAATCTAGACATGCTGCCTTCTATCTCACCATTGCACCATCTGAACACCTACATGAAGTCAGTGACCTTTTCAATGCTTCAAGTGTCATGTAAATTGCCAAAAAATCAGCTATTAGCACACATCTTCATTTAAACTCATCTAGAAACTTGTCTACTAGAACAAGGATGGTCGGGAAGTTTGTAGCAAAGTAAACAGTCAGCGTTCAAGAGCTTCATGAGCCCTGCTTTCCATTTATTTTTGGTGCCGCAACCATCAATTTGAAATTCAGCAAGCTCCCCTGTTTAACGAGCAACAACAGGCTATACATCTCATAATTTCCCTTTTAGCCCAGTTTTGATTTCCAACTGAAGCCAGATGCCCTTGCAGTAACTTTTCAAGCTGGTTAGTCATACAAAAGTATTTTCAGTCTAGCATGAAATCCAGAAGCTAGGATGAAAGACTTTCTAGATTGGTTTGTCCTCTGCAAAGAGCAAGTTGGCAGCTCTAATCAGAAAATTGCAAGTCATGACAAAGCGATGACAGCTGCTAGAGGTAGCAGAACATCATGCAAACCTACCCATCAAAGAAAAAAAAAAAAAAAGCAAGCAACATACACACCCTATCCTTCCACAGCTTGAGCCACAGTCATATGGAACAGGACAAAATGTGAAGCAGTTACAGCAGGCAGAAAAATTAAGAGCATACAAAAGTACAAGTGAAGTCAGGATGAATTAAACTGCATAAAGAGGGATTACTTTCATCTCTACATACACTTTGAAATAATACAGCAAGAGGAAGACAACACAGCTAAGAGCATCCCCAGCAAGGTAAGCGCTACAGGAATTACGTAGAAAGGCTTATGTTCTCCTAGCCTGGAGTCTGTGCAGCCTGAAAAGAGCTAAGCTAAGCAGAGCAGGCATCTTCCCCTTGGAATTACACAGGATTTGGGGCAAAACGCAGGTACAGACTGCAGCCAGTTCTAGGAGGGGTTATGTCAAAACATCTGAGAAGGCAGTGCCTGAAGTATATGCATATAAAAATATGAAGGCCAGGAAAGTCAAAGAGAATTCACGACAAACCTCAAACTACTAAAAAGCTAGAACGTTCCATTTTTCTGCGCTAGCATTTTTCCATCTTTTTATATCTTACATCTAGCTTTTTCCCCATTTCAACACTGGGGCATTTAAATGAAATAGTTTGAGTCTTGTTTTCACAAAAATACCTGCCCTGCTAACTCAGTTAAACACCAAGTGAGATCAATTAGGCAGTCCCGCAGGCAGCACCCGTCGCTGCAGCTCTCACAGGAGTGGGGCCTTTCCACGGACTGCAGTTAAGTTCAATTCTAACTTCTCTTTTTCATGGCAATTCAGTATTCTGTCACATTCAGAAACTGCAGGTTTTTCAAGAAAATTACTATCAGAGCTTTTATTTTCCAAAGAAAGTGTATAACAAAAATGACCTAAGGAAATTTTTAAGAATCTCTTTTTGGGCGAGATTCGGAGAGATCGGCTGCCGGGGCAGGATAGAGGGAGTCATGCCCCACAGAGCAGGCAGTCCGTGGCCTCATTTCATCTCCAACACAAACTAAAATCAGCTTAAGTGAATGGGACCGCACCCTTATTATCCATTGCTTTGCATTAGTGCTTCTGCTTGTCATAAATGATGCAATAACTACAATAAAAACAATAACTATCGCTGAGAACACCATACCAAGGATTTATTTATTCATCTTTTTGTCACTTCTCTAAGTGAAATAAAATTCCAAAGAACAGCCAGCATAGTTTGCATCTTTGGTTTAAAAAGTTACATTAATATCTACTGCTAGAGAAAGAATCTGTCAACAAAAACAACCAGTCCTATCTTAGCCTATCATCAACTTTTTCACAAATAAATATTTTTTTTTCTTTATTCCAATAATGGTAAAGTCATAAAAGCATTTCTGAAAGAGATTTTAAAAGATGAACTAATGTTAAAGCTCTCTACTCTTCATATACCAACACATCATCTGACACATGCTGGGAATTCTAAGAAAATAGGACAAACAGACAGTACAACAAATCTACTACTTCAACAGCAGGATAGCGCTCAAGTTACCGTGAAGAATAGGATACAGGAAAATACAAATAAAGTTAATAACAATTTAAAACTGACCAAGATTTTGGCATGCAAAATCAAAATTGTAATTAACAGGGAAATAATCCTGTCTGGATACAGAGAGGTTTTTGAAACCTTCAACAAAATTCAACCTTGGTCACAATCTTGATAATGCATCCAGAATTAGGGACTTGAAACCAAGACACTCATGTTGCACGTGGTCAAAGCAAGCAGTCAGGCCTCAAATTAATAAAAAAAAAAAAAAAATTCAGGCCAGTTTGTGACATGAGAACTCTCTTATCCACCTAGATCACAAAAAAATAATCAGTGGCAACCAAACCCCAGTACGTACTTTGTATGTGATACTGCCAGAAACCTCCAAGCATCTACATCAGTAATGCAACAGAAACATGGCTGTTGGTTTCAAGCTGTAGGCTGTGTTTTAAAATCTGTTTAAACTCCCAGAGATAATAAAAAAGTACCTATTCTTAGACTAGCTACAAGTCTTCAGCACATCTATAAAGATACACAACGCTGATTAAATTTCTGTATGTACTTGTGACACTCCAAAATAGTAACATTCATTTTCCTTCCCACAAGTTGGTGCCTCTCATAAAGCCATCGCTCAGTAAGCAAAGCACAGTAACACATACCTCCAGAGAAACCCCAACAATGGATTAGAAAGCAAAGCTTCAGCATATCAGTCATTTTCCTTTGAATGAGGAGAGAAAAGACAAAGTTTTCATTCATCAACTCTTACAGAGTTCACAAGTTAATCAAAGTTCCCAAAATAATCCATTTTAAATATTAAATATTTTCACGTGTAAACCTATTGAAAACTTTGTTTCAGGTTTTATTTCAAAACAAGACAGTGTGACTTTGTGTTACAGATAACACAGTTTAAGTAGGTCTTGTGAAAAAATGGCAATAAACAGGAATGGTAGGCAGGTGCCTTCGTGCCAGACTTAACTACATAAATCACAGAGCTAATTTTTCTGGCTGATTTGTTTTGTAAACCGCTGTAGAACTCAAGTCATGACAGCACTCTGATGGGCCCAGAGCTGAACACCAGCATGGAAGCAGGTCTCTGTAGGGGCTCCCACCATCCCAGTGCACACTCACAAACTCTTTCCGTGCACAAGGCACACCATTGCAAGGAAAGTGATTTCCCCAGGGTGCCATTAATCCTGCATGCTCCACTCATACCGCACGTCTTTATTTCATCAGATACTGAACACTCACTCGTACTGCTGGGGGAGGAGGGGGGGCTGCCTCTGTGCTCCCCCCTGAAAAGCACCCCTGGGAATCCCAGGCTGACTCCCATCAGGTTTCCCCCCATGCTCCTTAGAACTTCTGGAGCGTGTTTAAACAAAACAGACCGATACAGAGAAAAAACACTAGGCCTAAAGCCCCAGGGTGGGACACTGAACTCTCACAAGGTCTCTGCATAAAAAGGTATTTCTTCCACACTTCTAGCTTACTTGAAACCTTCTACTTGAAGGAACTGTGTAATCCTTTCAGGAAATAGTTATGACACTCTAATAATACAATTCTCAGGAGACAGCTACCCTCATCTGTGACAGGAGTTAATACACCCAGCTGACAAACATGGCTTAGTCTGATTGCACAACTGCCTCCTGGATGTTCTAGCAACCGGACACTGCCAGGGCAAAGCCAAACACTAAAAAAGCACAAGCTGGCTGACACATCAGTAGCCTGATGCAAGACTTCTCTGCTCAAGTTAAGCAACATGCTTGAACTTGGTAATTTCTGACCAGGTAAAGAATCAGACGAGTGGATCAGCAAATATAGCACCTCACCATGGCCTGCTTTAAAGCAGCAAGCTTTTAGAACATGAAAAAAAAAAAGAATCCAGCAAATGTTCAGTTTCCAATGGGCTTGAGGAATGTTGTCTTGGAGGTGCTGCTGCCAACCCTCACAAGAGGGGTGCAGAAAAAAGCTCCTGCCAATTTGCAGATCTTCTATTGCCCTAATCTCGCTCTCAATGTTCATCTGTTCCTCCAGCCAGCCTTTTAGAAAATCTCATGCTGCTGTAAATTTAGTTTTTTGGAGATAAGAACAATGTGCAAGGAATGTCTAAGCAATACCTTGGTTTGAATAGCAATCCTGTATTTCCAAAAATGGCTGGTTTGCACACACGTATCCTCACTTCCAGAGAAATGTCCTTGGGTGGGCCATCAGGAAACATTTCTCACAATACCGAATAAAACCAAAGAAACATCCAGGCAGAGGCATCTACAGGCTACTTTTTCCTTAGCTGCAATTTCTAAGCTTTTTGCACCAAACAGGCTGAAATAATTCCTACAAAAGCTGTACTAGCCCATAGACTCTTCTACTGAGCAATTCCTTCTTTCCTGTTTTTTGGGTTTTTTCTCTTTTTTTTATTTCCTGAGCTCCATAGATCTCTACTGCCACACTATGACCTAAGTAACTAACATCATATACACATGATGGCAATATAGAATTATTTAATGTGAGAGACAAAAACATATCAATAACCAGAGTTGGTTATTTAATTAAAGCTAATTAAATTCACATTAAAATGTAATTAAATCTAATTAAATTCACATTCAAGTAAAGATTAGTAAAAGCAGTTAACCCATACAGTCAGTGTAATGTGGTGGTAAAGATGTATCTGGCACCTCCCAACATCTTCAGATCAAGACTGGATGCCGTCCTGGAAGATATGCTTTAGTTAAGTACAAGTTATGAAATATAGATAGAAATCAGGGATAACACAAAAGTTTAGGGAGGAAATAATAAACAGTAACTAACTGGGTGATCCCAAACTGGCAATCCAAGGCCAGACTGGCATGAAAACACTCAACACCACACCATCTTCTGCTGCCTTTCACTGACTCCTAGGAACAGGAGGAACCTTTCCTCTTCTCTTCAAAAAAGATGCTGCACATCTCCACTTTTATAATTTATTTATTTTGTTTAGTGGAGAAAAATCAATTTACTATTTCACCGTGCTTTTTTGCTCCTCCACAGAAAGACACCCATCTCTTCTTTTTCCAGCTTCAAGTATCTTTAGGCATCTGTCACTGTTGTAGCACACAGGTAACAAAACCCAGCTTCTACTGGATTCACCCTTACCCACGCAGAACAAAGTGTAGCAAAAAACCTGTAAGACACATCAGCACTCACTCATCTACAGGTTACAGAAACAAAGCCACAGAGATGTGGTGGAAAGTTCTGTGTGGGGATATTTAAACGAACACATACAACCGGTGGTTTTTGCATGCTAGCTCAGTAAAAATATCAGCTCTACTGTGCTTCACACAGTACGAAAAATAGAAGTCAAAATCTCAGGCACAAAGAGGTTCTTTGTTTGCATTCAGAAAGCCAATTCTGTAAGCAGACAGGCAAGAAACAATCAAAGGTACTGGAAACAACAGTGAACATGTTTGCCTAGAACAGCAGCTTGCTAGACAGGCCTGGTATTTCCAGCTCTCTGCTAGTAGGAATAGATGTTCTGAAATTAGTTCAGGGATAAAAGATCAGAGACCACCAAGCTGTTTCATAAAGCTTCTTCCCATTTCCTTTCCTTGACATTTCCCAATGACAAGAAGAGCTGTCGAGGTATACTGACTGAGCAGGTTCCCACAACGTAATTAAAATATAGTATTTTCCAGTTGCAAGTTAAGATTGAATAAGAAATTAAGTATTACACAGCATGTAGCTTGCTTTTCAAAGTTTTAAAAAGATTTAAAGGAGCAGGCAGACAGCTAGAAAGTACCACTTTTCCCAAGGATCGCATTTATAGCCATAAAATTACCTCTGCAAACTGAACTACTTCTAGAATAATTTTTGACTGTGTCTGCAAGTCCCAAATTCTTGAATTTTTCTAAACCAAGCAGGTCATGTGGGTAACCTCATCCCCAGCTTCTGAACCACAAAGAAAAATGGTACTTTCCGTACTTTTCCACACAAAGTGGTAAAGACAGAGAGCACCTACTCCCTTAAATTTCCATTTTCTGTGACCACCTCCATAACATACAGCACAGCACAAGAAGAGTACCAAGGGTCACATGAAGAAAACTTCCTCTGTATAATCTTTATTCTCGGACACTGTAAGAACTGAGTCATTACCAAAGGATATGCTAAAGCACTCAATGCTGTCATGCACGGGTCAAAAGAACAGTAGAAAAAACCCCTCGAAACTCTTACAAGCATTTAAACCCCTGGCTGCCAGCACAAGCGACGCACACTACTAGGGACAATAATATAAAATAAATAGATAAGTTAAGGAACAATTCAACAACATGTGCGCTGCCCTCCTGGAGGGGACTAGCTGACAAAGGGGACGCTCCTTAAAGAACGGCAGCATGCTCAGACTTCCAAAAGAACGATTCATGTGGACAAATTAACTGCAGTTACAGCCTCTATTTTAGGATGACAATTTTGTACGAGTGGCAGACTGCATGCTGGACAGGAAAAAAGGGTGCAACAAGGTGAGATTATGCAGTAAAAACAGCATCAGGTGGTTTTAAGGCACCACAAAACACCTGGCAAGAGCCACCTTAACTAAGACAGTAAGAAAATTACATTTTTACCCATTTTCCATTTATAAGACGGCACTACTCCGCAAACTTCGGAAGGATCCAGCTATTCGACTGCTCACTCAGCCTACATGTGGCAACACTAATGTGCTCTCCAAGAAAGGTCCTCTTGCCCTTAAGACGATGATATCCCTCCACTACACTTGCATATGTCAGACTTCTGCAGAGACCACCCTGCAATCCAGCAGCATGTAAGTGTTTCTTTGCAGTTTGTACCAGCAGAAATGTCACCTAGAATCAGCAGCTTCGTCAAGATCAACACCCTCCGCTCCACTGCTGCCCAGATTGGCAGGGTGAGAGCCAAGCACCCTCCCCCTTCTATTCCTTAATGTCAAACTCGAGCCAAAGCATATCACTCAGCCTGTATTCCAAACAAGGGGCTTCAATGTCAGCTTGCTTTCCTTAATCAAAAGGATGTGCTTTTAACACGCACAGAAAAACGATGCATGTACATGTGTGCTGGAGCGGATTCTGGAACAACTCCAGCAAAAATGGGTTTTAGAAGCACTTTTCTAGGTACAAACACATCTCTTCCTGTGAGGATTGAATTTAACAAAAAACTGATCTGTCCCACTGGCCTAACACAGCCATGGTTTTCTTCACCAATTTTCTGGACTGAGCATACCACAAAACTGTAAGAAATACCTGACCAACAGAACTTTGCCTTAATAACTTCAGCTTTCTATCAGGATTACGGGAAAGAGGACGGACAGAAAAGACCTCTTTGGAGGCTGAGGGAGGGGGTTCTTCCCTCAGTGGTGGGGTTCATAGAAACAGTGCTGATAAAACAAGTGGACTCCAGCACAAAAGTCTGCCTGAGGACACCGACGTGCCACAGCACCTCCGCAGCACTCACCTGGCGGGACCAGCCGCCGGGCAGAGCTGCAAGGGGCGGCTCGCTGGAGGCCTATGGCCAGGGCTGCGGGAGGAGGCGGCACTGCCAAGCGCCAGTCCTAAGTCACCGCTAACTGCCAGGAGACAACGATCAATAGCACCACAACACCAGGAATAACATCTTCACCACAGCCCACAGTTTCTCAATGTTAGCACCGGTACCTCCTGTAGCTCACGGGCTGGGCCTGCTCCCCCCGCCCCGAGCCCCCAGCCGGGTAACCTGCTCCCCCTGCAGCTCCGCGCCGATCGGCCACCGCCGGGAGGCAGCGCCCGGCGCCGGCCCCGGGAGGCGCCTCCGCCAGCGGCGGGTCCTGGCCGGGTTCGCCCCTTCCCCGCGCCCCCCCAACCTCCTGTGCCTTCCCCCCCCCAGCACCCTCCAGCCGCCCCTCGGGGGCTGCGTGGCCCGAATTAGTGCTGGGGGGGCAGGGGGGCGCCGCCGCCGGGGCATCGTCTCCACGGGCGGCAGAGCCGCAGGTTTAGCGGAGGGGGGTGTTGTGTGTGTGTGGGGGTGTATCTCCCCCGCAATGGGGCGGGGAGGGGGGTCACGGCTCCCTCCCCAGGTATTTCCCTTGTCCACTCGGCGGGCAGGGTCGGGGGACACCGGGCACTGGGTGGCGATGCCCAGCCTGGGGGGGTGGTGGACAGGGTCCCCCGGAGCCCCCCGCCCCCCCTCCCC
>JAVJGJ010000002.1:17556610-17575535 GCA_035590215.1 Microhierax caerulescens | reverse complement strand
TGCAGAGTAGGTAGCTCCTGTACCTAACAAAACTTCTATTCCATTGTTCCTCAGCCTTAATGTAACCAGGGGTTCACCTGGGAACGACTCCCCCAGTCCCCTTCAGGACTCATCACCTAATGTCATCAACTTAGTGCTTGCAAAGCAGGATCCAAGTTCCTGGCCTGATGGCATTCCCTCTTCCAGTGTCCCTTTTCCTTAGGGATTGCACATTGGTCCTCTGCCAAACTGGGTTGTATGGGTTGTAGGAAAGGACGTAACCTGCCCTTTCCCCGGCTCCTTCCCTTCCCCCAGTACCCTCTTCCTCTAGCAATTCCCATTGGAGCCCTTGTCAGGGCAGCAATTAACCCATTTAACCTCCCTTCTCTCAAGTTTTCTCTTCTAATCTGTCATGTCTCCTTTTCTTTTTCTCAATTATTAAAAACAGTCCATGCTACTTCCAGCATTTTTTCTGGATCCCTTGAATCTGTCCTTTCTAACTTCTGAAGCTGAAGCCCAAGCTGGACATCCAGGTAGTGTTTTGATAACACCTAAGGGTGGGAGAAGGGAAGCACAGCTCATTGCAAGCGTATCAGGAATTTAGGTGTGTTGACTGACATCCTTCTAGCCAGATAACACAGGAAGGCAACACCCTTTAAACTTTTCTCCTGGGTGGGGGGTGGGGGAAGAAAAACCAAGACGCTGGGAACTGGAAAGAGCAAAAAGTGACTGCTCCACTGCCGCCCAGGAGGAAGCATCCCCACCACTGGCAAGAGCTCCCATGAGATCTTTGGTGAATGGGCCTTGAGGTGGTAGGCATTTGCTTTGTCAGAGGGAAAAATAAAAACAGAGAAGAATGCTATTTTTCCAAGAACATATGAAGGAGGGTAGAAAAAAATGAATAAAGAAAACAGTCCTTTCAGCTGTGACAGAACAGTGCTATGGGCCAAGAATACAAACTTTGCATTTGCAAACTGTAGCAGCATTGTAGCAATATTTGATGCTAAAATTCTGTATCTTTTGGCAAAAGTAACCAAAGAATGCTAAGTAAAGAAACAGGCTTAATTCTATATGCACTTGCTTGAATTACTCGGGACAAGTGCTCTTCACCAGCCTGTTGTACAGCTCCCAGGTACCCCAGACCTGCTTTCCAGTTAGCCCCAGCCCCGATGCTGTGGCTGTCCCAGCTCCCACTTCGCTGTGCAATGAAGCACTCTCCTCTTTGCAGAGGTGGCTTTTGCTGGCACAGGTCTGTAGCCTCCCCACAGAGGGTCTGCCCAGGGGGCAGCCACCTGCTTGCTTCTTCATGCTGGGCTGGGTCTGGGGAGACGAGTGCAAGCATGGGGTGTCGTGAACTCCTGCATCCTCACAGTTCTTCACCACCACCTCGTGGGCTCTTTTACCTGTGGCAGAGCTTTCCAAATTATTCTTTGAAATCAACACGAGGTCAGGCTCTTCAAGCAGAAGAAATCCAAACACAACACGCTGCTCCCAGCTTGCAGGCAGGGAGAACTTTCTGGCCATCCCAACAACGCAGAAAGCACCAGAGGATGCTGTATGGGGAAAAGAGCAGAGAAATGAAACCGAGGAAGAAACGACACACTTACGTGACTGCAAATAAACGAGCTGCTCACACGATGGCAGCAGCCAGCTGGGCCGGGAGCAGGGACCGTGCAGTCCAGTGGCCTCCCGACCTGGCAGCAGGTGCCCCTGGAGCACCCTGAGGAGCACCCCTGTCATCGGTCCTGAACCCCAGCAGGCTCAGCAAGTGCCAGTCAAGCTTCGTGTGCTGGTTCAGCATCACTGGCTTCTGTCTGAAGTTTGTCCTCCCTCTCCTTTTCCAAAAGCAGGTAGGATTCAAGCATTACATTAATTTTCTCCAGCCCATTTCATTCAGCATTTTTTTTCCTGACACCTCTATATCTGGTTTTCACTGATGTTGTAAAAATAAAGACGGGGAGGGAAGTCCCAAATTTCCCTCTTTTTTTTATTTTCCCCACCCATTTCGTGCCACACATTACACAAACCGAATTGCAGTTTCTTGTAGTAGCTAAGGATACCTCCAGTGCTGGGCTCTCATACGAAGCTGAGCAGCCAGCTCCTGTCCTGGAGCAATAACACACCTGGGCAGGACGAAGAACCTCTGCTTCAAATCTGATCACAAGTGACATAAAGGTGGTTCAGGGAAACAGCCCCGCTAACCAGGAAGCGGTGGTTTGAGGCTTAAAAACCTCTAAACAACTTCTTCTGAAGGATCTTTCTTCTTTCATGTCCTTCTAGCCAGATACACAGGAAGGCAATACCCTTTAAACTCTTCTCCTGGGGAAAAAAAAAAAAATCCAAGACACTGGGATCTGAGAAGAGCAAATAAATATTTTAGCACTATCCTAAGTTAGGGATGCTTGCATGCAGGATAGCCTTTGCACTCAGAAGAGGAGCTCCCTGTCAGCAATCATTCTTGTCAGGTAGAGCGTAGACAGGCATCCTCCATCTGGCTGAAGTGGTTTCATATGTGAAAGCCTTCAGTGGTTCGTCACCACTTCCCAAGTGGAAATTACCATCTCCACATCCAACCAGGTCAAGGCAGTGCTCCCATGGAGCCTCAATGGCAGCTTGCCCAGTGCGGGCCAAGCCACTGCCCAGAGTGGCTGGGGTGTATCAGGCTGGTGAGATGGTGGATTAGGATGGGAACATAGGACTGGCCCAGCAGCAACGGAGGCAGCAGGGGAGTGTGATAATATCTTAAATAATTCTAGCTGCTTACGAAAGGTTTGTGTGGTTGCAATACCTTGGCACACGTATGAACCAGAGCTCCACAGCACTTCATGTCTCAGGCAGATTTTTCACCAATAGACTGGAAGGTACATCATCTTCCTCCCCAGTTCCAGTTTTTCAAGCTGCCACCCTCAGCACCAGCCTCCCAAGAGCAATAAATGCTGAGACGGTGCACTGCAGGAGGGTTGGCTGGGAAGGAAAGTGCTGAAAGAGGAACACCATGAATCTAGTCACTTCCCTTCCTACAAAAGGAGCTTTATAAATCTTGCCTAGGCAAAGCCAGATACCTCCTAAACAGAAGAAAAAGCTCACTGTCTCCTTGGAGTGCCATGAGAGATGCTGGAGGGGTCAGATACCTTGGACAAAGTCAACCTGCAGGCACAGACTCACCTTCCCCACTGGCTAGTAAAGCCCACAAGCTTTTGGGACTGCTGCTGGATGCCCACATCCCATTAGCTGGCCTGTCTGGAGAGCAAAGTCCTCCCAGTCCTCCTCGGCAAAGTTTGCAGGACACAACAGATGGTGAGTGACCTGGGCATCCCACCCACACTAACCCCGTTCCTGTTTAACCCAGCAGCACTCACATCGCACAGTCTTTGGTCCTCCCCTCCCGGCCAGCCCTGTAGACGGCCCCTGGGAGGCCAAAGGTCTGCCTGCTCCCTCCCCTGCTCTGCTCTCGATTGCACAGAGGAAATCTGGAAGACAACTTCTTTTTCTTTTCTTTTCTTTTCTTTTCTTTTCTTTTCTTTTCTTTTCTTTTCTTTTCTTTTCTTTTCTTTTCTTTTCTTTTCATTTTTCTTTTCTTTTCTTTTCTTTTCTTTTTTTTTCCTCTATTTAAAAATTTGCAGATCTGGTTCAGAGTCTGTTCAAGGCACTTGGCAAAGCCGCAGAGTGATGCTGGCTTGAATGGGAACAATGGTCTGGAAACGCTGCTGCCTTTCCTGCCAGGACACAGCTGGATTGCCCGCAGGACTGACTTTATTTAAAAGCGACTCACAGCAATGCTGTTGGAGAGCACCAGGGAATCCAGACTGGTTACTGGCCCTTCTGCTATACCCAGGAAAGGCAGCTCTTCCTAGTTTGGAAACTAAAGCAACAACAAAAAAAAAAAAATCCAGAAAACAGATATAAGGAGAGCTGTCAGACCTGGCTTACACGTAACAACCTTTTCACTCATTCTTTTTGTGAAAAGAGTTACACCCTGATCCAAGCCATAGCTCCAGATGGATTGAGCCTTTACGAACAAAGAAAGCGCTCAGTGATTCAGTTACAATTTCCAGTGGACCACAGCCCAGCATCCCAACATAAATGCCATCAGGAAAGCAAAGGCTGAGGCAGTTGTGCTCTAGTAAATCACGGCTACTTAGAAGTGACAAGATTTTAAGGACCTGGGAGGCAGGAGAGCTCTGTGGTTTGGAGGAACATTCAGAGCTCTCTTTGATGCTCTCCTCTTCAGCCAGGAGGGAGGGGATACTTGTTCTTAAGGACTGTAAAATACTTACCCATGTTCCCGTAATCGCTGACACCAAACCCTGATGCCCCTCGTGCAACAGCACTATTACACACAGGGAAAAGAAACACACGACTTCCAGTGCTGGCTTTGCCAGCTAGTGAAGCATAAAGAAAGGCTTTCTCAGTCTCTGTTCAGTCCTCCAGGAAGCAGATTTTCTCTGAGGTTCACAGAAAGGTTTCTGAAGGCCACATAGGGAAACCAAAGTGGTGGAGAGCAAACCAGGCCACTGCCCAAGGCAGGGAGGAAGAGGGCTGCATGCAAGTGGAAAATCTGTGGAGCAGTCTCCTCACTTATCTGAAAGCTCATGCTTTGCCTCTTTTCCTCGTCCTGGCTGTTAACAAACACCCTGGCCCCATCCCATCCCCTCTCAAAGCCTGTGCTGCTCCCAGGCTCTGCCTCCCACAGCCAATCTCTCCTGCGGGACCCAGACTTTGTCCAGAGAATCAGGCAGCTTATGCACAGCTCAGCTTTGCTTTCGCTTTTTAGGTTTAGTGGGTTTTCCTCTGCCTTGTAAGAAATAGTTTAACACTTTCTAGAACTGCTGCTCCTTCCTCCTTCCTCCTTTTGGCCCGTCTGTGACACTGCTCTGGGGATGTCCACAGCAAACAGCAGGTGCAAGGGTGGCGGAGGAAGGCTGGGCTGGTGGAGCGGTGGAGCGGTGGAGCTGGCAAGAGGAACTCGGAAGGGTTCCCTGCCTGCTCCGCAGGGCGGTACTGGGCTTGCCACTCCTTTGAGTGAAGGTGAAGGGCAACTTTCTCGTCTCCTCCTTGATATCTGCCCACTGCCAGGCAGAGGCAGCTCCCTGCCAAGGCAGGTGAGAGTCCCACGCGGAAGTCAAGTCACTACTTGGTTCACATGAGACCTCAGGCGAAGCAGCTGGGGACGGAAACCGCACCGAGAAAAACCCCAGGGGCTCCGCGGCTCTCCCTGCCTCTGGCTGCAGCCCCACCACCTGCCCCACAGGCAGCTCCCAGGGACCTGCCTGGAGGAGCAAAAGGAGAGACGGGGGAAGAGAAAAGCTCTCCACTTCACCATGCAGGTAAGAAACAGGAACTGCTCGGCCATTTCCAAGGGGTTGTTCTCCAGCACCTCTGAGCCACCGGTGGCTTGGAAACACGGGGCGTGCTAAGCTCCGATCTCTGCCATTCCTGTGCTTTCAGCCTTTAAAGTACTCTGAAAGGACTACAGGGTTCCCATTCCTCTTTCCAGCAAGCAATCCTATTCCTACCGCACACATGCAACGGGGAAAGCAGTGGGTGCTGCTGGCTCCGCAGCCCCCTGCCGCGGGGGCACAAGGCAGGGCTGAGCCCCCCAGGATGCAGCAGGGTCACACACGGCCCCAGATCTCAGTACCGGTGACAGATCAGAGAAGGATGGTTTGGACTGAGGCCAGATCTGGAGCTTATATAAACCCAGGAAAAGATACTGCATGTAGCAGTGGAGGTGACAGGCCAGGTGTTTCAGGACCACCTGAAATAAAGCAAGGGGAGAGGGGGAGCCGTGAAGTCTTCTTTCTCTAGCTTGAATGAAAAGATGCATTTTCTTTTACTCAAAAAGCCAGGCAAACTCTCTCAGACTGGTGCAGCTAGTGAATATACAGGTGTGCTATCTGCCTGGCCAATTAAAGGTTGTCACATTTCTTAGGAAACTGATGTAAGGTGGAATTGCTCCAAGGGAAATGCTCATAAGAAACATCCCCAAGATAAGAGCAATTTGCTCATCTCAGTGTAGGTGATGGGAACCACCCAAACCCTCACAGATCCACAATTGGAAAAACAAACAAGGATGCTGGATCCTGTCCAGGTCCTTTGCCTGAGTTACTCACAGAGGTGGCTACACCCCCAACCCAAGGGTGCCCATTCCCATGTCTCTGAAGGATCCAGTAACCTCGCACAGGGCAGTGGGTTACCTGGCCTGTGACAAGGGCCCACTGGTAACAGCTAGAAAGACAGCAGCCACGCTCCAGGGCACGCAGACCCTTTTTAACGTTGCAATTCCTGCTTCTCATTGTGCTGCTTATTTCTCCTACACCTTTGCACGGTGCACTTCCAAACTCTGCTCCAACCGCAGGGTGGGAGAGCAGGATGGTGCCCATTTCACTCCTGATAGCAGGGAGTAGAGTCCAGGGTTTTTACAACCGCTTCAGAGCTGGGGTGGCCTTGCCTGCACATGGGGCGATCCAACTGCCTTGTGCTCCAGAGCAAAGCAACCAGAATCAGGCAGTGTTGCTCGTCCCCTGGAACAAACCAAACCAAAAGGTGTAGGAGTACTGGTGATCCCAAGTCCCTGCCTCCTGCAGCTGTCCCCGTGTATAAGCCACATCTGGCCCCAAAAGCAAGCTGGGCTCCTGCACAACAGCCTGAGCAGCCAGGCTCACAGCAGCCCTTGCCTTGCAAGATGCCAGCAGCCGCTGTCATGGATTAAACCTGCTGAAGCGCCGCCCATCTGCCATCACAGGTTTGCAAATCCCCCTCTGCAGCTGAATGCAATTTTTATCTGTTACAGCTCTGGAGATGGGTGATGGGAATTGCCTGTGCTAATCTGCAAATAATTCACAAATTCCTCCCCATTTTTCAGTCCTACACTGAGGTGCTTGTGGCGCCTGCAGGGCAGGTCCCGGTGGTAAATTGCATTGCTATGGGAACACAGAGAAAAGCCAGACCCTGCCACCACCACATCCTTACTGCCTAGAGCACCATACACGGGCAGCCTGAGGAGCATCCCCACCGGTCCTTAGGGCTTGACTGGAAAAATCAGAAAGCAACAAGTCCCTCCTGGGATTAAAATCAGTGCTTGCTATTTCAGGAGCATTGAGAAGCAGGGGCAGGATCTGGCTGCATCAGGGCTGAGGGATGAGTGATGTTACAGACAGCTGGGTGTGCTGGTGGAGGAAGGATGCTCTGCTGAAGCTCCGCAGGCTCAGCCCCAGTGCCCTCCCCGTGGGCAAGGCCCTGACAGGGGCTGGTGGCACCATCAGGGAACTGGGGTCAGGCTTCACCTTGGTAATCCCATCAGCTTCTTCCTCAGAAAGCTGGCGTGCTGGTCAGGGCACGCTGGCTGCCGAGCAGGGGACAGTGCCCACAGACTCACTGCTGGGAGCATCCTGGGAACAAGCTGTGATGCCAGCAGGTCATCCTGAGCTCCCCGGGGTCGATGCCAGCAGGACAGCTGCATTGAACTGCTGGCCCCAGTGGCGTTTAGGAACACCTTGAAGCCCTCCCTGTCCCCAAAGAGTGGTTCCCCCTCCAACACTGCAGGGATCACTGGTAGAGCTGGAAGGCTGGCAGCCTCAGCAGGCAATCTGTGCAGGATGAGGCCGCTGCACATGCAGGCAGGGATGAGACAACGCAGCCGGCAGAAAGGTGGTGCTGGACTAGAGCTGTGCCAGCACCAGAGCATCAGCAACAGGGCAGAGCCCCCACACAACTCCTGCTCCCCCCCTCTCCCTTGCCCAGAGAGGGGCTCTCTGCCAGGGACACTGAGAGCTGCGGTGCCAACTGGGTGCTTACCCCCTGGGGAGAACAGCTCAAGCCAAAGCCCAACCCTCCCACCCCAAATCCTGCTTAGAGCATGGGCAGAGCAGGTGACAGCACCATAACCCCCTCTTTGTGTCTTGACCTAAACTGGGGTACCTTGTAGCAGTGAAAAGTTCTGGCTCTTATTGCAACAGCATCTCTGGGGAAAATCATCCCTCTTGTCAAACCTTCTCACTTTGTCTTTCTGTCGGTCAGTCTCCTCGCGGCTCTTTGCTTTGGGTGAAGCCAGGGCCTGAGCTCCACGTGGGAGAGGGTTTGGCAGAGATTTCAGCCCTTTCTCATCCCAGACTCTCCTGCTCCCATGGCCTCATTCTTCAGTGAAAGCTTGGGATCCAGATCTTACATCAGGGCATGGTTGCACCACCACCGTTCTGCTTCCAAGATTACAGCTGGATGAACTCGTCTGGCTGGCCACTGTTTCAGGGCACATCTCTGGTGGCAATGCTGACCGATGATGTCCCCATGCCCTGGCAGCTCCTTCCCGCTTCCATGCTGCATCACCATGCCTCAGAAACAACACTGTAACTGTGTGCGGGGCTGCAACACAAGTCACATCAAAGAACTGCAAAAAACCCCAAACCAAACCACTCTTTTAAAGACAGGGTCCATTCCCTACCCCTGTTCACAACACGGCCTGCAGAGCATGTCTGCATTAAACTCCCGGCTGCTCTCTGCAGTCCATTGAAGGGCTGGTTGAACTCCTGCCTAAGAGGGGATTGCGGCTGCAGAACCAGGCTGAGAATGCACCAGGGAAGCCAGGCACAGAGGATGAGGACGAAGTGGTTTGAAGCTGGTGTGCCCCAGTTCTGGGTGCCCACCAGGCCCGTGCCACCCAAAGGTGCTCCCTTGCAGCGTCCTTCAGTGGAGGAGCACCCTGGGCTGCAAAACCGCAGAGGGAAGCTGCTGCCACAGGGCCACCTCATTTGCTTTGTGTGCCCCCAGAGCTGCACCGCTGGAGTGTCTGAGCATAATTAGCCTTAATCAGCGAAGGTGAGCAGGTGTGTTCACCCCTGCACTGCCTTCACCTTCGGAGCACACCGGAGGCAAGAGGGCAGAAGCCAAACACCAGCAGCTCGCCGGCCCCACTGCTCAGTGGTGGCACGCTGAGGCGTTCATCGTGTTTTTCAAGGACTCATTTTCACCTGCTGCCTGCAGCGTTGTGCAAGCCTCTGATTGTCAGTGCCCCACTTTCCTTTTGCTGGAATTTAAAACTACCTTCCCCACCCTGACCGAAAAGCCAGCAGTGCCTATCTGATAGGAACAATGGAAGAGAAGAAAAGGGTGACTAAGGATTGTAAAAACCACTGTAGCATGGAGAGACAGTCAAGTGTTGACACTCTTCCAGTACAAATGTCAGGGCATCAAACCAAACAAGAAGGAATGAAGTCCAGAGCAGGGGGAGGTTTTTTTCTCCCGGCTGGGTCCCTCATAGCCCCGAGGTGCTGTAAACGTTGGGCACTGAGTTCAAGAGGGGGCTGCACACATCACAGAGCAGCAGGTCCCTAAACACAAAGCCATACTTGGCTCAGGAAGACCTCAACTGGAGACCAGGAGGGTATCGCAGAAGTTTTCAGACAAGCCTGCTCTTACCTTCCTCCCTGGGCATCCCCTCAAGGCTGTTGGGAGAGGAAGACTGTGCAAGGTGGATCCTGATCTTATGTTGTAATGCCATTTTATCTGCATGGGCTCTGTCTTTTTTGACGTCCTGCAAGCTGCCATGCCGATGATACACCCTGGAGCAGCTGCACGTCGGGCAGGCCTCGCCAGTGGGCAGGTTTCTGTGCATCACAAGCAGCGCTGCACACCGCCTGCAGCAGGCAGCTTGATCCCACTGCCGGCAGCCAGCTCTGGTCCGGGGCATCACAATGCCATCCAAACATCTGCAGGGAGAGGTCTGCTCCGTGCCCAGACACGGGATCTCCCAGGGAACCTGCTGAAGCCCTTGCTGGTTTTCTCTTCCATAGGATGAAGTTCTGTTGACTCCCTGGAGGGATTTTCCTGTCGAAGACACAGACCTGTTTGCCCCCCGGGTAAGCTTTGCTCCCTCTGCACTCCGGGCAGTTCAGCACAGCTGAGAGAGGGAAGCAGGGCAGTGTCGAGGCAGCAGCTGCCTCAGTTTCCCCATCCCTATTCTCCTGCTTACTCCCAGTTCCCAGGGGCCCTCTACACAGTCATGATGAAAGTCTAAACCCCTGAGAGGCTGGAGCTGAGGAGAGCTCTCTGCTTGCCAGCCCCATTAATTCCCTGGTGTTTTCTGTGGGCAGGATGAAGAGAAGTGGGATTTCGTCCTGGTAAGCGACATCCACGAAGTGGGCAGTGAGAAGGAGATCAAAAGGAAGAAGTTCCTGGATGAGCTGAGCAAGAAGGGGTTTGCCATCAAGGTGAGGGGCTGTAGGAGGACAAGGCAACAGACACCTGGCTAACCTGTGGTACTCAGGATCCAAGCCTGGTTTGGGCTCCTGGATCCCAGGAGATGGGAGAGACCTGAACCATCAAGCTGATCAACATATTGGTGCTAGAAAATAAATCACTCGCTCAGCCAGAGGAGACCCCAGTCCCAGGGCTTCACAGCCCCTGGCCCTGGCAGCTCTGCCCCTTTCCCTGCCCCTCTGGCTCTGCCAGCACTGTTCTAACAGCCCTTCTCTTCTACCCACTAGAAAATTGAGGACAAGAAGCTATTCTATGGAGTCCGTGCCCCAAACCAGATCTTTCGGAAATACCAGTGGCTCCTGAGGAACTCCAACAGCAGGCCACAAAACCCCAATGTCCATCATGATGTACCAGCAACCACCAGGTGGGTGCTGAGCTGGGCTCCTGGCCTTAGCATCTTGCACGCCCCTCTCTCCACACCTGCATCCATTGTCCAGCTCAGCTCGCAGACAGGCCAGGGGTTTTATTTCCACAGGCCACTTCCACCTACCAAGCTGCCAGCTTCTGGCCACAGCCAGCTCCCCATTTCTTGCCCCCTTCCTTCCCTGGATTTTGGTGCACACCTCCTCCCTTCCCTCCCCCATTTTCCAGGGCCACATGACACAAGCCTGTATCCCCCGAGCAGCCTTTAACCACAGTTTCTTCTTGCTTAGGATACGGATTGTGAACTTTATCCTGCAGAACACAGTGACGCCCGACCTTGGTAAGAGAAGGGGGCCAGCAGGCAGTGCTCAGCCTGGGTCTGCAGCAGGCGCGAGCATCTCTAACTGCCTTGCCACCCTGGGCAGGATGCAGGAGCAGGGAGAAAGCCAGGGTGCAGCTCAGACCAGTAAATTTGCTGCTGCATCCAGAGGGTGGGAGATTTGGACTGCAGGAACCAGCAACAGCCCCCTACCCACTCTCCCCAAACCCCCAAACGCAGCTGCCCACCAGTGCTCTCCTGTGCCTCTCTGAGAGGTCATCTGCCCCTGCCACCCCGGGATGAGCCAGGCAGCACAGGGCTCTGGCTTTCCAGCTTCCTCCAGCACTTGCCTGCCTGGCTGGCACCCAGAGCCAGCACCACGCAGCCTGCGTCAGCCCGGCAAAGCAGTGCAGCCGCCAGGATTAGTGCTGATCCCTTCTGAATAGCTCAGCCTCTCCCAGGCATTTGTGGTTTGTTTATTTTTTTTTTGCCTCCCTCAAAGGCTCCAGAAAAGGTTTGGGGTGATTCTGCCTGGCAGGGATCACATGGGGTGAGAGCAACGCCTCACTAATCTCTCTGTTCTGCTCTACCAGAGAAGCTGCACAATCTGATGAAGAAGAAGGTCTTTGAGACAGCGTTTCCCCTGCACGAGGTGAGGCCAAGCTCATGGGTGCTGGCAGGAAAAGCCAGGAGAAGTGGAGAAGCAGGACCAGGGGTTGGGGGGAGACCCTTGGGTGACTGGGGCTGCATCCAGATGAGGGGCACACGAAACTCCCGACAGCTGCCTGGGAGCTGGGCTGTGGGTTACGGTTGTCCTAATATTCCTGCATCCGACTTCTCTGCTCTCCAGAAAGAAGAGTTAACGGAATTCCTAAGGCACAAGTGGGCTCGCTGGAGAGGTGTATGTCGCCAACAACCAATCGAGAAGATCAGGTAACACAGGCAGAAGAGGCACAGCGCAGCCTTCTAACCCAGAGGTCCCGCCTGAAGCCCAGAGCTTTACGCCCTTTGCCAGGCTCCTGTGTTTTCTTTTACATCATTTGAACCTGGCTCTTCTCACAAGTATTTGGCTGCTTCTGAAGCCTGCAAAGTTCTTAGCCTAAGGGGTATCCCTGTAGCACAGAGCTCCATCTGCTAATTTTACAGTATGAAACAACCCCCACATCTTCCACGGTTTTTAATTAGCCCTTTCATTTTCAGCCACACACTCCCACGTTCAAAAGGCAGGTGAGGTGGGAACCGAGCATATCAAGGTGCAGCACATCTAGCCTGAGGCTGAACTGGGGGCGTTAAAGGCACAAGGGGCTCCTATAACAGCATTCAAACTCAGGGGGGACCACAGTGCTGATTTTAAAAGGGCAAGAAAACTAACTCTCCACTGCCAGGGGAAGGAGGGCAAAAGGAACATGCTACTTCATAAAGTTGTCAGTGGGCTCCCTTGGGGAGATGGAATGTTAAAATAGAGATATGCTTTCCTTCCTTAAATGTTTATTGCAGTTTACAAGTCTGGCAGAGGCACTAGGGGCTCTTTGTACCTCTGTGGTGCACAAGGTCAGACAACTCATCATTGCTGAGGCCAGTATGCCATGCCTTGCTGCTTCCACAGAAGGCTTAAGGGGCTGAGTACGAAACTGAGGGTGTGTGGGGGGTGTGTGTGGGGGCCTGAGAAGGAGCTTTGGGTTTTTTTGTTTGTTTTAAACAAAGGCCAGTGAGCACATCACAACCTTTGACTACTGGTAGACAGTTAATTCCTCTGGAATACAGGAGAGGAGGCAGGTCCATCAGTCGGTAGTTCCCACCATTTCTTACCCATGCCTCCAAACCTCTTCCCCACACCAGAAAGCCCAAGATACTGGCACCATGAGACACAAAGGCACTGCAGGGAGACAGCTGAGCCCAGGAGGGGAAATTGCTCTGGTCTGAAAAGCACTGTGCCCTGCAGCCCTCTCATCTTTTCAAGCTGGGCTTTTCTAACACTCTTCTGTAGGCACAGATTGCAACTTGGTCTGTCAGTCGTTGCCACCCCTCTTACCTGGCATATGGTCGGTCTGACCACGCGCCTGCATCTCCCCTTGAGCTGGACCCTCTGGGCTCCCTTCACGGGAGGGCAGAAGCAGCACCCATGGGACCGTGCCCACTTCACACGGCAGCAGGCAGCAGCGAAAGCGGCTCTCCCTGCGGCCAACTAACCAAGGCGGGGAAGAAAAACAAAACAAAAAGGTGAAAAAAAATCTCATTCCTTAGTGTGCGTCAGTCACCAGGTTGACCGAGACCAGCAGAAGCCTTCTCACTGGGCGCCCTGCACCACGCAGGACGGCATGCCGTGCCCACGCAGCCACCCCTCGCCCTACATGCCCTGCACACCCCGCTCTCAGTGCCTCTGCTGTGCACCCCGTGCCCCCCACTCTCAGCACCTCTGCTGTGCACCCCGAGCCCCCCGCTCTCAGTGCCTCTGCTGTGCACCCCGCGCCCCCCGCTCTCAGCACCTCTGCTGTGCACCCCGCAGCCACGGCCACCGAGCGGGCAGAGCTGCACACCTGTGGGTCCTCCAGTTCTGCTCCTTGGGCTGACTCTCCCGGTCCCAACAGCCCCCCACCGCATGGACAGCACAGCTCCTCCCGGACCCCATACCCATCTGGGAGCAGAAGTACATTTTCTAGTGGCCCGTAACAACGTGGCCTCTTCCATCAGCCGCAAAACACATCTCACCTTTCCTTCTAGGTGCTATTTTGGTGAGAAGGTGGCCTTGTACTTTGCCTGGCTGGGCTGGTACACCTACCTGCTGGGAGTTGCTGCATTGGCAGGGCTGGTGGTCTTTGTGGCTGGGATTACTGTCTTCAGCTCCAGCCAGGTGAGGTAAGGCAGTTGGGAATGCCAAATGTGCATCCCATCCACGAGCCTTTGCTACGCGTGTGGCTTTGAGCCAGTTATTCCCCTTTGCTTGCCTCCATGCCTTTCTCTCTAGCAAGGAGATCTGTGAAGCCAATGACACCATCATGTGCCCGCTCTGCGACCAGAAATGCCCGTTCTGGCTCCTCTCCGACACCTGCACCTACGCCAAGGTAGGCAGCCCCCTTCCCCAGGCAGGCTCAAGGCCAAGGTGGGGACGAACGCCCAGCTTGTGCTGCTTCACCGCTAGAAAGAAAAGCCACCCCACCAAACCGGCTATTCCAAACCTCCACTAACCCCTGTGATCAGGAGGAGCTATGGCCAGATCACAGTCTCCATCACCACCAAGGAAAATTTTACCACTAACGAGTCCCAGTGTCCATCCCCCTCCCGCAGCATCTTTACCTGTCCCAGGGTGGGGAGCAGGGTGGCATGGGGGCTGCTGAGGGCAGAGCCCTCTCCACGGACCCCTGGGTGCCACAGCCCCTGCACCGTGCTGCCCCCATTACGCTCTTCCTTCACCTTCTCCAGGTCACTCACATGATTGACAACGAGGGGACAGTTTTGTTTGCCATGTTCATGGCGATCTGGGGTAGGTGTCGATGTCCTGGTGCCAAGAACACACAACCTGGAGGAGGGAACAGCCTGCTGTGGCTTAGGAGAGAGCAGGTGGAGGACAATGGGATACTCCATGAAGTGGTCTTCACTGTTCAGGGGCTCTCTAGTCCTTGTCTCCTCCACTTCCAGGGCCATCAGCAATCCTTCCAGACTCAGCAAGGGACAAAATCACCCCAGCTATTTCCTTCAGCTCTCCAAAGGCTCCCTACTTGTCCTGCCTGAAAGCTTTTGCTCTTTCTCCCATGGCAGCCTCACTAGCCAGGCTTTCCTAGCAGCTGCCAGCAAGTGGTCATGGCTGCAGGAAGGGGGGGACCACCAGATCCCTCACCAACCTTCCCAGATTGCTGCACAATCTCTTACCTGCTGTGGAATGAGCCCAGCAGAGCCCTGGGCTCTGAGCTGGTGTGATCCCATCACCCTATTAGCTACACATCTCATCTGGCTTTACCATAGCCCTTCCAGTTACAAACAGCACCACAAGCACGGGGTGGGCATTTCGCCTGTGAAGCCATGGTCTGAGCAGGTCATGGACACAGTCTTGCGTGTCCCTGTGGGCTGGTTTACACCAGGACAAGCCCAGGAATGTCAGTCCAGTCCAGGTTAACAGAAGGAGTGGTTGTAAATGGATGTGCAGAGGTGCAGCCGTGCTGGGGTGCAGTGCAGGACACCTGTTCCTCTCGGAAGGTGTATTTTTCATTAATCCGGAATAACGTGTCTGCCTGGTGCACATGTAAACATGGCCACCGCAGCAGAACAGCCCTGGTGTTCACTCTGATTTACACCAAACCCCCTACGGACAGTAGAGCCGGCCTGACTCCCCGCAAACACTCAACTGCACCCCCCCATCCCCATGGCCCAGGGGGTCCAGCCCTCGCTGCTGCACACACAGGGACCTTCCTGGTCACTGGGACGCAGAGGTGGCCACCTGCCCTTCATGGGCCAAGGGCAGTCTGGGCTGGTTTGCCATCAGGTTGGATGGTGTCATGGCTATCCATCCCGCTCGGTGGGATGGAGGTGTGACTTCGTCTCCAGAGCCATCCCCAAGTGCCACAGCGCTCTCTCCTTCCCCCCACAGCCACTGTGTTCCTGGAGCTGTGGAAGAGGCACAGAGCCACCGTGGTCACTGACTGGGACCTGTACGGGTGGGATGAGGACGAGGTGAGGATGTCATCTTTCCTGCTCAGGGCTTCCCCTTTCAGGGCAGGAGTCAGCTGGACCTACAGAAAAGACATGGCACAGGGACCCCCTTGCCCAGCCTGATTCTCTGTAGATGTAAACACCTAATGGAGACACTTAAACAGACAGCAAAGCCAACATCTGACAGTCCTGGGACAGTCCTGGGAGAGACAGAGGCCTCCAGAGAGCTGAGGACATGCTAGCCACCTCTCTGCATTGCTAGTCGCCTCCCCACCCACACAGGGGCTTGGACTCAGAATTGGCCACACTGCTGTGTGTTGGGCTGGGTGCTCACCCCTGTCCTTCCCCGATGCTGCTCACCCCCCTTAACACAACCCCCCCTGGATTTTCCGCTACCTGGACACAGCCTACCTTGATCCTTTCTTCCCCCTTGCCTTTTTTTTTTTTTTTTTTTTTTTTCTTAAAGGAGGAGCTGGCTATGGAGCTAATTAATAATTTGCAGCATGAGCCCCGGCGGTACCAGCACTCCTACTTCCGCAGCACCATCATACTGCTCTTGGTTCTGGTAATGGTATGTGCCAGGGTGACCATAGGGAGATCTGGTTTAAGGGCACATGGGCTTTCCTCCTCCCCTCCCTACTCCACTGCACAAATAGTGCCTCAGTGTCCTATTGCTGGAGCAAAGACAGAAGCCAGGTTGTTAGGGCAGGTCTGTGCCCATCAGAAGGACCTGGGGCCTCCCTATGCTCATGCCTTGCTGTGCTGGTGGGAGAGGGCGACCACCCTTTGGGGACCTGGGCTGAAGGCTCTGCTCTTGCAGCGGGAGGCAGTGAGGATCAAGGCAGTAACACAGAGGGCAGGGAAAGGCGGACCCTCGGTGCCCTCGTTTCTCCCCACGGGCTGATGGGGAGAGTCTAGACAAGTAGTTTAGATGGAGACACCCACCTCCAGAACCTCTCGTCCTTCACTGAAGAGCACTGGCTTGCACTTGAGGCCACATCCAGAGGAGCTCTGGTGAAGGGCTGGTGGTCCTCAGGTGAGATGGAGCACGTGCCCCCCCATGCACGGCTTCTCACCACCCCGTCACCCTCCTCCACAGATTGCCGTGCTGATCGGCATCGCCCACGCGCTTGTCATTTACCGGGTGATAGCGACGGCTTTCTTCAGCCAGAGCAACTCCGAGTTCCTCCGCGAGCAGGCCAACACCATGGCGGTGATGACAGGGGCCGTGCTGCACTACATCACCATTGTCATCATGAACAAGGTGCAGTGAGACACGGGGTGGGCAGTGGGTCTCTCTGCTTTTCCACCATCGACCCTCCCCTCTCATTTTGCATCTCCCTCCTGCAGGTCAACCGGCGAGTGGCCCTCTACCTCTGTGAACTGGGTAAGGGACACTGGGGGCTGTCCCCCCCTGCACCCACACCCTGCAGCGCCAAGCTGCCCCGCAGCACCCAGCGATGGCAGCACAACACCCCGTGGTCCTTTCCCTTCCCCCACCATCTCAAAGCAGTTGCCAGGCAGCTCTGGCCACACAGGTCCCCATGTGAGGCCAGCAGCCCTCCAGCACACCAGCTCACTGGTGGCCCACACGGCTGTCCCACAGCCACACTATGCCTCGGAGAGGCTGTCACCCTACGGGGGGGCCGAGACCCAGCGTGAGCAGGAAGCCTCCACGGCTGCAGGAGAACTCTCAGCACAGTTTTCTTCCCAGCTGAAGGGCCCCTTCTCATGGCTCTGAGCGACCTCCCTGCTTAGCTGGGCTCAGCTCCATCACAGGTCTCAGGCAGAGGGCAGAGAAGGCTCCACAAGAGGCAGAGACACCCTTCTGACCTTCAAAGAGCTGCTGTGGCACCCAAGGGAGAGCAGGGCAGGGTCCCACTGCTCTGTGACCAAGCCCCTGGGCCTTGTTCCCTTTGCCAGAAAAACCACGGACCTTCTCCCAGTGTGAAAACAACTTCATCGTGAAGATCTTCACCTTCCAGTTCTTCACAAACTTCTCTTCGCTCATCTACATTGCCTTTTTCCTGGGACGGTGAGTGGTGGCTGGGGACCTGGGGGGAAGCAGAAGGGAGCCTGGGTTTGGGGCATGCACCACCAACTCGCCCAGGGACAGCCCAGTCCCCCTGCCCTCCCTGCAAGGCACAGGGACCCCATCTGGGACCTCAGGAGGGCCATGACTTTGCCTCATGGGCACAGTGGGTGGGGGAAGCCCCTTGCCCTCTGTGCTGCACCTGGATGTCCATCCAATGGGGGTCAGCAGTGGGGCTCAACAGGTACCACCAGGGTCAGCAGTGGGGCTCAACAGGTACCACTGTTGTTGCTTCCCCGCTCAGGATCAACGGCCACCCAGGGAACTACATGCGTGTTGCTGGCAGGTGGAGGCTGGAGGAGGTGAGGGACTTGCCGTGAAGCTCTGACCCACATCACAGCTCCTACTCTTCCTTTCCCTCCTGCCCAGCAAGGCTCTGGGAATCTCAGCTTCCTCCTGCAGTACCTGCCTTGGCCAGACAGCCCCTCAGGCCAGGTCACCCTGCGGGCAGGGCACAAGTCCACAAGTCCTCTCCTCTCTCCCCTTCGCAGTGCCACCCCAGCGGCTGCATCACCGACCTCTTCATCCAGATGGCCATCATTATGCTGCTCAAGCAGACTATCAGCAACGTGATGGAGTATCTCGTCCCGTAAGCTTTTCTCCAGCCCAGAGTGTTGCTGGTGCTCCTGCACATTCAGGAAGGCCTCCCAGCTCCTACAGAGCGTAACCCTGCTCTTTGGGCCAAGATTTCCTCCTCTTCCTTCCTCAGGTCTCCAGGGCTGTCACTGGCAGCAGTTCAGCCCTGCTGGCCCCTGCAGGCAGCCCTACAAACTGCTCCCTCCCCTTGCAGCTGGATAGAACACAAGCTATGCAAGAAGCAGCAGCGCCCCAAGAAGAGAAGCATGGTGTTAGGAGAGGAGGAGGAGGAGGCCGAGGACCCCTGCAAAAGCCACTGGCTGAGCAACTATGAACTCAAAGAGGTCAACATCTTCAGCTTGTTTGACGAGTTCTTGGAGATGGGTATGTAGGGCAGGGGGTCGAGTGAGGAGGGGTGCTGGGTGCAGTGCCATATGCCCTCCTTGGCTGGAGAGAGCCCGATGCTGGGGAGCCCATAGGTAGGCAAGGGAGAGCTCCAAGGCCAAGCTCCGAGAGCTCTGGGACACCAAGGAGATAGTTCCCAAAAGAAGAGAGCAGGCAACTGTGCTTGCCTTGAGCCCCAAGTAGGACCCTCCTCTCCTCCCAGGAGCATCAAGGTGACGGTTGTAACCCCCAGGGTCTGGATGACTCCACTAGTGCCCTGTGGAGCCCGCCCCCCCAGCCCCCGGGCCCTGCCA
>JAVJGJ010000002.1:17510111-17528017 GCA_035590215.1 Microhierax caerulescens | reverse complement strand
GAAATTAGACCCTTCAGAAAAAAATCACCACCCACGTTCACCCTCCCCACTCCCCCCCCCCCTCCCCAAAATATCCACGGTTTGTTTATGGGTGCCCTCCGTGCCAGCAACAAAGTGCGTCGGCAGAGGTCGGGGACAACCGGGTGCTGGCGGTGGCCTGCCTCTGGCGGGCACAGGGGGGTCAGTGGCTTCGGGCCAGGCTCGGGGCACTAGTCCTTGGGTGGCTTCTTGCTGCGAGCGTTCCACATGCCACGCTTGGAGTGGTAGTAATGGTAAAAGTTCCTGAGACGCAAGCGCTCCACCTCCAGCCCGCTCTGAAGGACCCTGCAGCCGGACAGGGGGGCAGCCTCAGGGGAAGGAGGGGACAGACACAGACCCCCTTCAAGGGAGGCTTTGCCCCTTCACCACCACGTCACCCCAGCCTTTAGCCAGCTCGATGGAAGGGACAGTGGGTTTCCCAGGGGTTGCACCCAAATCGGCATGGCCAACCCTGCCTTGAGGGGGTCAGGGGGCTGCCAGGACCCTCACCTGTCCAGGAGCTCCCAGTCCTCCCCGCCCCAGCGGTCTCTGAACTCCTCCGTGTTCATCCCTCCCACGCGGTCAAAGTCCGACTTGTAGATGCCAAAGAGGCCAAAGCCATTCACCTCCCAGTACCCTGGAGGGGGGGAAAGCAATGAGGTGAGGGGTGTGGGGGACCCCCAAATCCCCAGGCCATCACCTCTGCACTCTCCTCACTACCTGGGAGCCACAGGAACGCCCCGTCCCAACCCCTTTTCCCACCACGGCTCCGTCCCCATCACAGCCACCTCCCATGGGGTTGCACCACGTGACAGACCAGTTTTGGGGGGCATCGCACCCAGCGCACCTCAAGCACCCTTGGGCTTGAATCCCATCTTGCCAGAGCAAAACAAACCCACCCTCCCTGCACATGCAAGCCAGGCTGCAACCCAAACCCAGCACCGTGGCTCTCCTTGGGCAGGCAGGGGACATTTTCCAGCTGGAAAAGCATCACAGCAGAGGGGACCCAGCTCACCGTTGGGCTCCCTTGGGGAGCTGCCACAGCTCAGCCTCATGACGATGGGCGCATAGGCCAGCTTCCCCTCCACGCAGTGCTTCCGGATGCTGTCCAGGATATTGGGGGGGAAATGGATGTGCAGGTCGCAGAGGAACACGATGCTGTGCCCATCCTGTGGGAGAGGACAGACACAAGTGAGAGGATCAGGGCAAAACAGCTCCAGGAGAGAAGCCAAGGCAGGAGCTGGTTTCTCTCCCCTGGCTCACCTCAACCGTGTCCACGCCAGCCTGCAGCCCAGCTGAGCGCTCAAAGTTCCCTGTGCGCCGCAGGTACTGGTAGCTGAGAGAGGACAGGGCAGTTAGTGCTGGTGACCCAACAGGACACAGCCAAAATGGGGACAGGGACCACGAGGTAGGAGAGGGGACTGCCTCAGGAAGGGGGTCAAGTGCTACAACTCATGCCAAGGGTCCCCCCATGGAGGCAGAGAAGGTATCTGCATCCCTGACTCCTCCACATGCAAAACAAGTTTAAACCCCCCAAAAGGAGGAGGCAGCAAGGGGCAGTGAGGCCAAGACCCGTGGTGGGCTGGGGAAGGAGCAGCAGGTTGTGGGAGCACTGCCAGGATCGTCTGTCCCACCACGAGGAGCCCTGCAGACCCCGTGGGGAGCAGGGTGGGACCCGGAGCTCAGTGGGAGGTGGGGGGTGGGTTACCGGGGCAGCTGGGCATCCCGCAGGGCCTTCTCAATGTCCATGTCGTCACTGTCAAAGTCCACCAGGATGACATTGAAGTTGGCGTCCTTCGTAGCCCCGTACAGGCGGGCCATGTCCGAGATGAACTGCTGGACCCAGCGGGCTTGGTTCTTCACTGCCAGACACAGCCACAAACGTCCCTCAGGCTCACCACGGCGCTCCCAGGAGCACCCCCTTCCCCAACCAAACCAACACCCCTCCGAGGAGAAGTGATAACCTCAGCATCTCATGAGAAGTGATAATAACCTCATCCCCCTCGGGCCAGCCTGAAGGATGCAACCAGGGAGCAAAGGGGTTGCCCTTCTCCTGCCGCAGGATGCTGGGGGCAGAGAGAGCAGCAGAGACCCTAGAGAGGCATGTCCTGGTGTCACCTACCAGGTACCACGAAGTGCACCATGACATCCTGCTTCCAGCTGAGCCGCAGGGGCCGGCACAGGACGGGTTTTCCATAGAGGATGCTCCAGGTGCTCGGCTGGGGCTCGGTGGCCCCCAGAGCCAGCCCTTCGGGGTTGGCCTCAGCGCTGTCGTCCTGCTTGCCCTGGTGCAAAAGGACATAGACATACTCGGAGAGCCGCACTGTCCGCTGGCCCCGCTCCGCCAGCTCCAGCTCCAGCAGGTAGCGGTTGCCCCGGGCCGTGTCCCGACGCTTCTCCACGTTGACGATCCTCAGGAGGGTGTAGATGCTATGGGGAAAGCAGAAGCACTTGAAAGCACCATCACCATGAGCTCTGCTCTCCGCAGCTCCCTGGCTCAAGGGGTTGGCCTGAACCCACCATCCAGCTCACCTGGCCCCAAGGAGCCAAGCGGGGTGAAGGCACGTCCCCCGCAACCTCCCACCCGCTCCCCACTCCCTCCCTACCCTCCGTTCTTCTCATTGAGCTTCTCCATGTACTGCGCCACCACATCGACGACCTCGCTCTCGCTCAGCTGCAGGTTGCCTGACACGTTGCAGCGCAGGTCGTTCCAGTCGGAGCGCAGGAGCTCGAAGTCCACCGAGCTAACACTGAATGTCCTCTGCCAGTTGATGGAGTCCTCCAGCCAGCTCTGCTGCAGCTCCCCGGTCTCATAGCTGTAGTCCGACACCTCTTCTTCCTCCTCCTCCTCTTCCTCCTGGCCCTTTCCCTCCTCCTGCTGAGATGCCGTCGTTTCTGACATCTTCAGAAAGGATGTCACTCGCATCCCCTCTGAGCGGGCCGCCTCGGAGGAGTTGTAATTGGTGGTGGCTGCTGTCCTGCCCAGGGCAGGGGTCGCGTCCTCATGGGTCTCCCTACTGAAGAGCCCCTCGGTCCCCAGGGCGAGGAGGCTGGGCAGCACCCGCTGCTCGGTCCCCAGCTTGGGCAGCCGCTCCCACCTCCTGCCACCCATACGGGCACTCCTCCGCCTGGCAGGGTCCCTCTCCTTGGAGATGTTGCTCAGGAGCCAGGGGGTCCGACGGCCAGGGACAGCATGGAGCTTGCTGGAGGCAATGGGATGCTTCTGAGGGGTCCTGGAGCGAAGATGGACTTTCTTCAGGGCCTTTGGGTAAAGAAAGATGCCAGGAAAGGCCGGCTCCTGGGCTGGGGCTTTGCGCTTCCCTGGCTGCAGCCTGGTCACATAGACCTTCTCCTGGCTTTTCTGGGGCTTTTTGTCCTCCCTGGGTGTTGCAGCCTTGCTGGGACCCAGCGTTTTGGCTTTGCCACCAAAGATGGGAACTGAGAGGTGGGGTTGAAGGCTCAGGGCCCTGGCATGCTTTGAAGATGCCAGCAGCCCCAGCGCATCCTCCTCGCCTTCGCTGGGATCCTGGGGTAACCAACTGAGCATCCGCCCACGGACCTGCTCCGGCACAGGGCCCACGTCCTTCTCGCCATGGAGGTCCTCGAGGATGGCTGTTGGGCTGGCGCTGGCCTGGCGGGACGTGCTCCATCTCCCCGGCTGCCCAGGCACGCCCGCCTCATCCAGGGCCTGACCCTGCTTGCGGCGAAAGCTGTAATAGTCCAGGTCGTCTCCATAATCCCCGGTGACCGGCGGGGTCTCCTTCCCTTTGGCTCTGGGTACCGGCCCAGAGCTCTTCTTGGCTTCAGGAGGTGGGTCTGTGGGCTCAGGGCTGTCCACTCCTTCCTCCTCCTCATCATCATCCTCGAGGAAATCTAGGGAGTAAAGGCAGAGATAAATATCCTGAGGGTCCAAGCCGCTCGGCACAGCCCCCTGCAGCATGCTGGCCCAAGACAAAGTGGCAAAACTTGTCTCCAGCAAGAGAACAACCTGCAACAGCAGCTGGGGGAGGGAGGCTGAGGGCTGGTGGGCACTAAGCCACGCTCACCAGGGCTGGCAGCTCCAGGCTCTGCCCACTAACCCCTCCAAACCTTGGCCATAGCTCCGCACTGCTCTTATTTCATCCAGGAACAAACCTAGCCTGCCAGGGCTTCGCCAAGCCACAACGGGACAGTGAGCCACGCTCTGGACAACATGGCTCCTGTGGGTCCCCGTCAGCATCCCCAGGCTCCATGGACATCCCAGACTCCACACCAAGTCAAGTTATATCCTGCTGCCTGCTGACCAGGCCAGCCCAGGAGATGCAGGTACACAGCTTGAAGAAGCCGGGAGGGTGAACCCCAGCCCTAGCATCCTCCACCCCATATCCCGCAGCACTTTGTGGCTAAGCCAAGTGGGATGTGTGACCATGGAGCACGTGGGACTGCTTGGAGGCGAGCTGCTCCATGCAGCCCTGCCCTCCTGGAACCCAGCATCACTGGAGGCATCCCAATGAACTGCATCTCCTTGCGGATGGGCTGGTGGGTGAGGATGCCGGGTGCTCATGAGCTGCTGAGAGATGCCCAGAAAGCTGCTGCTGGGGAGCTGGCACCACTCACTGTCTGGGTTGAGGAAGAGAAATGCTCGCTGGCGTGGATCCTCCTCCTCTTCATCCATCTTCATGTACTTATAAAAACCAAACCTGGGAGACAGAAAGATGATGTCCCGGAGATAAGGGAGGAGTGTACACGTGAAGGGACGTGCTCGCACACACGCAAGCCCGTGCAGGGAGGAACATCCCCACCTGCAGCGCAGGTGCCCAGGCACAGCCTGGCTCTGAAGGGAGCTGGGATTCCCAAAATCCAGGAGCACTGCCAGGTCTCAAGCTGCTACGTGCCTGAGAGATGGGGAAAGAGCCAGCCTAGAGGTGGCCCTTCCAGTGGGGATGAAGCCTGGGGACACACAGCTGAGGATGCATCATCTCAGTGCCGTTTCCCCAGCTCTTTGAGCGCCCTCTTGACATCAGCCCCCTCCTACCCCTCCATGTACCACCCCCAAACACCGGCCCCACAACACTTACTTCTCCAGGTAGAGGGGGGACTCCCTGTAGAAGCACTTGTTCTCTGTCTCCATGTGAGTGAGGCGTGTGAAGTCATTGGGGTACACGAACGAGAGGTAGACCTGGGGAGATGACCACGCTGCCATCACCCTGGCGCAGAGCAGGCTCGCTCTGAGGAATCGGGGACCAGCAGGGCTAGGAGCCAGGGACCTGAGGCCAACAGCGCGGCCCCACAACAGCAAGGTGACCCCGAGCACCTCAAACACCCCATGAGGCTTTTAACTCAAACCCTTGCAGGTCAAGGTGGGGAAGCTCAGCCTGATCCTCCAGCAAGGGACATTTCTCCTGGATCCTTAACTGGGTGGGAGCATCCCTGCCCTGGGGTGGGGGCAAAGCACTTGGCTTTGCCGTGTCTCCCATGGGAGCGTGACCCTGTCACATCGTGGGGAGACACTTACAAATTGCAGGCCCTGGTAGCGGGCGATGGGGAAGTCCTTCACCACGTAGGTGGGGCTGTAGGCACAGGGCACCAGCACGTTCTCCACTCGAGAGGCCTCAATCGCAGGGGCTGAAGAGAAGCAGCCACGGCTCAGCCCCAAGCCATCCCCTACCACCCCTTAGCCCAGCCCATGTTACAGTTTGTAGCCCAAATCATCCCAGCGTTCCTCCCTACAGACCCCAGCAGAGATGCCCTCCACCCCAGAGATGGGCAGAAAGTAGGAGGGATGCTCTTGGTGCCTGTGGCAGCCAGGTCCTGCCTTCTTCCTCACCCAGAACCCCACACAGACCTGCAAGGATCTGATCCCAGCCACTTACTGAGGAAGAAGGTGTCCCTGGGGTCAGACTTCAGCATGTCAGCCCCGTGCTCATCTAGCTGCGCCTGCCAGAGGTAGCTCCCGCTGTAGCTGGCCAAGGTCTGCGGGATGTGCTCCACGTGGTTCATCTTCAGGGACGACTCGTCTGAAGAAGGCAAGGACAGCAGCTGAACCCCACAGGCCATCCATGTACAGAGCTTTGCCCCAGAAGCATCCTCTCCAAGGTGACACTTCCCAACCTCTCCATCCTTCCCTCCCACCAAGAGGGCTCAGAGGACTGTGGATTCCTCATGCTCCCAGGGGAACGAGGGGAGCCGATGTGTTTGCACAAGGGCAAACCCAGCTCCTCCAGCCCCTTCATGTGCTTGCAGACTCCATGACTAATCAGCCTAATGATTATTGCTATCAACTAAGAGCATGGAGAGGACAAGGGTACAGCTGATCTCAGCCAGGCAGCCTGGCTCTGATTACAGCATCGCTCATCATCCTCAAGACAAGGGGTGGGATGCTCAGGGGCTTTACCTCCCAAGGACACAGTGATTAAACCCTGAACGTCCTTCCCAGTAGAGGTGCTGGTAAATGCAACATGAGCTTGTTTTGCCTCCTGTTCAGGGATGAGGGTGACATGTCATCCTTGGCTGTCAATCAGCCCCCAGACCTCCCCAGGGGAGGTCACCTTGCTCCGGTCATCTTGGCTGTGCTCAGAGCTGCCTGCTCCAAGCACCCAGCCAGGGGTGCTCCCTTCCCAGGCAGCCCTGCCAGCTGCAGAGCCCCGGGAAAGCAGGCAGGTCCTGAAGCAAGCAGGAACCCCCTTCCCAAGCCCCAAATTCTTCTGCTTGCGGCAGGGAAAGGTTCCCCAAACGTGTCCGTGCAGCTGGATGGGGTTGGGCTGCAACCCCTGGAAAAGCCCACAGAAAGGGAAGGAAGGAGAATGCTCTGCATGCATCCCCCACGCTACAGGGATGGGCTCCCCACGAGTGACATGGCTTTGCCCCAGGATGCTGCTGGGGTCTGAGGAGCCAGGAAGTGGAAAAAGAGAAGCAGAAATAGCTGGCACTGATGGACAGTGGTTGGGGGGGCGCAGTTTATCTGCATATCAGGCATCTCATGGGCACCTGCGTCAATACCAGCAACACCCCTCCATCCCTCTTCTCCTCATTGATCCCTGCCTGTTGCCTGTCCCTCCTGCCTTATCGACACCTTCCAGGGCATGTCTGACGACCAGTTCTCCAGCATATCAAGCACTGGGGCAGGACCCATCTATCAAGCCCTTTCTTGCTGCCAGGGAAGGGGCAGGAAGCAGAAGATCTATAGATTTAATTAAACCTTGCACCATCCATCCCTGCTTACACGACAGCTCCTCATAACTCAGGGCCAGGCCAGGGAGCCAGCCCTCCGTGGTCTCCTTAGTGGGGATGAGGCTGGAGCACCAGCAGAGCTGTGCTTCCATGGCACATCACCTCTGCATCTCATTTTCAGGAGGGTTGCAGCACACTCCCAGCATCACCCCCATCCGCCGCAGCCCCTTGCCTCCTTCCTTCCACCCAGCAGCAGCTTTGGGGGGGTTTGAAAGGCTGAGATCTTCCCCCAGGATCTGATTTCCCAGGATCTGGTTTGCTTCCCAGGCTCTGGTGCTGTCTCTCCCCAGCTGCGCCAGCACATACAGCCCCCTCGAGAGCTTGCTTGCCGTGGCTGCGGGCGGACACGCGTGGCCCTTACCTGTGTACAGAGAGATGTAGGAGGAGTCAATCACTTCGAACTTCAAGCTGGGGAGGAAAACTCGCCACTAGGAAAAAATAAAAGGAGATGGAGAATGAGTGGGAGGGTGGCAGGGGTTCAGGGTGCAGCTGGCCAACCCCAGGCACCCTAGGATGGGTCCTCCCCTGTCCTCAGCTCCCAGAAGCTTGCCTGCACCGATCCCAGCCCCGACCCTGCAGGAGAGGAACAAGGGAGAGGACTGATGGTGCCCCAGCACAGACCCGGTCCCACCTCCTGCCTTTATCCAAGGTGATTTGGGATCAGCAGGCATCCCCTGGTGGTCAGGGAGAGGGAGGCTGCTGGAGGTGGGACACAGGCTCATGCTGCTTCCCTCTTGGGTCTGCCACACAGCCATCCGTGGTCCTTCTGGGCCAGGCAGGCCAGACCCAGCCCTGTTGCATCATCATCACAATCATCAGTAACATCACAGGAGACAGCACAGCCATGTGTCCTACCTCGCAGGGGAGGGAGAGGGATGATGCTGGGGCACGGAGCAGTTTGGAGCTGTTTCTCCCTGCAACCCCCTTCAACCTCAGGGCATGGAGCAGGGAGACCACAGCAGCCAGTGAGGACCTGAGCCAAAGTGCCTCGCTCCTGCCGGCTGCTGCCTGAATGCACATTAAAAGCAGAGGTTGCTTAAGAGGGTCTTAATAGCTGCCTTCGTGCATTTTAAAAGCATGCCTTGAACCTTTGTCCAGGCAAGCCCTTAAATACCTACAGGGAGAGACGCGTTAGGGTCCTGCCTTTTTTCTTGTTGTTTCTTTCTGAACATCTGAAAGGTTTTCCTCCCTCCAGCAAAAAAAATGTCTCCCCCATCTATTTGTTTTTCACAGCAGAAACGCAGATCTTATCATGATGGAGGAGATGGAGCCCTGGGAGGGCAAGGCTGAGCGATAGGAGGAGAGCACCAGCAAGGAAGGGGTGTTGTCGGCCTCCCTGAAGCTTTGCTGGCACCCGTTTGACTCCAGTGATTAATGACTGCTTGGGAGAAAGGAAACCTTTGCTAACACGCCAGCATCTTCCCCTCCCAAAGACAGCCTGAGCTCCTGACACACGCTCCAGGCTCTGCCAGGGTTGTGCAGCCAAGGCAGACAAGTTCAGATTTGAAACTCACGGTATCTCTAAGAGGGAAAAGAAAAAAAGGGGTGCACTCCGTCCCCTTGGCCACCTCTCCCCCCACTGACCCTGGGATGCAAGGTGGGCGCCACTCGCAGATGGTGTCCTGGCACCTGGCTGCCCTGATATTAGGTGCTCCAGGCCCCCCTTGCCCATGGCAACGGGCTCCTCCAAGAAGAGGCCCACAGGGGACCCTTCCCCCTCTGCCAGCCCTTCTTCAGAAGGCCAAGGAGAAAGAAGAAGGGATGGGACCAGCCACGCAGAACCAGGTGCCCCATCACCACTGGAGCCTGGAGTGGAGGGGCTGCTCCGTCAGCACCCACTGCGGGAGCACAGGGGAGGGACAGCGGGGCCGTCAGCTCCCCAAAGGCCATCGCATGGAAGGACTGGATGAGCACGGGGAAGAGCAGCCCGTGCCAGGCACCCTGAGCAGGAATGGCCCAGGGAGATGGGCCCCGGCTTCGCTGGAGCAGCGCGGACTCGTCCCCTCTGCGGACCGAGTCGCTGGCAGCCACAGGAGGGGGAAATCATGGCTTTGCCCCAGGATAAAGCGCTCTGACACGCATCGGGAAAAGCCCCGCCGGCGGCTCTGGACGGGGCAAACCCAGAAAGCAGCACGGCATGGGGGCATTCACTCACGCCAACTTCCACGTGGTCTGAACCTCGGTCGTCTTGTTTGTGGAGCAGCTCGAAGTAGTAGCGCCTGGAGGACATGAGGCTGTGCGAGAGGGGAAGGCACCAGTCAGAAACCACTGCAGAGCTGACAGCTACCAGTGCCAGGGTGATGGGTGCTTCCCTGCTAGAGGAGCCATCCCAGGAGATCCTCTGTCTTGCTGACATGTGGCTAAACCTCCCTGGGGCAAGGAGACTGGCTGCGTGATGTGGGTATCTGCTCCCCCATCCCACTGCTGAGGAGCTTCACGAGATCGGGGGGATCCCCCATCCCTCGTCATCTGCAGAGGTGCCTGCAGCCCCCAGCACCATCAAGCCACGGCCCTGGGGGCACGGTTGGTTGAGCTCCTGTCCAGCCCAGACCCCACGCGTCTGCTGGGAAGAGACCGTGGCCAGGTCTCCTCCCAGGGGGGAGCCGGTCAGTCTGTGGAGGCAGCAGCTCCGTCTCCCCGACTCCCTCCACCCAAGGTGGGCAGCAGGAGCAAGGGCACACTCACCGCAGAGGCTTGGAGACCTGGGAGCTGAATTTGGTGAACTCCCCCGGTGCCGTCCACTCGGTACCCAGCTTGGGGAAGGAAGAAAGAGCGTGTGAGAGCACAGGGGACACCATGGGCCAAGCGAGCACAAGGCCCAGACCCCACCAGCTCCTCCACCTCCGTCGGGCACTATGCCATGCTGCAGAAAGGTTCTTCAGGCAGGAGGACATCCCAGGAGCTTTAGCCCAGAGCCTGCCTGTCCCCAGCCGGTGGCACTCCTGCCACAAGAACTGGTCACCAGCCAACACGACCAAGATCCCAACAACACACGGGTGCAATGACAGACCACAGAGTTTCCAGTTACAGGAGTTAACACCAAGAAAAATCAGGAGCAAATATTAAATCTCCTATTCTGGGACATAAGCTGGTCTTTGGTAGCTACAACTAGGATGGGACCAAGGGGCAGGTGTCCTTCAGAAGCCAAACCAGGTCTGGCCAGGGGCAGAGATGGTACCAGGCTGAAATAGCCCAGCATTTCCCAAGGGAGCAAAGAAGCAGGGGAGCTGCCTCTGGCAAAGTCACACGTGGACCCTTTAAGGGCTGCTGCAGCAGAGGGACTTGTGGACAGGAGAATTCACAGTGCCTAAAGAGCACCCGTGGGTTTGAAACATCATTAATTGAGCACTAGGGAACCCCAGGAGGCACTTGGGATGGTTATCAGAGTGCTGGGAGCAAGGAACGAGGCACCCCGAGGGAAGAGATGCTCTCAGTGGGAGCTCGAGCATCCCCAGTGCAGCAAAAGGCAGAGGGTCGAGGATGATGTACCTTGCCCACGAACGCAGCCAGCCGGGAGTTGGACGGGCTGTCATCGGAGCTGAGCCAAAACTCTGAATTGTCATCCGAAGCCACGGAAAACTGGAAATCTCCTGCAAAGGGCAAAGGAGAAGGTCACCACCGAGGGATACAGCAGCCCCAGCAGCACAGGCTCAGCCCCGGTGCCTCCTTGTGCGATGGGGAAACAGGGATGGATGGACAGAGGTGATGGGGCCACCCCAGATCCCACATCATGGATGGGATTGCGGCTTCACCTCCCCTGGAAGCAACCAGGGAAAAGGCTTTGCTCCAGAAAGACCCTCCTGCCCAGGAGCCAGGGGTTTGGGGACCTGCCTTCGAGCCTCGTGTGGTCCAAGATGGGGGGAGAAGGCAGCTTCTCCACGTTGCTGCAGGGGAAGAAGAGGCCAAGCTCCATCACTCACCATCCTTGAAGGGGTGGATGTAGCCAAAAATCCTCAGCCCATAGTTCTTCCACTTGGGCGACACAGCCAGCTTCTTCACTGTGGTGCGGGTCTGTGGGGGAGGGACAGAGACGCGAAAGCATGAAGGGTTCGTGCCCAGGCTCATGCCTTACAGCAACATCACCCTCACCACCTCCTCCTGGTTATCCCAGGGTCCCGTGTCCCTAGCACCAGAGGGGACATGGAGGTCCCATCACCACCCATTTCTTCCTCCATCCCTGCTCTGCTGGGAATTACCTGCCCCAAACCAAAAAGCCTGTGAGCAAAGGTCTTGAGGACCAAGCCCACAGCCAGCGGAGATCCAGCAGCACCCAGAGAAGGACAAGCAGACCCTCCCTCTGACCCAGTGGCATCAGGCCTGGGACTCACGTGGGGAAAGAGAGGAAAATGGAGGTTCTTCCTCAGGTGTCTCACAGCTCCTCCACACCAGTCTTCGAAGACGTGCAAGTTTGCCTTCCCTTTGTACTGTGGGATGGGAGAGGGAGATGAGCAGGGTGTCCCCTCACATCCCCCCTCATCTGCCAAGGACAGCATTAGGGCAGGCTGAAATGTGGATGCCAAGCCTAGGGATGTCACTGGTGTGGCCTCAGCTCTTCTGCAGTGACACCGAGCTCCCATCCCTGTCCCAGCCCCAGGATCACAGAGCCAACCCCCAGGAGATAACCCTCCTGCTGCCGCTGCTTTGGGTCCCAGGCACACTTGGGTAAGGGATGTTGTCCGGACATGGCACCAAGAGCCTGACCCCATCCATCCTTCATCCTCCCCCAGTTTCCATCCCACCAGCACACAGCCAGCACCCAGAGACAGGCGCAGCGTGGACCCATCCAGAGAAGACAGACGGCAAGTTGTCCCTTCGCACACCCACACAGACTGATGAGGGACTGACACACACCCACGGACTGCACCCAGGCAGCTCATCCTCATGGGCACCAGGCTGACCCCAGGACCAGGCAGAGGCCCCAGAACGGGTGATGGAGAGCAGGGAGGAGGATGGCTGGAGATGGCTTTGGAGCCTGCTGCGCTAGGGGGACATTCAGTTGGACCTGATGATCTTAAAGGTCTTTTCCAACCTAAATGATTCTGTGATTCTATGACATGGGCTGCAGGCTCCCCAGCGAGGGACCTCCTCCTCTACCATCACCCCCTTTGCTGCTCCCTGCCCACCCACCTGCTCGTTCCAGGGCAAAGCCTGCCTGGTCAGGTTGAGTTTGGGGTGTATCGTGGCTCGGTCGGACCGTTGGCCTCTGGAAAACCAGCCGTCCAAGTCCTGCCCGTCATTCTGCCGAGGAAGCAGGAGGGAGAGATGAGATGAGAGATGGAGGGGATTGGGGCCAGCCCGGCCGTGCTTGCAGGATGGCTCCCTAGATCTAAACGTCTCATTTTGCACGTCAAGTGTTGCCAAACCCAGGTGAAAGCTTTCGAGGCTAACAACAAAGGAAAGCAGGGGCAGGAGGCAGAGAAGTATTGGCAAGGCGTCCCGGGGAGTAGAGTTTCAAAATGTTCCAGCCAAACTTGTTTCCCTTCTGCTGAGAGAAGCTTCTCTAAAACAGTGAGTTTTCTGTTCACCCAAACCATCTGTCCGGCCTGATGGGCTACTGCAAAGGGCAGACTTTGGGCTCTGCCTCCAAAAGAGCAGACGCAATTTCTGTGTCCGACACAGGCAGAGCAAGCAGGATGTTTCTGCACTCCCCCTCTTCCTTTAAAGGGGATTAGGTTAATCTGATTGCTTGTGTCTTGTAATTCAGAGGGATTAGGTGAGCACCCACCTGCCCCCGGCTTGCTGAAAAGGTGGTGGGTGGCAAGGAAGAGCCAGGCACTTCTGGAGCCCAACCAGAGCATCCTCCTCGTGCACCATGTTTGCAGCTGCAGGTACAGCTGGAGCAAGCCAGTGCCACCCCAGGGCACTGCCCCAGCTCGCTGCTGTCACAGCCCAGAGAGCGTGAGCAGAGGAGGGGGACACCAGCCAGCACACAGGGATGACAGAGCCACCGACCCTCTGCAAAGTGACCACCGACCTGCCCCTCTGTCACATTTGGGGTGATGGGAAGCTGTGCCTGTCACATGGGTACTTGGCTGGTGTCACAGCCCATCGTCACACTGGTGACACCTTCACTCAGTACCGGCCCTCTCCAGGAATGGGACCAAGGGGGGCACAGATGTCTCTGCCACCTGTCTCAGGAAGATCCACCGTCCCCATCCCTCATGGCCTCAGCCGGGTAAGGAGGGACTGTGCCACCCCCAGAGAGCAGAGCTGACACCCACCCACCCCCCACCAAAAGCAGAGCCCGGCTCCGAGCCCAGGTGAGGGGAACCGCAGCACTGACAAAGCACAGCCTGTTAGGACACACAGTGCCGAAGAAATAATTAGCAATCTTTGCCTAAATGAACTCATTAGCATCCCGGAGGAGGGGAGCGGTGCCCTTGGATAACATTATTAAGGTGGTGGCGTAATTGTGCCACACTTGTCGGAAGGACTCACCCTCCTCTCGGGGAAGCTGAGACACAATTCCTTTTGTCCCCCTCTGCCCCTACCCAGCACCAACCCGCGCTTTCTCCAGGCACCTCATTTTCCTCCTTTGTCCATTTCTCCCTGATTTATGAGGATCAGAGCAGGGGTCACCCCTTCTCACCCATCCCCTGCCAGCCAGCCAGGCACAATCAGCCTCTTCCCTATTCCCATTTTTCACCAACTAATTGCTGCCTAGCCTGAAGCTGGCTCTCCTGGCTGGCACATGGCTCTCCATCCCCAGCACCTGGAAAAACCTCTTGGTCCCTCTATGGAGAGGGACCAGGACAGGCCTCCATCCCACGGGTGAGACAGGTAGAGAGGATAAGCCACCGGCATCCCTGCTCTGCCCCAAAGATAAAGGGCCAGCTGTGCCAACAGCGAGATCTGCAGCTGGGGGCTCACCAGGAGGGAACTTCTCCACTGCCTTTTTGGAAGCAGCATTTTTTTGCTCTGGTTTGTGGACTCCTTTTAAGCCAGGCTGTTTGCTTTCACACTAGAGTGAACTTTTCCCCACCTGCCCCAACAGAGGGGACTATTCAGCCCAGCTCCCCACAGCTAGGAACGGGGTGTGTTATTTGCTGAAGGTGGGGACAAACTGGCTTTTTAATTGCAGTTAATTGCAGAGCCAGTGATGCTGTCCATGTCCAGCAGCTGCAAAAGACACAAGACACGGGGCAGGGCTACACATAAAGAGACGGGCAGAGAGAGGGCTCCGGGCACAGGGACTCGAGGCTGCCCCCTCCCTCCAGACACAAAGCACTCACCTGTGCTCAAAGCACCGTGGCCTGGGCACAGCCCAAGCGATGCCCACCCTGATGGCAGTGGGCTGTCACTGGGACCTGCAGCAGTTTGGCAGTGAGCTGCTGTTGGAACAGGGCAGGGGACACCATATGGGTCCCCTCTCCCACCATCTGCCCTACGCGCCCTGCTCCAAAGCCTCTTGGTGACAACAGGGTGAAGAGGGGACAGCAGGGTGCTGAGCAAGGGCTTGGTGACAAGTTGAACAGGGACATCAGGGCATCCTCTGGCTACGGTGCCAAGTGCCTCCCAGGCTGTTAGCAAGGAGAGACCCTCCCTCCAGCTTGTTTGGAGACCCCACCTGGGGTATACTGGGTCCAGTTTGGGGCTCTCCAGACCAGGGCAGACAAGTGGAGGTTAGCAGGATGGAGCAAAGGAACCAGGAGAAGGTGGCTTTGCCCAGCAAAGCAGGACCTTACTGTCACTGGCAGCTACACAAGAGGGAGGTGCAGAGATGATGCCAAGCTCTTCCCAAAGGAGCACGCAACAGGGTGAGAGGCACAAGGCGCAACACCAGAACTTTCAATGGGATATTAGGGATTTGGGTTTAATCCACCGTGAGAGCTGCTGAGCAGAACTAGAGAGGTTGTGCCCTCTCCACCCTTGGATCTGCTCAGCTGGACAAGGCTCGGAGTACCCTGCTCTAGCTGGCCATGTGTTGGGCGGGGGACATGGACCAGCGACCCCAGGTCCCTTCCCACCGACCGTGCTCTGGCTCCCCCATTACCATCGGCTCCTCCTCACGGCTCTCGCTGGAGTCCTCGGCTCTTCCCCGCCGTGCTGATGCCTGGGCTGCCACCGGCCGCCTGCCAGGATCGGTCACCTCCCCCAGCCTCTCGCCATCTACAAGGGGAGCAGAGGAAGGGGTGAGACCACAGCCACCCCCTCCCCATCCCAACACCACTCCTCTTCTGGGGACACCTCTCACCTCAGCATGGGCAGGCACTGCCATCGCTGCTGCTCCCAGCGAGGAGGGGCGCACGCAGGGATGATGGCAGGGGGCTCTGGCTGTGATTCCCCTCATTACATTTGTACTAAGCAGCTTGCAGCAGCTTATCACCATCAGGTTTAATTACACCCCCCGCAGCCCAGCTCGCGGCCCTTTATGTAAGAGACAGACGAGATAAGCTCCTGTGGGATCTCAGTCCCCATCCATCCTCAGGGACGTGTCCCTGCTGCCCTCCCGCTCTGGTCTCTGGCTCTCCCAGAGCATCCCATGGCGCTGCCCAGAGCACACCAGCTCTGAGCCCCCCCCAGACATATTCTCCCCAAACCCACCTTCCCACCACACCACAGTAAAGGCACCACTGCAAAGACCTCGCTAATAGGCTCATCACAGACGCCTTCATTACCGTGTGCTGCGTTAATTACTCCCAACCTACGGGCTCCCCTCTGCAGCTCCCACCCACCTTCCCCAGCCGCGGAGGGAGGCTTTATTTTAAGCCACCCTTCCATTACAATAACCGACTCCCCTCAAAATAATGGTGCGCACTTGGAAAATGTATTCATTATTTGGGGCGGGGGGGCACATCCCCTTTCTCTGCCACAGCAGATGGGTGCCTCTGAACTTTTTAGACTGCACCCCAAAACCTGGTGGGATGCAGGGAGTTTGCAGCTCAGCCTTTGCCCCCAACGCCAGCACACGGCTCGGCTCTGCCTTTCAAACCACTACCAAGGGAAGCTCCGCACGATGCTCAGAGAGGTGGGTGTCCAAGTGCCGCTGTGGTGAACAACCCTGGGTCCCCCCAAAAACCAGCTTCCCCCATATCGCAATAACAGGGAGCCCCAGACATCACGAGCAGTGGCACAGCCCCGTCCCCCAGCCACCGACATCGTGGCAAGGGGGCCACTGACACACTCTCAAGGGTAGTGCAAGATGCCTCCCTGCCCCTCCACATCCTCCCTCCCCCCACCAGCAAGTCCTGGGGGGCTCCCACCCCCACAAAGTGGAACAGCCACAGTGGCTGCTGCGGTGGGAGCTGCAGGGGCGGTGAGGAGGGGCCTGGGGTGCCCCCGGAGCCCCCCGCCTCCCATGCCATTAGTATTCCAGCCACCGCACAGCCGGCATCGCCTTGGAGATGGCAGCACAAATCCCATCCCCACCGCGAGGACAGGAAATTAAGCTCTAAAGCCCCTTCTTCAGCTCAGCCATTCTTCAGCCCCTGGCAGCTCTGACTCTCTCCTGGCAGCTCCCTGCCTCTCTCCAGCCACCCTCCTCCATCCCCGCATCCCTCAGGAGGGTGATGGGCAGCATCGCAGGGCGCAGCGGGACTGCATCCAGCACTCATCTCCTCCGCTCTCAAGACACACACACACCCACATCGCTCCTAGGGATGCTCCTGCAAGCACAGGCAGTGGAAATAAAGCTGATCCTTGCTGCGCCGAGGCTCTGGTATGGAGCGCTGGGGACAGCATTATTCCCCCACACTGATCTGTGGATTAATCACAGCCACAAGGAGGAATTCAACGCTCCCAAGGGACCTGCCAAGGGATGGGATACAGCCGCCAGCCCCGCAGTACCCACTCAGGGCATCTCTCGTAGCCTTGGAGGAGATGGCCCTGTCTCCCACAGGATTTGCTGGCTCAGCACCCATTTGCAATGCAGGTGCTGTGCTGTGTGTCCTGCCCCAGGACGGACTAACCCCCTCTCGGAGTCTCTGCTGCCAAGCCCCGGGTGCTGCCGAGCAAACCTGAGCCAGCAGCATCCCAGCTGCACCCACAGGGATGGGGGATGGCTGGACGTGGTCACCCCGCTTCGTTCAGCCCTTTTTGCTCACCTCTGGGTACTGCACCCAGGTTTGGACCCCTGCTGCAAGGCACTGGGTAAACTGGTGAGAGGTTATTTGATACAAATTGGAACAAAGTGGGGAAAAACCACATGCTGTGCCCAGCAAGGCTGCGGAAGCTCCATCCTTGGAGCCTCTCAAGGCACAAAGCCACGAGCCCCCCACTCTCTCTTCATCCCCATCACCCAGCTCCACCCTCATCAGGGATCCTCTTGAGCTTAAGCAGCTCCTCTCAAGGAGCAGGACAGGGCTTGTGCTGCCTGCTCTGGTTTGCACTGAAATCAAACGCCACCGCTGCTCTGACAGGGTTTGAGTAACACCGAGGCTCAAAACCTGTGTGCCTTCAGCAAACCCCTCTCTCTTCTTGGCGGGAGGCAAGTGCTCACTCCGAGAGGCACCCGCATCCCAGGAGGAGTGAAAGCGCCAGCAAAGCCCCAGTAAAAGGCTTCCAGGCTTCTGTGCCAATGTTTATTCCCCTGCAATTTAAATATTGGATAGGACAGTCAAGGGCAGCCTTAGCCAAACATCCAAATGCTAATCAGCCTGTGTGGGAACTGCAAATAAATGCCTGCCTTGATAAGGGGAAGGAAAAGCCAGCACCTTGTACCAATGCACATCACTTTGCTC
>JAVJGJ010000002.1:17469699-17491168 GCA_035590215.1 Microhierax caerulescens | reverse complement strand
GGCTGCTGCTGAGGGATCCTCTGTGCTGGCTGGCAGAGACGTGACGTGGTGGGCAGCGCTGGTGGAGCCTCCACAGCCCCGTGAGCCCCCAGAGCGATGCAGGCGGCTGGGAGAAGGCAAGGACCAAGCCGGGACATGCTGGAGTAGCTGGGAGTCAGCACACATACAGGCTGGACTAAATACAGATCCATTCAGCTAGGGTCATCCTTATAAACACAGATACAGAAAGCATAAACAAGTCATGAGTGTTTAGATAATGCATTTAGAACAGTTGCTTGCAGGCTTGATTTCTCCTCCTCTGCTAAGCGAGAGATGCTGAAGGCACATGAAGGGGAGGCAGGGGGCTCACTGCCCCCTGGCACAGACAAGGATGCTCAGCACCCCTGGGAGCTGCTGCCACCTCAGCCACTGTGACAGCCCTGAGCCCACCACCCCACCACAGGGCCATGAAGACAGACAGCATGCGGTCCCACGGGGGCAAAGTGTTTATGGCACAGCCTGGGACCCCCACCTCCCACTCCACCTTCCCCTTCCCTCTCTGCAGACATCGGCTCTTCAGCTGGTTTCTGCTGCCTCAGGGGGTAAATCCCAGATCAACCAAGGTCTAAAATGTCTGGGTGGATGACCTCTGAATCCATCCAGCTGCCGTGGGGAAGGAGACGCTCTGCCCTACAACAAAACCCAACCTGTGTGAGATACGGGAGTGGTTTCTCCCACAAATTGTCTATTTTTAGGAAGCAGTCCCAGGTGATGACACGTACCTTCCCACAGGGGAAACCGCTGCCCCGACTCCTCCAGCACAGCTTCCAGGGGAGATGCTGGAGGCTCCCGTGGGTACTCGGTTACTTTGATCCTGATCACTTCTTTGGTGATGATGAACTTCAGTTTATTGCCGAAGTAGGAGACGCCAGTGACTTTCAACTTGTTGATGTCATCAGGAAAGGCAGGGTTGAAGCGGAGGCTGGAACGAGTGATCCTGGAAAGGCAGGAGCACATCAGCGGTGGGGATAGAGGGTAGCCACAAAGTGGTCGGCCACCTCCCCAGAGAGCACAGCCTCACACATCCCGGAGGCCTCCCCCGTTACGCCGTGCATCTCTGGGCAGAGTGTCCATGATGTATCCCAATGATCTCCACAAAAACCCTGAGCACATGGATGAAGCATCTGCTGAAGAGCTACTTTGAGCTGTGATTTCACAGCCCGGCACCTGAGGCAATTCCTGTCCCCCTTTCCAGTCCCTTACTTGGGCTCTGTGCTTTCCATTAGGTTGGATTCTATTTTTTTAATAAGAAAGAGCAAAAATATAATTTTTTTTTTCTTCCAAGGCAGCTCAGCTCCCCACTCCAGTTCTGAGGTTGGCTTCAGCAGCAGCGATGCTGGCAAAACTTCAGGAGCACCCTGCTCAGAGACAGGGAGGGGAATGGGGCACGGGAAGGAGCAGAGGTGGCTGTGGATCCCAGGCAGGAATTGCCGTTGAAATCTGGTCACACCAACCTACAGCACAGGCCATGGGCCCTGCACTGGCACTGAACCCCGGCCACGTGAGCAGCTCAGGAGATGGTGGTAGCTGGGATGTTTAGGATGGACACTCAGCTTCAGCCCAAATGCCTCACAGCAGGTATCTGTTCTCACCTGCCGTTCCTTGGTGAGCTGTACCACGGTGGTGAGGAGATGGTGGGAGCTCACCTCACACCTGGTGGGGATGCTCCTGGAAGTGCTGCTCAACTGAATCATGAGACACACCTGACCACTAGTGCTGCCCCTCTCTGTAGTTTGCCATGTCGACAAAGATGTGGCCACACAGCTTGGTTTTCACTTGCCCAGGCTGCGACCGAAGTGGGTTGGCAAGGTCACCTTGGGCAACCCACATCAGCTCCCACCTTAGCTGGTTTGAAGGGACTTAGATTCAGCACTGCTGTATGTGCTCCTTCACCCAAAGATACAAAATCAAGCAAACAGCTTGAATCCTTTCTGCAAGCCCTCACCCAGGGTCAAACAGAGCCCGTTGGTGTGTTTTGGCTTTGGATGAGGAAAGACAACTGTCATTGTTATCTCCTACTCAAATCTTGACACGAGAGCCCTTGCCCGTCACCCCCCAACCTGCGGAGAGGACTCAGTGGGCTGGAGGGGACTCAGGAGAGGCTCAAGACACTGGAGAGCCTCAGCAGCCGGGCAGCGCCAGCCAGGAGCCACCGCTTACCATGGGCGAGGCAAGAGCGTGGCCTGGAGGGACACGTAAATGTCACCTCAACATCTGCAGGAGTTTGGCTGGAGCCCCAAAGCCTGTGGCTTGAGCCTGTGCTGGGAGGGCCCGACCCGACACGCACGGAGCATCTGAGGACCGTTGGGCTTCGCAAAAGCCAGGATTGAGGTTTTCAGCTGGGAATACCACAGCTCACACCCAGCTCCACCAAGAAACCGGTGGGTTTCTCGGCAACTTCTGGCCACACACACAGAGTAAAACCACATAGTTAGCGCTAGAAGGTTTCGCTGGAAAACAAAAGGGCTGTCAGTTCGATCCATCCTCAGTTAAAGTAAGAATACGCTCAGGAGACTGTTGCTTCAGGGTTGAAGCCACCGGACTGCTTTGGATAGGAGACACAGCTTTGAAATGACGTCAACAGCTTCATGGTTGTTGTAAGGTATTTTGATGCCGTGGCGATGCCGGCTGGGCACGCTCCCCCGCAGAGGCCTGCAGAGCCGCCCGCCTGCCAATGGCGGGTGCTCCAGGGGGCTGCAGAAGGTCCTTCCGCACCACATCCGAGGGAGGCAGGGGACGTTGTGGCTAAGCCAGAGGACAGACTTAGCAAATGGTATTCAGCTTCCCAAACGCACCATTAACTCATCAAGCGACACAGAAAGAGCCTCTTCCCTGTTTCAAATCCTTTTCCAGTCTTTACAGTGGGAGCACACCTACAGCAGCTCGGTGTGTCGGTGGAGGACGGTGGAGGACGGGGTCTCTGCTTACAGCAGGCCCCTTAAGGAGCCCACAGCGTATAAGGTGTCATTAGAAGCAGACTTCTGTTTGCCTACAGGGTGACTGTGGGGACTTTTCTCTGCAACTACCGAACCAAACGGCCCACGTATTTGGTGGATCATCGTCCCTAAGCTTCATCCACACTTGGTGAAGATACCAAAGCGACAGCCACCTATGGAGCAGGCAGGTCAGGACGTGGTTCTGGCACACAGGCTAGCCCGCTAGCCACAACGCCAGAATCAGACATGTCCCTCTTCACTGGGGGTGTCGGCCAGTGCCGGAGAGACCAGTGCTGGCCTTGCCGTGCCACCTTTTGAAGTCAATGGCTTTAACACTGATGCAGCTGGAGGAGGAACAGACCAAAGCTTGTCATTTCTGATATCTCCACCCTTTTCCCCACCAGTGACTAACTGTCCCCAGTGCCCACAGTTCATCCGGGATCATTTAACGCTCCTGTTTGTCATTGCCTGCTGGGAGCTTGGCAGGATATTCTGGACGCTGCAAGTTCCTTTCTTTTTCATGAGTAAAACCACATTGCTGCAGATGAACAGTGAGGTTTCAAGTGATATGCAGTTGCTTAGAAATTAAATGCAACATAAGATAGGTCTCACCTGAACCCTGTGTAGCCAAAGAGGACAGCTTGCAAGAATCCACCCATCCCTGTCAAGAAGTTCACAGCTCCTGACCCGTCTGAGTTCTCCACCCAGATCTGCTCCAGAAAGAGAAATAAATGACTCAGTATTTGCACTGGGACTCTTCACACAGTTTTGAGGCTTTGAACACGCTTATCATCGTCACTGTCACCTATCTGGGGTGCTGCAATGACCATGCCTTGCTGCCCATCCCGGCATGAGGTGGTGGGTGGGCTTTGATGCATCCCTGAATAGCATCATCTCCAAGCCCCTTCCCATTGCTGGCAGGCAGAAGGAAGCCTAGGAGGAGTATGCCAGCGACCCGTGGCTTTGTGTTGCCTGATAGGAATCAGACGCCTCCCCACTGCTCTTTGGAAGCACACAGAGAAGAGACAGAGCGCGCAGCCACTGAGCCCAACGTAACAATCACCTGGTGACCACGAGTGCTGTCAGCATGGGCTGCAGCCCAAGCGATGCCTCTCAGTGTGACACAACCTACTTGGGAACAGGCAAGATAAAAGCAAAGAGGCGTTTGTCACAGGGAAGCACCCACACCATGCAGCTAACCTTGAAGGGCTCCGTGATGTTGCTGAAACACTTGTTCAGTTGGCTTTGGGCTCTCTGGACCTCCTTCAGCTCCAGCCAGCCCACCGCAAACATGCTCTGCCAGAGAGAGAAACAGCCTTTCACCTGCTGCTGCTCCCCAGGGGCAGCAACACAGCGAAAGCTTCCAAGGGACCCCACGGCCGGCATCCTTCTGACCCAGGACCGACATCTTTGCTGCACACCTTAGCTCCATGCTCCTCACACTCCCTTAGAATTTAAAGCAGGTCTGACAAATCGTGCCTGCTGACGGGGCTGGTGGTCCCTAACTTGGATGGAAACAACCACCTTGGGAATGAATCCCACCTTCAGCTTTGCCCCTTCCCTTACCCAGCTCATGGCTGGCCCATCCAGCTCAGTGACAGGCTCATACATCTCCAGGTCATTTCTCCGGACTTCAGAGCTCATGGGGTGCATCAGGGGGAACCCAAGTAAGACGACGTCAGCTTGCTTCACAGGCTCACCTGGGGACAGGAGCTGGTCAGACCACGTATGCCAGACAGGAACAACTGGCCAGCTGATGCTCTGTTTACTCACATGGGGAACAAAGCTCTCACAGAATCATCAGCTTAGAACAACAAATGCCACACCAGCAGAGGGAAGGCAGTGGACCTGCAGGGAGGACAACTCATTGCTGCCTTGCTACAGGCGGACCAGAGCAGCAGCTTATGGTTTGTCCTTGCTGCTCTGTCGAGGCGGGATGCTGGCACAGCCCTAACGTGATGGCATCCAGCCTGGCATCACCTGAGCTCCAGGTGTGAAGGAATAGCTCCCAGGATCCCATGCATCCAGGCTACCCTGCCCCGAACAATGGGAAAAGGGGCACTTAACTGGGCAGGCATTACCACTGGAACTGGCCCATCCGCTTCCAGAGGGCCAGGGGACTCTGGGCAGGCAACACGTGGCCCTTGACCTTGGAAAGACAGACCTAACTGTCAGCAGTGGGTTCATAGCAACCACAGCATCTGCAGCCCAGGGCTAAAAGTCTCTTCCTACTCTCCATGCTCCCAAATTTTCTAATTTTATGAGCCCACTAATGGCAAAAGATCCACCAAGAGGCAAGAAAGACTTCTACAAGCCCGTTTGCCAGTGTGGAAAGCCGAAATGCTGAACCTGGAGAGCAATGCTAGGGGATTCTTACTCCGGCCAACCCCTCAGCCAGGGTTCCTGTGTCTGGAGCAGTCAGGGTCCCCGCTTCTTGCGGACTCACAGAGAGCGAGCAGTGGCCAACTCGGGGTTCGGCTGCTGCCTCTCCGCTCACCTGGGCTGTAACCGTCGTACTCGGGATGATATTTCTTCTCTGCATCGAAGGGCACTTTGACTTTCTGGGCACAGTCCACCCACTCCTCTGGCACAGGGATCAAGAAGTCCCGAGCAACATCAGCTGCAAAGTTTAAGCTGAAAAGCAGCGAGGAACAGTGCTTTCCATCAGGCATGGGTGCCTGTGACCCCCTCAGAGCGGGGAGGAGAAGAAAGGGAGGAGAAAGGACTAACTGAGCCATAACTGCAAAGCAGCAACTACTCCGAAAGCACACGGGTCAGAGTTTAAGCTTGGGGTAACAGCTTTCATCGCTGGAGTCGGGAGCCCGTTCCTCTAGCTTTAGATGTCTCCAGCTGCCTCGTTGCACAGACACCTCACTAAAGGCAGGGAGAGAAGCCCTCCTGTGAAGCGAGACCCCTTGCTCTCACGTGGCCACCTGAACCAGGCCAGATGGAGCCGTGGGACCACCTACTCCCTTCCGCTGATGGTAAAGGCAGGTGAAGGAGACCCGCTCGGACAGAGGCATGCGAGGGGAGGAAGGGCACGTCCCACGCCAGAGCCCTGCTGCCTCCTGTCCCTGCCAGGCGGCTGGGCAGAAAAGAAGAGAGACGGGCCAGGCTTCGCGAAGGCACGCGCGTTACCTCCGCTGTGCCACGGCGTTGGTGTACACAGAGTTATCAACCCGGTGATGGTACTCATCGGGGGGCATGACACCTGGAGGAAGAGGAAGGGGACACTTCGCACCGCAGCAGACCCCAGGTCTGGCACGGCTTGGTGCTTGTCCTCAGGGAAGCAGCACGAGAGAGGGACCCCCCCGCTGCAGTGCCAGGGACCCTGTGCCAAGGTGTTGCCCTCTGCTGCTGCTGGGATCCCACAGAGACCTGGGTGCAACGCCCAGCAGAGAACACGAGCGGTGCTGCTTGTGAAGGAGAAACAACCCAGGAGAAACCAACTTAGCACCCTGCCCTGTTGGCTGATGGGCAGCAGGTACCTCAGCCTGAGGGCACCTCCCTCACCTCACAGGCAAGGTGACCTTCAAGTCACTAATTATTTCGAGTCATTCCATCAAGCTGATCAAGTCATTAAACCTTTCCCTAGCTAGAAGCTCAGCTCCCTCCTTTGCTGCTTTTGTGCAGATTGTCCCCAGGAGGAGAGATGGCCACTTCCCAAGAGGAATGTGAAAATAGATGTTTAAATATGTGACTCCCCTGTGGGCACCAGGGCTGTCTCCAAGGACTTTGCTCTAAGAGCAACAAACCCAAGGGCTCTTCTAGCTCTGACCACCCCAGTTTCACCCAGACACCTTCACTCTAACCCAGCCTTCTCCTCCAGACCCTCTTCCCACAAACACCTCTCCTTCACTTCTTTCCCCCCTCGGCATCCCCTTTCAGAACCAGCCACCAGCATTAACTTGCACTGGTTTGTGGGACTGCTGCCTGCAGAGGCACCCTCTGCCCTGCCAGACACACCGGCGGTAGTGCTCCAACAGCACCAGATGTCCTCCAAGGGATTAAACTCCTGCAGTCTCCTGGAGGACTTAAATTCAGGTCACTTAGAAAACTCCTTCCTCTCCCAAGCCCTGGGTCTCTGCCTTCTCTAAGTGCCACCAGTCACAACAGCAGGTCTGAAGGCACTTGTGCTTGTGGCATCAGTTCTGTACCACCATGGAAGGAGACTTCTAGAGATGCCCTATGAATAGCAAGGGGCTGAAAGAAGAAACAACCAATACTGTGCCACTGGAAGAGAGCTGGCCATCTGGTCACATATTCACACAGACACAAATATCATCTATGAGATGTTCCAGGGGGCAGGAATCTGAAGAGCCGGTGCACTCCCATCCCGGTCTGGCTGGAGGGACTCCGAGCCTCTGCTCACAAACCCCTTCTCTACAAACAGGTCTGGCAGCTGCAGAAGTACCTTTGATGTGGTAGCACTGCTCCTCCTTGCTCCACTCCATCCTGCTGCACCAGTACTGAGCCACAGCACCCACCAGCTTCCAGCCTCCATCCTCCCTGAACAGCTTCTGGTCCTGGAGGGAGCCAAAGCCAGAGAAAAACAGGGATGTGAGGGAGACTCAACCAGACCCAAACTCAGCAGGAGGACAGGAGCTCTAAGGAGATGGATGTAGCAGAAGAAAAGGTCTGAAAACTGGCCTGGATTGAGCCAACAGGACGCTGAGCCACCCAAGAGGAGAAGGACAGAGGAGGCAGGGCTGAAGAAGGGACCCTGGGCACTACCGGCAGTTCTGACAGGAGCAGATAGCGGCAGAGTTTCTCTGGGAAGGGACAGTGGCCACCACCAGATGCCCAACAGACCTTGCCACCGGGCCATCCGTGTGGCACACGCTCCCTTTACCTGCGTGGTGCAGTAATACTGCTCAAAGGCCATCAAAACGTCCCCAGTGACATGGATTTCTTGGGCTCCATAGATGTCCTCAGGGCAGACTTCCCGGCCAGTGGCTGCACTCTCCCATGGGAACTTAGCACCCTGCCAGGAGACACCCATGACGCAGCTGAGCACAGCATCTTGAGATGCTCTCCCTGGTTCACCACCTGCGGGCCATGCCCTGCTCACAGCCCCTGGCTAAAACTAGAGCCAGGGAGGAAGAACCAAGCCCAGCTGTCCTCCTGGGTGCCACTGGCTGGGTGGTGTTGCCCTCAGCCCAACACCTCTGTCCCCACCTTGTAGCCTTGCTCCTGCGCGTTGCGTAAGGCTCCTTCCAGCGTGCGAATTCGGTACTCCAGGATGGCTCGGGCAGCTTCAGGATAAAACAGCAAAATGTTTGGGAACATCCAGGTGTCCTGCAAACATCCAAGCAAGGCAAGGCGGTGGGACTGGCTGGCGGGGCACCCAAATGGTCCCACCAGTTTCACCCTTCGAGTCCACCCCCATCCCAAATGCTCTGACTGTGATTTTGCTACTACTTAAAGATGGTAATTATTTTGTAATTCTAATGACTGTGGGATCATTAAAAGGGATAAATCCACAAGGGACTGTTTCTGCCTATGCCTGCTGCTCTTGGGTACCTCAGGGGGGTGATCTCAGCAAGACCTCCCATCCAGCAAGAGAAGGGATGTGGGGGTCCTCCAAAGCCAGAGGCTCTGGAGAAGGTCAAAAGCACATGTGTCACCAGGAAGCAAGCACACAAGCTCTGCAGGACTGAAAAGCCCTTGCCCACTGAAAAGACCAGACCAGATGTAGCACAGGAGCTTCAACACCATGCAGCAGCGTCTCCTGCCCGTGCCATGCCATCACGACTCAGCCACAAAGCTGTGCCCACATTCGGCGTGGCTGCCCCGAGAGCAGATCTAAGCTTCTGGCAGGGGCAAAGCCACCCAGCCCAGCCAGCTTACTGAGCACAACCAAACTACATTTAGAATGTGCCCGTCACAGAAAACAGTTCTGGGTTTTTTCAGTGGTTTGGGCACAACAGGGCTCACTGATGCCTGAAGCCTACTGAAGCTGGAAGAAGGGCAGGTTTCAACTTGCTTTGGTTTAAATACTAAAATTTGGTGACCGTGCTCCAAGCTAGTCACTGCAACCCCCTTGGGCGAGTGACTCCAACTACCTCAGCCTCAGCCCTCAGCCCCGGGAAGGGGGCTGCCCTGCGGTGGGGTCTCTCTCGGCCCCTCACCCCCATCAGCTATGCAGCAGCCCCAGGCACCTGGCCTTGATTTAGGCAGCTTGATTTTGAGTTAGAGGACATCCCAGATAAGCAACTTCTGGGATCAAGCTGGGTCTGGGTCACCGGTACAAAAGGAGCAGGAGGATGCTCGCCAGCAAGAAGGGGCTGGTGTCAAGGTGCCCCTACTTGGGAGTAAGGAGGAAGCTCCCACCAGCCTCCTGTTGACTCTTCTCCATCCCAATCACTGTGCAAAGCCCCCAGGTTGCCAGCTAGCATGGTTTCCACCCACCTGGTCCCAGAAGACGTGCCCCCAGTAGTCCTCGCCCTGAGTGCCATTGGACAAGCCACCAGGGCTGATGCCATGGAAGAGGAATCCCGGGCTCCCACGGGGTGGGATGGCACTCAGTAGGTAGTAGAGACAGCCGTAGAGGGCCTGCCTCAAAGGCAGAGGTCCGTCCAGGTCGATGCAGCAGCCTTGCCACAGCGTGGCCCATGCCTGGGCGTGGGAGGAGTGCAGGGAGCCAGCAGCGATAAGGGCCAGCCCTTCGCTGTAGCTCTTCTTCACCTCCTCTTCGCTCTCGGCCACAGCCGTCAAGAACTCCCAGGATTGCTCCTGTTCCTCCCCATGCAACGTCAAGGCTTGTGGCACCGGTGTCCAGAGCATGTGAATTGTGGGACGGGGTCCCCCCTCCACCTCAGGAACCAGTGTCTTCCCATAGACGTAGCTGTGGGAGGCAGCAAGTGACAGGGGAAGGGAGAGCAGAGCAGGTAGGACTCCATGCACGTCCACCCATGCAGAGGGGACCTCCCGCTGGCAGGCGAGCACCAGGCTCCTGTCCCACCTAGGGTGGAAGCTTCCTTGTCCCCATGCTTCAGCTCAGGCACCGTCCCACCTCCAAAGCACAGGAGAGTGACACTCATTGCCGCCGGTGCCCAGCCCCAGGAAGCCACTTCCAGAGGTCACCCCTCCAGACTCACTGTCTTCCCCACACTCATTTCTTTGTCATCACATCTAGTCCCTGTGGCCTTTGGTGCTCTTTTACATGTCAGCACAAGTAATAATTCTGGTGCTGCAACTAATAAAAACATTTCAATACCCAGTTTTGGATTTTTTTTATGTACCTGCCTGGAAGAAGCAGGTTTGCACAAGCCTCCACACTACTTACTATTTCAGTCTTGCTCTACTCTTACTTTGCAATTTACTTCCTAACGGTGAGCAGGGCAGCATACAACAGCCCATGAAGGACGTATTCAGGGCAGGGTGCCCCCGTCACCCAAACTCACTGTGCTCCCTGGAAGTCTGGTCCTTGGCTCAGGTCCAGGTCCTGGCTCTTTGTCACAAAAGGAGTCTGAAGCTGGACCATGATGGGTTGGGTGGTGTGAGCTGATCGCTGGATGGTGATGCTGAAGGCCATCAAGTGGACGAGGGAATGGTGAGCGTAGATCTGATGGGTGGCTGCATAGTCTGTTGACTGAAGCACGTGGCTGAAGGTTCCTGTGAGCACAATAAGAGCCATCAGCCTTTTGCACCCTCAGGTCCTGATGTTCTGCCTCAGGCTCCCATTTCAGCTCTAACTACTGGCTCCCGCTGGCAAAAGGAGCCACCTTTTCCCAGGTTCAGATCCAAACACAGCTTTTTGACTGTTACCACACTGATTCTGGCCAAGCCGGACAGGGATAATTTGTGCTGTAGAATGTTTCATCAGGCTTCATGACTAAACTGCGTTTTCCAAGCTTGGCTCCAGCAGGGATTGAGATACGTCTGAAAGTCGCTCTTACTCTCACAAGGAAAGGGAATTTTCCACTCACTCCAACTTTGGAAGAGCATCACCCCACAGGTGAACATAAAATGGGGAGAAGACAGATGTGACCTTGTGGAAGAGGCAACCCAAGGCAAAGAGACTTTAACCTCTAGAAGGAGGTCACCAGCAGCGGGAGGGAAGACGGCGGATGCTCCAGATTCTGAAGGTCCGGAGGTGGCAGGACAGGGAGGTGCCCACCCTTGCTCGGCTGCTCACCCGTCTGGGTGTCCAAGGTGAAGGTCTCGGCTGGGCTGTCCGCAGTGGGCACCACCATCCTGACGTTGAGGGGGCTGGGGACATCAGCGCGGTGCGTGTCTCCCACCGCCCCATTGTACACGCCGTTGACATGGAGGATGTCCCGGTACACACGGGTGCCCAGGTAAGCGTTGGTCACTGTCGCCAGCAGCCGTGGGTCAGAGGGCAGAGAGGCAGAGGTGAACACAGCGGGGTCCTCTTTGCCATCGGCCATTTCTGAACCAACCGGAGCTGCAGAACAACAAGAGTCTGGGACAAGTGGCAAACGGACCAAGCCAGGGCGGGCTGAGCATGGCAGTGTTTGACACCATCCCAGAGCAGGGGCTGCAAGCTGCCTCTCTCTCTGAAACACCCTGTAACGCCCTGCTCACCGCCAAAGCTGGCGGCCCACCTGCCTCGCTGCGTTCCTAGGGTCTGCGTTTCTTTTAGTTTCCCGTCTGGTCACCACCGGCACCTCTACCAGCACCCTCCATTGCAGCTTTCCCCACAGCGCCTGGGGCAGCTCTCCCCCAACTGGGCTCATTTCCCCCTTTGCATCCCCCCTTGTTCCCTTCCTCCCCTTCCTCCCAGCGCTGTTCTGGGACACTGTTAAATATCCTCCTGTGGCCTCAGCTGCTCCCCATTGCCCAGCTCACTGCAGCTGATGCTGCCCCTCACTCACATGTCTAGCTCAGCTTCAGTTACTGCCTTACTAGGATAGGAGCTTTTTATTTCACTTATATATATATAAAAATACAGATCTATATAGATATCTGTAGAGGAATGAAGGTGGGTTAATTAGCATTGATAATATACAGCTGTGGGCTGGCTTCAGGGTCGGTGGGTCGGTGGATGTAGATAAGGTGCAGCTGTGGCTGGTTAAGTTAGTGCTTGAGAGCCAGTGAAGGGAGAGCAGCTGAGGAAGAAGGGGGGAGAGAGGAAGAAGCAGGAGGAGATGAGAGAGGAAGAAGCAAGAGAATAGAGAGCATGTCCTGAGTGAGGAGGAGAGATGAGGAGAAGGCAGCAGAGGGACTGCATGAAGAGTGTGCCAGTATGAGATGGTAAAAGACCTTGCTGCAGCCTAGTAGCATGGAGAGTGCTGTGACAGATATCTTTTTATATATTTATATATAATATGTAAACATACATATAAGTATATATTAAAGATATATGTAGCTATAGGCAGTTACAAACAGCTGTACAAAAGGGAGCTGTAGCTGGCGCCTGGCCATGCCAAGCAGCAGAAGAGTACAGAGGATAAAACAAGGCACCAGAAACTCCGTGCGCAGAGCCGTGGGCCCACCAGAGCACCCAGCCCAGGCCAGTTGTCCCCAGGGTCCCTCCCTGGCTGCACTCGGGCCGGCTCCGCTCCCTCACACCGGGCAACGCTCGAGACTGAATTGCACCAGCCCCCCTGCTCCTGCCGTCAGGAAGATCAAAACCAAGAGCCAAAGCCTAACGGGGGGCAGGAGGCGAAGCCTTGCCTTTGGTCCGGGCTGAGCGTGAACGCGGCGGAGGCGGCTGCCTGGCTCTCGCAGCGGGAAGGACGGAAGTCACCCTGCTGAGGAAGAAGGAAGGAAATAACTTTTTTTCCCTCCCTCCCTCCTTAAAAAAAAAAATAATAATAAAAGTCAGTCCTGATGTGCAGGTGTTTGCTGAGATAACACTGCCCGCGGTGGGGAGCACGGAGGACGCGGGGCTGCCCCGTGCTCTGCAGAAGGAGGAACGGAGAGAGGAAACCCAGGCTGCTAGGACTGACCGACTGACTGGCGGCTGCCCCAGGCCCCGCGAGGGCGAGGAGCTGCGGCGGCTCTCCAGCAAGGCACCTCGGGAAGGAACCACGAACCACGCACCGCAACCAGACTTTGCCCCCAGCCGTGCTTTAACCCTTCTCCTCGCCAGCTCTTGGGGGGAACAGGTCTGGGCTTCAGCTTCAGGTGCCTTCCCTGGCCCCTGCCCGAGACCCCACCGCCACACACGTTTCTGGCCGCCAGCGAGCATCCCACCCTGACGGCCCACGCTGCAGGGGCACTGCTGGCACCCAGCCCCACTTATCCCTGCCCCACACATCTCCTGGCACTTCTGAAGGCCAGTTACAGACCAAGCAGCATTTTACCGAGCTGTCCCCAGAGGGCCAGGTGACTGCCACCATGCACAGAGGAGCCCACCCTTCCCCAGGCTGGGCTGTGCCACCCTGGCCATGGCACACGTCCCCAGCAGGCTCTTTGCCCCGGCCTGGCTGTAGCGCCGCTCTCCAGAGAGATCTGTGACCGCGTTTGACCAGCGTGATCCCCAGGACAGCCAGCAGCCACAGCAGGGCAGGGTCCCCTGACCCTGGCAAAGGCTCCCGCTGTTTTCCTGCGGAACTTCTTGGAGCTGGTGAAGCTCCGGCTGCCCCACGTCGCAGGTGAGCAAAATGCGGATCCCACAAGAGCTGAGGGCAGCGGCCTGACTGGCCCCACAAAAGAAAGAAAAAGGAAAAAAAAAAAAAAAAAGCGCAAAATACCGTGGCTCTAAATGGATGGGTATTCCCTCCAGATCCCAGACACACCTCCAGCTCACTGGTCAAGGCTCGCTAGAAGATGGAGGCTCCCAGGTCCGCCTGTCACTTGACCCTATGTCTCATGCACCTCAAAGCCTTCCCTGCTCCCCGCCCCTGCCATGAGCCACCCCTGAGCTCAGCCCACATGTGGGGCAGCCCCAGTTCGCACTCAGCCCCCACGCTCCTGCAGCAGGAGCATCCTCAAGGTTCCCTACTCAGCGCCGTCAAGCGCTGCCTGTGTCCATGACATGTCAGAGGGGCATCACAGCAGCAGTTTCTCCATCCCACCCCGTGCAGCACCTTTGGTCCTTGCAGAGACAAATGTCGCTCAGCAGGGAGACCTGCGGTGTGTCCCCGCAGGCAGGGGGACACGGAGCACTGCAGCCATATGCTGCGCCTCTGACCAACCCGCTGCCCAGAGCCCCAAGAGTGGGATTATCTTATTGAACAATCCAGCCTTTACAGGATAGATATTATACATCTGTTCTCTCTGCAAATCCACAGAAAAGCCAGTGTCCGACTCAAGCAAAGCTGCCGTCAGCATTAAGGAAGCAAAAATGTGTTTCCTTGGTCCAGCAGCAGCGAACGGCACCGCGGCTCCCTGCTGGCTGCTGCCTGGGGAAGGTGAAGGCTCCTCACCACTTGCTCCTGAGCGAGGCAGGACAAGCCCCTCCGGATTCAGCCTCAAGCCCAGCACTGCCAGCCCCAGAGAGAGCGGACACAGCCATCAGCCCAGTCAGGAGGAACCTGAACCAGAGACCACGCTGGCAACACAGCGTGAGCTTGTAGGGAACAGACGGAGGGCACAGCCAAAGGCAGCGTTGTTTGTCCTACCTCTGGGTCCAGCCACGCAGAACAGGACCAAAGGGTGGGTTTTCCATGGGCATGTGTAACGTGTCCGGGAACAGCATTCCCAGCAGAAAACATGCAGGGAAGAAGCTGAGGAAAACGCGAAGCAGCAGCAAGGGCAGCCGGTTAAGAAAGAGCTGCTGTATGCCTTCCCTACCAAAACAAGGGGTGAAAGGGGTCAAAGAGCTCTCCTGTGCCAGCTGCTCCTGGTCTTCTGCTCACCAGCTCCCGGGCGAGCAGCCGAGGAGGCAGATGCTCCCCGCAGAGCAGAGCCTGGCTGGAGCAGCCCTGTTACTGCAGATGGAGGTGCCTTGCAGCAATCCTGATGGGCAGCGAAGGGCAGAGCCCAACCACTAACATTTGCTCCCAGCTCTACTCCTTTCGTATTCAAGGATTTAAACCCACACCTTACCACAGCGAGTTTAATTTAGTTTTCAGTGTTCACAACCGCCGGCTGGTCCAGGCATGGTGAGCCTGCAGCAGAGGCAGGTGCGCGCAGCCTGCCAGCGTGGAGACCCCCTGGGGAAGGCTCTGGGTGCGAGAGCCCCCAGCAGCTGCCAGTGCACAGGTCAAGGCACGGCACTCCCCCCGCTGACCCCGACTCGGCTTCCTTTGCTCTATGATGGGAATACTGAAATACTCCTTTTCAGAAAAGCCCTTTCTCACAGCAAGCCAAAACCTCCTCGAACCCTGATGCAGCTTTTTCAAAGTAGCCCATCACGCTGTGACCAGAACGAAGGGTTTCTCAAGGCTTTTTTCTTTTTCCTCCTTATTCATCTGCACGGGACAATTTTCTCTGGGTAAGTCAGGGCACAGACAAGTTTCCCTGAGAATTTCAGGGGAAATCCATTAACCACATCTGTCCTTTACCACCAGCTGTTTCTCCAGTTTCTCAAGGATTTTAATTGCTCCTTTCATTTAGCTCCTGTTAGAACAAAATTTGCAAGGCTTTACTCCCCAACAACAGGATTACTCTCCTACTGTCCATCGAAAACAGCCGAGCCTGTCACAGCTGCCCCGCACCAGCGTGACCACTCTCGCTGTCACCCCCTTAATCCCAGCACCACTCCTCATCACGAGCGTCTGCCACAGACGGGGAGTTTAGGGAGCAAAAGGTTTCTAAGGAGGTTCTCAGGAAGGGCCCCAAGCACAGGAATGCTGCCCTCTTCTTCACACCCTAAAATGCTGAACATGGGGGGGGTCAGTGGCAAGGGGGCACTCGGGACACCGGCTTTGGTGCCAGCAAGTGGCAGGCTCATGTGGCCATGCTGCAGGCAGCACCGCGGTCCTTGTTTGATGAGTCCCCTGAGCAGATGGGTCCTTCATCGGGTTTGGGCTGGTGAAATGGAGCTTGAGCCACCTGCAGCCACAGGGACAGGGACAAGACCCAGAGGGGGGCAGTTGGATGCTGCTTTCTGAGAAGGAGGGAGGAGCTGTCAGGTACTTCTATCACAACAAGCAGCATGAAGAGGCACAGCCCAACATGACTTTGCTCTAGAAAATCAACTAATGCTAAGGGAGAAGTCGATGAGTGTGAGATGTCACCTAGCGGGGCTTCCTGGAGGTCACTTACTCCTTTCCTTTGTCTCACAGGGCAGATGTTTTGTGAAACTGCTCAAAGTATCCTCACTGTCAGACTCCGCCACCCCCCAGCTTTGTGTCTGCTGCACAGAGAGACCACTGCCTGCCAGCTGGTTGAGAAGAGGCTCTGATGGGCAGGGAATAGAAGGGAAATCCTTTGGAAAGCCAGCTGAAAGCAGCAGATAAAAGGTAAGAGGATTCAGTTACTGCTTTTAAATTTCAGCATCATCTTTCGTCAACAAACGTATGCTTGACTAGCCATGGCCCCTGCAGCCCATCGTGCCGTTTTTAAGGTAAAAGCCTGCACCTTCCTGAGACAGATGTTCTGGGAAGAGCTCTGACCTCCTGAAGACAAGACCCAATTTCACCCCACAGAAGAACCTGCTGCAATCACAAAGCCGTCCCAGGAGCTACAAGGAGAGTCAGGGAGAGAAGGTGGCATTCCCAGCCCCAGGCAGGAGAACTCTGAACGGGTCCATACAAATCCTGGCAAACTTCCTGCAGAGCCATTTTTAAGTGAGAAAAGGACACAGCTGGGTTATTCAGCAAAGCAGGCACGTGTTGAAGTTGCAAGAGCACGATTTCTCCTGCTGACAAGCACACAAATACCAGAGGAACAACAGCCAAGCTGAAGGCCTTCAGCCACTTCTGCTCTCTGGTCGGGGCAAGTTGGGAGCTGCTTTTGCAAACTCCAGCCCAACCTGATCAAACACCAGCAACAGACCTGACAGCACCTTAGACAGCCCGTGGCCGATGGGCTTGTTGGACAGACACCACACAAGGAGGAGCCTGTGTGTACACGGTTTTGAGCAGATTCAAACACTGAGCCACAACAGGAGATGGAGAAGCCATTGCCACAGACAGGATGAGCAAGGTTCAGTTCACTACAATCAGACTGAGAAGGTCAGGCATCACATCTGCAACAGCTTAAAAAAACCCAAAAGTACTTTAAGTTGTAAATTTTAAAAAGCTGGGGAGCAGAAGAGGTCTGCTTACAGAGAGGACCCACCTTGCTGACTGGGGACGTGAGTTTTGACCTGGGAGGCACAGGGAGCTGGGCGCTGCCGAGAGGAAGAAACCCCACCGCTTAAGGGAAGGAAAAAAAAAAAATTAAGTAGGGAGCGGTTTGGGACAATCTTGCTGTTTAAGGGTTTTCCGCCACCATTCCCTTGGGAGAACAGCAGGCCCCGTGCTGAGGGTGGGCGGTGGCAGCGGTGACAGGCTGGGCAGCTGCAGCTGGCCACAGTGAGTGGCACAGTCACCCTGCTGTCACCATGTGGGGCTTCCAGAGGGGCTCCCGGCTGCTGGCCAGCGCGCTGCGGATCCCGCGGGTCCCCCAGGCACAGATCACCTCCAAGCCACCCGAACACCCAGTCTCAGCTGCTGTGAGTAGCTTGGGGGGGGGGCTGGAAAGGGGGGAGCCACCAGCTCTCAGGACACAACCTGGCTGGAGGGGCACAGCACACCCCCTCCGGCATTACAGCCAAATTCTTTTTGTTGGGAGAGAAGGCAAAAGGGGAGGGGGAGAGAAAGGTGGGCAGGTGCCCCCCCAAGCAGTGCAAGCTCGACTGCACCCCCACAGGGTGTGGGGGCCCTGCTCCCCTCTTCAGGATCTTGCTTCCATTTTATTTTATCCTTTCAGCCCCTTTTTTAACTTTCGGGGTTTAGGGTACCAGCCCAGGGAGGCTAAACCATGGGAGGCCAAGGACCTCACAGAGGCGGCAGTGACAGTGTCCCTTCAAGGCAACCAGCCAGCCCAGGGACAGAGCAGGGTCCCGTTCCCCCCTTTCACGGGGCTCTCACCCTGAAGCAGGAGTCCCCGTGGGCAAGGACAGGGTCTGCTGCCATCGCAGAGCCAGAGCATGTAGGTCCCTCCACCATTCCTCCCTCTGGGAAGGGTCCCCACCAAAACAGGAGCCGCTCCAGCTGTGGAGACCCTCCTGCACTGGAAAAAGGAGCTTTTTATCAGAAATCCTGGCTGGGTTTTGCCTCCACCCCTCGCTATTGCAGCTTACCCCCTGCTGCCTTTCTGAGGTCTGTAACAGAGTGCTTCGTGAGCCTGGAGACTCTTTTTGTAGCCAGAAACAGAAAGAAAGGCGACAGTGCAAGGGGTTAAGTGCTGCCCTGCTGCACCAGAAATAGAAGAGGCTGCTACTGGTTGCCATTCACTCCTCAAAGTCATCTGAAAGTCAGGCACAGCTGCCCTTGGAAACTGCCAGAGCGCCAGCCTCACTGCTGACGGAAGGTCACAGGTTGCTCTGATTTCTCAGTATCACGACAGAGAAACATGAAGCAGTGGAAACAAATCTAGAGGGCAACCAGCCGTTGGTGGAAGCTGCTGTGCACACCCACATCTCCCTCCCACAGCCCCCAGGTGGGTCCATCTGAGCACAGTGGGACAGAGCAAGGAGCACAGACAAGTGCACTCGATCCGTTGCACTAGACCACACCAGTGCGCAGAACCCCAGGAGCCCCACGTACGACATGGCCGTCACATAGCCATCCCACTAGTTCTCTGCTTCTCCCGCCGGCAGGAACAAGTGATCGCGCTTTCTGTGATGTCTGCGTGCTTCCTGTTGCCAGCAGCCTGGGTCCTGGCACACATCAAACACTACAAGAGCAGACCAGAGTAAGAGGCGGCAGGAACAACCCGCACCCTGTCAAGAGCAGAAGTATGAGTGAAGACCACAGAACAGATCTTCACCGGCAAGGAGCCCTCTGAGTTTGGTCATTAAAATTCACATTAACACTCAGCACAATGGCCTGTTGGTTTTGCTTCAGCCATGAGTTTGTTCACAGGGGAACGGGTCTGTAATCCTGCTCCGCTGGGCAGTGTGCTGCCCTAAAGACGGTGTTCCTTTGCAAGTTTGCAGCAGGCTCCAGCCTGGACGTGTATTTCCCACTGGAGCTTTTACCTCATTCATCGCAGCGAAGCGTAGGGCAGATACCAAGGAACCACTCACAGCACTAGCAAAGAAGCAAAACCAAGTTAAATCCCTAGCAAGAAAATACCCAAAGGCTGCAAGGGACATTTTAAATGGTCTGCAGCCTGGGTGCTACACACCCAACTTTTCCTCCTGCGTCAAGAGCCTCACTGCCCCCCAAGAAACATGTGCCAAATTTCCCAAATTATTTCTGTTAGGGAAGCAGCCAGCCAGCACTTGGTGCCACACAGGAAGGTTTGGGTAGCAAATACTACTTCCAGGTATCTTGGAAAACCTCTGAAACTGTTGTAATGCACTTAGACTGCAGATCTTCACACTCACTTCAGTGAGCTGCTCAAAAATTTACATACAAGCAAGCACTCCCCACAGTACAAGAGTTGTCAAAGTACTGAGGAGAGCACATTTGTACCATTGCAACAGTAACACATCGGGGGGGTTTGATGCTCATCTAAAGCAACAGCAGCCCTAGGACACACAAGCTTTGCCACACAGCTGGCATTTTATTTACTCCTAACACATAGTGACATGACACTGCTAAGGAGATTGTACTTTTAAAGCCTTTTTCCTGTCCTGAGCCACAAAACAAAGGGAACGTTTTCCTGATTGGAATGCTTGTCTCCTCCACCTACTCTTTGAAGTCAGTAAAAGTGACATCAGGAACGAGCTTCAGAAGGCGAAGTGAAGCACGAACTAGGGAAAGTCAGACCACACACACAGAGCACAGCGCGGCTCAGCGTACGCTTCAGCAGCTGAACCTGCAAGGGCAGAGCAAAGTGACTGAACTGACAGGCTGGACAGGGAAGAGGCAGCGTTCGGACCTGGACAAATCCAAAACATGAAGGAATTTAGGGCAGAATTTATTAGAGAGGCAGAAGGGTAGAGGGTGACCAGGCACAGGATCTGACAATTGGGGGGGTTATTGGTTTTATAAACCTGAAGTCTCCCTTGCCTGCAACATCCTCATACCTGCACAGCAGCCTGGTGTCAGCCACACACCTGCTTTTTTCCATTGCTGACATTAAACCCTCAGAGTCAAGACAGCAAAACATAAAAATTCTAGTGGTAGTTTGTTAGGGCAATACCAGAGAATCCAACTGATAACCAGAGCTCTGGAATCACAGCAGTAACCAAACTGGCAGCGTGAAGCAAGAATGGATACACCGATAAACCGTGCTTCTTGAAGCATGGATACACCATCAGCAGTATTTAAAGATTACTTACATTCTGAGGAATTCAGCCACGTATTCATTCAATTTAAAGTTACTGTTATAGCCCTTAGTGTAGTTTGCCATTACTGCCTTACAATTAGGAGTATTATGCATCCAAACAGATAGTTGGGAGGCAGCCACCAGTTCAGATCTGCATTTGTTCCAAATTCTTGATGTGTGCAGTTATCTTCCATCCCTATAAAGACATCGCAGTAGGGCAAAACAATTACATTACAGAAAGCTTTTGAAGTAGCAGTTGTTAAGAGGCAAGAGCAGAACAAGAACTTGTTGTCTCAGGCCTTCTTTAGGCCTTTTCAGGCAGTAATGATTATTCAGCTTGAGAAAAGGCATCGAGACAACAGTCTCCCACAAAAGAAAGGAACTTGACAATAAAGTACATACCAAGGTACTACATGCTAAGTAAACTACATACTAATCCCTCTGGTGATTAACAGACTGTTTCAACCTGTGTTGTTCTTGGACAGAGTTTTGTAACATGAAATCTAAAAGAAAGCATATTTTTAAACTGATCGGAGGGTCAACTGCACGTTATGAAGACAACAAACTACAGAAAAGGGAAGGCAGAGAAGTTTATTCCAGCAATATTGCTGCAACTCACTTTAGCACAAAGTGTTCATAAAAGACAACCACCCCCAAAAGTATATAAAAACACATCCACTAAACGGTAATCCTGGAAAAACCCTTTGATGGAGTAAACACTCCCTCTACTGCAGATGAGGAGGAGGGGTTGTGGAGAAAGAGGGCAAAAGGAGAAAGATGATTTCAGCAATGCTGCCTTCGGGCTGCTGCAGGGGCAGGGGGAGAGAGGTTACCAGGGAAGGTCGCGCCTTCCTAAGGCCAACACCACCAAGGAATACCACGTACGCTGATGGTCAGGCACCTCTCTAGCACGTTCTCATAAAGGAGCTTCTGCTACCCCTGTACCCGGCAAGCAGCCTCCGCTCCTGCAACATGCAACCAGCATCACATCCTCCCCCAACAGTCTGAAAGCAAGACTGATCAGCCAGCCACCGCGGAGCCTCTGTCCTCCTTTCACGAGAGCGGGATGGGAGCTCTCGCGGTCAGTGCCACCAATGATAGCGCATAGGGAAATCTTGACTCCAAGCACCAAAGGGTTACACAGCAAAAGGCCACTTACTCCTCCAAACAAGCGTCAAAAAGCTGCTCTCCCCTCTGCCCACCCACCCCCC
>JAVJGJ010000002.1:17438002-17459977 GCA_035590215.1 Microhierax caerulescens | reverse complement strand
AACCTGTGGCGGCAGCGCGGAGCAGTCGCCTCTTCCCGGGCGGGAGGGTCGCCCCGTGAGGCAGAGCTGCCCGAGGGCTCGGGCAGTAGAGGTTTACCGAACACTGGATGTAGCTCCCCGGGAGCCTAGTCTAACAGGACAGAGCCGTGTCCTTGGGGAGGCCGTGTCGGGCACACCGAGGCCACAGCCGACACTTAACGAGCTCGGTAATTGCTACTTGCGAGCTGAGAGATCCAGCAGCCCTCTCTTGGCTTTTCGGAGTCCCACGCCTCCTCTGGACCGCTCATAATCGTCCCAATTAGTGCTTGTTGGTGCAGGACAGGCTGTTCCTTGAGACGATAATGACTGTTTTCAGCCCCATCTGTACGTAGTGCTGACCTGTGATTCCTTTAGGCATTTGCTGTTTCCATGTGGAGCTCACGAACACAGAGCCCTTGGGGGACACAAAGAAATGACCATGTCCATGCTAGCCTGGGCAGCATTGTCCCAGGGTGACAGCATCACCCTGCAAACTTCTTGAAACTGGGGACATAGAAAAGAGTCTTCCATATCCCAAAAGTTGTGTAAATCGACTGAGACTTGTGAGTCCCAGTGCTATCATGCCCACAGCCCTGTGTCCAACATTGTCCCAAAAAAACCCCTCTCACTTGTACCCCTATGACATGGTATTTTTAGATCTGTATAAGAAAGTGCAATGGAAAGAGTCTGCTGCTGGGGTATGGATTAGACAAGCAGTTTAAGCTTCCTTCTTGTTAACAAACTAGCACACAGTCCTGCCCAGTGAAGAACTTTCTGTGAAATTCTTGGGGTGCATTTCTCCCTGAGCAGTTTTCAGCTGAAGTTGCTGTCATTACGCTACCTGTTGTGCTTTGTCTTGTTCCAAGCAGGATCCAAGGGACCAGGCCCTTCTCTCTGTCTGCTGCTGCCAGGGCCATTTTAGGAATGGGCAGGTGGGGAGATGATGGTGGGAAGCAGAAGCTTACCCTGCGGGACGTGGCAGAGCTAATTCAGAAGAAGGAGTGTCACCGAGTGGTGGTGATGGCTGGTGCTGGGATTAGCACCCCCAGCGGCATCCCGGATTTCAGGTAACACCTCCATCGTTTCATTTGTCCTTTTTCAGTGCTGCGAGGGACAGGATCTTCAGTTTAGATAATGCTGGTGCCTGCTACTCCTCTCACCCCTCCATCTCCTTCTCCAGCCAAAGGCAGGCTGGCATTACCAGTCAGGCTTTGCACCATTCCTTGGCCCATATCTTCAGGACAGTTAAATCATGTCTGTTACTTGATTCCATGGCTGCACTCGCTCCACCACCCTGGCCACCAGAGCAGCCTACGTGGCCGTGGCACAGGCTTGAGACACTCCAGCTAGAAGGGAGTGTGGTCTTCACAGCGTACCAGCGTGGCCCTTCCCTCCCTCTGGCTGCAGGCATACACCTGCAGCTGGGAGAACGTGGGCTGGCAGTGGAACAGGGATGTGAGTTGCGTTCTCCTCCTGTGCAGAGGGCAGTTTCAGCTGCTCTCTCAACAGGCAATGGACAGCACAAAGCAGCCAGAGAGAACCCAAGGACCTGGCTGGTTGCTCTGTTTCGTCTCGGTCTGGCTCTGTGGTGGGTGGCATCTTGTCCTGTATTCTGACTACCAGCCCTGCTCTCCTCTCATTGCAGGTCCCCAGGGAGTGGCCTCTACAGTAACCTTGAGCAGTACAACATCCCTTACCCAGAAGCCATCTTTGAACTGATGTATTTCTTTGTGAACCCAAAACCCTTTTTCACTTTGGCCAAGGAGCTATACCCTGGCAACTACAGACCAAACTACACCCATTATTTCCTAAGACTCCTGCATGACAAAGGGCTCCTCCTGCGCCTCTACACCCAGAATATTGATGGGCTGGAGAGAGGTGAGTTTTCTCTTCCCCATCTCAGCAGCAGCACGCCAGGAAGAGACAGAGGGTGAGAAGCAGAATGGGAGACAGGACTGGGGGAGTGCTCAGTTAGCGTAGAGTTTCTGGTTCAGTCCGCTCACGCTGAGCTGCTCCTCTCCCATGCACTGTGTTCCAGTTGCTGGGATCCCTCCCGATAGACTGGTGGAAGCCCACGGCACCTTTGCCACTGCCACTTGCATGGTCTGTCGAAGGAAGTTCCCAGGAGAGGACTTCAGGGTGAGTGGTCACAGCTGGCACTGGCACATAAATTAATACAAGGAAGAGAACCTGTTGCAGGCCTGTTATTTTGCCCTCAGGGCCAAGAAGTTTTATTGGAGGGGACCCGACTTGGGGCTGAATGTTGCTGCGAGGATGTGTTGTGGTTCTGACCCTGCTTGTACAGGTGTGCGCTGCCCTGTAACCAGTGGTGTTGGGTGCTCTTGCTTCAGGGGGACGTCATGGCAGACAGGGTCCCTCACTGTCCCATCTGCACTGGAGTCATCAAGCCTGACATTGTGTTCTTTGGCGAGGAGCTCCCGCAGCGCTTCTTCCTGCATGTGACAGACTTCCCCATGGCAGACCTGCTTTTCATCATCGGAACGTCCCTAGAGGTCTGGGACAAAGGGAAACCCTGGCTCACAAGGAGAAAAAGGCACATGGAAAACAGGGCCCAAGGGGACTCGGGAGGAGAGAGAGGGTTTAGAAGAGAAGGCAACAACCTGGTAAAATAGCGGTAAAATTTGAAGTGGCGGGGTAAGAGATAGGGTGCATGGGCTCTGAGACCCCCTGAAAACCTTGTGTGCTCCTGGAGAGCAAGAGACGAGTTTTGTGGCTGCCTGAGGAAAGGCCACCAGTGGCATCCACAGCCTGTTCAAAGCTGGGGTCACTTAGCCCACAGTAGGAGAACCGTTAAACACAGGTTAAACACAGTGGTTACAAGCGTAGGGTGCTGTGAATTCATGCCCTCAGCGAGGTGACCATCTCTCTCTGCTCCTTGGGTTGCCTTCCTTTAGGTGGAGCCCTTTGCCAGCCTGGCAGGAGCTGTTCGCAGCTCTGTTCCCCGAGTACTGATCAACCGAGATCTCGTAGGACCCTTCGCCTGGCAGCAACGCTACAATGATGTAGTCCAGCTGGGGGATGTGATCAGTGGGGTCGAGAAGCTGGTGGAGCTGCTGGACTGGAACGAAGAGATGCAAACACTAATTCAGAAGGAAAAAGAAAAGGTGGGAAGGGGCTCAGAGCCCTGCCTCCCTCCCTCAGCCTCTTCATTCCTTGTGCTGGCATTATTCCAGGGGGAGCAGGTTTGTGTTTGCTGGGGGTTAGACCTGCACTACAAACATCACCATGCCTGCAACCTGCATGCACAGAAAAGGACCACAGAATGTGCAAAAAGGTTAAAAAAACCAAAATGAAACTTCAGTGCTGTTTCACAGCAAAGGTGCCACAGAGCAGTGTTACGTTGATGAATGTTTCAGGGGTAGAGAAGGGGAAGATGCAGATCTCCTGACCTCAGATGAAACAGGAATATTGAAAAGGTCAGGCTCTGGGTTGAATGAGAGCACTTTAGGGCTTCTTCAAGCAGCAACCCAATTACTGAAAAGCTTTCTGTTGATTTTGTCTGTTTTTTTCAGTTTGTTCCCAAATACACTGAACAAGCCCTATAGACAAAGGTATAGTTTCCTGGAGCTGGAAGCCAACCAGAAAATCCCCTCTGTCACCTGTATCAAATTAATCCAGTACAGTCTTGTAAATCAGCAGAGGACCTGCCTTTGCACTTACACAACACAAGGGTATGCTCTTCTTCAGGCAGCGCTTCCCCCAGATGTGTACAAGGAGACTGGAAAAACTCCACTGAGTTGTGCAGACACACAGTGGGATGCACTCTCAGTGCTGAAGCTGCTGTTCAAGCGCTGGCTTTTACACTTTTTCCCTGGCTGAGAACCTGAGCAGTGTAAAACTAAACCAAAGAGCAGAGCCACGCCTCACCTTAGCGGAGCTTTCCTCTTTCTGTATGTTTACTTAATGGTCTTGGTTTAATTTCTGGTCATTGTGAGAAATAAATAATAGCAGTAACAAAAGGGAAACTCTAATCACGCTGTGTCTGAGGCCGAACCAAAGTGCTCTGCAGTGGCCAGGCATGCGATGAACAGCAAACAGGAGGCAGGAGTGAGGGTACTTGCGTTTCACCTGAGAGCACTGAATTGTTAACTAAAGGCATTTTCCCCCACTAGTCGTTTATTTCCCTGTGCCATTCTTGCATCTGTAATCTTCCAAGATCTTCAGAAGTGAGAAATTGTAGGAGAGCAAGTTTTTAATTACTTTGAATTTAGTGCTAATGTTAATTGCTGCATTAATTTAGACCTCCTGGGAAGATTTTTCCACATTTGGCTTTGCTTTCTAAACTTTTTTTAATTTAAGCAGAAGCTGTAACTTGTGGGCTGGGCCACCTCTTCGGCTTGTGTAAGTGGGCACAGCAGTAGGGCTCTGCCAGCTCACCATAGTAAGAAGCCAGCTGTTTTTTCAACAGATAGCATATCTGTATATGAGTTCCTCTACCCAAGACAAAATCTGGCTTTAAAATTCCCATTTTAATGTTCAGTTTTTTTTTTCATCAGATCATGGAGTAGGAATGAATAGGAACGTGTCGTCTTGTCAGGTTTTTGATTTTTCACTACAAACCATTTTGCATTTGTATGAGATCAACCAGCCCTTGGTTTAATGCTCTGGGCTGCTCTAAATCACTGTTGCAAATGTGGTAAAGCACAAAATGCTTCTCGCTCTGGGTGCTAGGAAGCATTGCTGGCTGAGCTAACAGGGTCTGGAAGGTTTGAAACACCCTAGCGAACACTGTGTGGTCTTTCTATTTTTAGCTGGATGCAAAAGACAAATAGGACAGCTGGCTCCCTGCTGCTGGAGAGCAGTGTTCACCTTGAAAAAGAGAGACTGTTATGCCCAGCATGGGCAGAGAAAAGAGACCGTGGCAGGGAGCTGTGGAAGAGGCCATCTGGCTCTGCAGCAGCAAATCCACACAACTGGCACGCTGGGGAGGAGGGGATGCCCGTGGGTCAATCCAGCCGGGCTGGAAGCGGAGCAGAGGCCCTCGCCCATGACGGAAGGGAAGCTGAAGGGAGAGAAGCCCAAACGCCAAGCTGGAGACTGGCTCTGCACATGAAGGCTTTCCTGCCTGAGACTTCAGAACAGTTGATGTAGCCACTGCTCCCTCCTTGTCTTGCTTCATTTTGGCACCTGCTAAGAGAGATTTCCATGGCCCTGGCTGTCACTCTGTCAGCGCACCATTTGACCATGTCCGGCCGTGAGAACTTCACCAGCGAGTGGCTGGAAGCTCGTGGGCTCGCACCAGCATATCAGGCAAGCTGTGCACAGGCAGCTTGCCATTTGGGTCTCCCTCTTTCTGAGCCGTCCAGCCTTGGAGACCCTCAGAGGGCCTGGATTTCAGCAAGTGCTGGAAATGCCATGAAGGTCAGGCCTTGAGGCAGGGCAGTCTGGAGTGAGTGTTGCAGCTCCCCGCATGTACCAACTCCCTTCACAGCTCCTCCTCAGATACTCTTCTCTTAGTCATGATCTTTCAGCTGCTGCAGACTTGTAGTGTTTATACTTCAGATGAAAACTCCACTAATCAGGGGACAAATGCTATCAGGGCTGGGGGGGGGCGGGGGGAGCTTGTCCCCCATTCCTGTTGAGGAACATACCAGCTTGAGCTGCTGGAAGAGTTTTGAATCGGTGTAGTGTTAATTATTTAATAATAAAGAGTTGTAATTCTTTTGCTGATGTCACCTGAGGGTTTTTCTGTAAACTTCACACCTTCCCTAGTGTTCTAACACATTCTGTCCCACTCACCACCACTCCTTTCACCTGCTTTTTTATTACTTTTTCTCTTTTTAACCTTACACAAGTACCTTTCCTCCCTGTAACTGCTGTCCCAGAGAGGGGCAGCCTCAGGCAGAGCACTGCAGTGATGTCCTGTTCCTTCCCAAATGTGTCCTAGTAGATGTACTTTGCATATCACTGGCACAGCAGGGCCTCTTCCCTGCCACAGAGCATGAATTTCATCACCCCAGCACCCAAATGTGGCTGTGGAGATTGAAGTCACGCTCAGGTGGCCCTGGCTGACCCATCTGCTTATCACAGCAACTGTTCTAGAGGCAGCCCTGGCTCAGTACCAGCTCTAAACAAGCACAACAAAATGCAAAGCATTTTGTGCCACTGTCTTGTAATGGTTCCAAGCAAAGGGAATAAAAGCATTTGAGCCCACAGCTGTGTCTTACTGACACAACACTGGAACACTGTTACTGACTTCTATGCCTGAAAGCTCTTTCCATGGCAAAGCTAGAGCCTCAAAACACTGTCTCTTGTGGCTGTTTATGTAATTAGAAGGTTTTGGACCTAATACTCATCTGCTATAAATCAGACTAGCCCCAGGGATCTCACAGAATCCTGGTACATTACTGCTAATGCTACAGGAACAGAGCTCTGCACTTGGTGTCCTAGCTGCTTCCTTAGAATCACAGAGTCGTTTAGGCTTGAAAAGACCCTTAAGGTCCTTGAATCCAACCACTAACCCAGCACTGCCAAGTCCATCATTGAACCACATCCCTAAGCACCACATCTACATCTTTTAAACACCTCCAGGGGTGGTGACTCCACCACCTCCCTCAGCAGTCTGTTCCAGTGCTTGACAACCTTTTTGGTGAAGAAATGTTTTCTAATCTCCAATCTAAACCTTCCCTGGCACAACTGGAGGCCCTTTCCTCTTGTCCTGTCACTTGTTATCTGGGAGAAGAGATGAACCCCCACCTGCCTACAGCCTCCTTTCAGGCAGTTGTAGAGAGTGATAAGGCCTCCCCTGAGCCTCCTCCTCTCCAGGCTGAACAGCCCCAGTTCCCTCAGCCACTCCGTGTAAGACTTGTTCTCCAGCCCCTTCCCAGCTCCGTTGCCCATCCCTGGACACACTCCAGCCCCTCTACATCCTCTTGCAGTGAGGGGCCCAAAACTGCACACAGGGTTTGAGGTGCAGCCTCACCAGTGCCGAGTAGGGGACAGTCATGCCCTGGTCCTGCTAGCCATGCTGTTTCAAATACAAGCCAGGATGCTGTTGGCCCCCTTGGCCACCTGGGCACACTGCCAGCTCATGCCCAGCCAGCTGCCAACCAGCCCCCTCAGGCCCTTTCCCACCAGGCAGCTTTCCATCCGCTCTGCCCCAGCCCACAGCGCTGCCTGGGGCTGGTATGACCCATGTGCAGGATGCTGCACTGAGCCTTGTTGAACCTCGTACAACTGGCCTTGGCCCATTGGTGCAGCCCGTCCAGATCCCTCTGCAGAGCCTTCCTAGCCACAAGCAGATCAACTTCCCAGCTTGGTGTTGTCTGCAAACTTACTGAGGGTGCACTCAATCCCCTCATCCAGATCATTGATACAGACATTAAACCAGACTGGCTCCAGCACTGAGCCCTCACGAACACCACTCATGACCAGCTGCCAGCTGAAAGAAAGGTTGAACAAGAAGAAGAAAGGTTTAAGCAAGTCTGAATGCCTTGAAGACAGGTTTGAACAAGCTCCCATTCAGAAGAGCAGACTTGCTTATCCAAACGCACAATTCAAATATAACTGCATGTTCCTCCTTGCAACCAGCCCAGCCCAGCAGCTGCATTTGAACACACAGCCGCAGGAAAAGCAGAACGGTTGTTCTTTCACTTTGCAGAGCACCAGAAGCCTTGTAGCACATTACTTTGCAATGAAAACTGTGGCAATGTCTTGCTTTTAAACCATACCCTGTTTAGAAACCCTTACTCCCAAAGCCCCCTGTGCCGAGTTCAGCCCTTGCACCAGGGCTTTTCAAAGCAGGACCTGTCAGTTGCAAGTCAGGGGTTTAAGCACAACAGAGAAACAGAACACGATACCAGAAGCACTGCATTAAAGACACACACCCCTACTTTTCCTTTTGCATGGAAAGCTTCAGAAAGCTGGAGAGACATCAGAGGTCTGCATTTTCACATGAAAGGTCTGCAGTGGGGGGTTTTGCTAGTTATTAAATAAAAAAAATAAAAAAAGAAGGGGAGAGATGCAGTTGGCCTAAAAACTCCAGCTGCAATACACTGACGCTATTCTCATGACAGAACCCTATCCATGAATTTTAGTGGGTCAGTTTTACATAAATTTTGCATACCCCTGGGAGAGCCTGGGACTTAATCATAACTACTGAAAAAATTCTTAATCACTTAAGAACTTAATTAAGTGTACCTTCAGCTTTTCGTGTCATAGAGACAGTCTTCAGAAAACAAGCACCAACTCCTAAAAATACACAGGCAGAAATACTTGCAAACCCTCTGCTCACCGCCGCTGCACACCGGCAGCCTCCCCAGACCCAGATTTCCTGGGTGCCTGGTATCGTGCCCTACTGGGGAGCCTGGTCAGCCAGTCTGCCTTCCCACCAGAGCCCCAGCCCCGCTGCATGCGCTGCCCTGCGGGGACTCAGAAACCTCAACAAAGCCACACAGCCAGATCATCAAGGGTGGCTCACGTCCTGCAAAAGCTGAGCAGCAAATCCCCACTGCACAGACAGAAAATAGAGCTGGTGTGCATAATTTTCAACCATTACAAAGCATTTATAGAGAAGATGAGGAACAGTCCTGTAAACAACTGTGTGTTGTGAGGCCTGAGGGGTTGAGCTAAAATCGTTTTCCAGTCCTCAGGCTTCAATGCTTACTCTAACTTTGGGATACTCCACTCAGTTATACTTAGTGCAGGGAAGGGTTCTGGCTTAGCCCCAGTTTAACGCCACAATTTTAATTCCCAAAAAACACCGTAAAGTTCAGGGTGATCAGAGTAGAACCATCTGCTAATGACAAAAAGCCAAAGATATTTCCTTCCTTTCTCAGAGCAATCACATTCGATGAATCACTGCCATGCAGTTGTTTGTCAGGTTTTCTTTATTCTAGCATCACTTTTGCATTCCTACTTGTGATAGTAAGTTTTGGAACTCTGGTACATGAGACAAACTGGAAGATTTTCTTTGAAAAGAAAAAAAAAACCAAAACAGAACAAATAAAAGACAAATCTAAGCCACAGCAAAGGACAGGACCAACACCAGCCCCTGGGTGCAAACAGCAGCAGACCTGTGGGAAAGCCAAGGCAGACAAAGAGGCAGCAGACAAGACAGATTTTGGCCTTTCATTTGGAAAGCATGGGATGGGGAAAGACTAACGCCAGAAACCAAACTCCGTGGTTACAGGAACATTGCACAGCGCCAGAGACCAAATATCAGAGCATTCCTGGCAGTCACCTGTGTGTTTCTCTCCTGTGGCTGATAGGAATGCTGGAAGCCTCACAGAAAAGCTTCACTTGCCTCCCCACAGTGCACACATTGCTGCTCCTGGCCGCACTCACATACACTCCTAAGTTCATACATTCCTGTTCTGCACAAACACCGTCACGCTCACAGCCACACATAGTGCATACACGTCCAGCTGCCTGCTGACGGAATGGATGCACTATGCCCGTGGACACCACTCCCCAAGAACGGCCGTCAATAACTGCTCCCCCCTCCCCACCACGTTCCTGGTGAGCGGCTCCACACACACAGGGCCAGCCTCACACAGCCACACACAGTGACGTGCATGCTGACAAGTGGCCACATAAGCGTCAACACATACATAAGATGCTCCGCAGATTGCTGAACCACGATGGTGTGACAGAAAGATCCTCCCCCAACCCTTCTTTCCAAACATCAGGTATTTAAAAAAAAAAAAAAAATCCTACTGGAAAGTCCTGGAAGTGATTTGGAGTACGAAATCCTCAAGGCTGCTGACAGGAAAGACCAAAGTAGAGCCAGGTCATGAAGACCCTCTGGAAGGAGAGGTGGTTACGGACCTGGGAAGGAGGCAGGTGTTCCTTACTGTGGACTGTGAGGGTTCCAGGCTGGATCCAGATCCCACAGGGAGAGTCCAGGCCCAGTACTAGCCACTGGGTGCGGCACCAGTTCTCAGGGAGAGCTGATGGAGGCTCCCCAGCTCTCCACAGCTGGGGCAAGAGGTCTGGATCAGTCCAGCCCCAGGTCAGAGTCAGACGATGACCTCTCATCAGCCATATCATGGATGGCATTCTCCATGGGGGCCAGGTTGCCGCTTGGCGTGATGCCCATGGGCTGGATGACTTGCTCTCTGAAACCAGGGAGGAGAGAGGGGAAAGTAACACAAATCTGCAGCAGACAACACAAGAACAGATGAGCACTACAGCAGAAACACATGGCTTGCAGAAACCGCCCAGAAGCAGCCCGCAACCACTAAGAATCCCTTTTTAGAAGTGGGGGACAGTTCTCTCCACAAAACCTCCAGCACAGTGAGGGAATGGCTGGAAGCATAATTTGCAAGCATCGTTATCCTCAGGTTCCCTGGAATAGGCTCAGTTTTAGGGTCCCATTCAGGTACAGGACATGTGGTGCAAGGATTGCCGGAGGAAAACTAGCACTGACATCAGCGTTCCCCTCCCTCTAGCACACGATGGAAACGCATACATTAAATGCACTGCCCTTTCCCCCTCCCACCCCTGGGGATGATCTGAATCCAGTTCGAAGATTCTGGGTTGCTCTGTGGCACCTTTTAATGATGGATGAAGAACAACTGGAGAAAACACTCCTGCAGGAAAAAGGATTGGTGGCACTGACTGCCATCTGTCCCCAAAACACTGTTTTCTACTGAGCAGCCTTGCCAGGACAGTGGCTGCTGTTCTTACTGAGCACCCAGCCAAACCTGGTGAGGCAACAGGTGCTCAAAAACACAGTGCAGGCAGGTAGAGGAATTTCACAGTATGCCATTATGCCAAAGAGGTGTGCAGGGCTTGCAGTGCCTTCCCCTGCACATAACAGGGCCCAGATTAAGAAAATATTTCCCCATGTATCTCCTCCATGCTCTCTCCTACATCCCTTCAGTTAGGGGTCACCTTGGGAATACATTGTGATAATGTAAATCACAGACACAGGTGCTGATGCAGACACGAACATACACAACTTTCTAGTACCTGGACAATTTGTCAAACATGTTGACTAACTTCATGGCTTCATATTCTTTCTGCTCTTCAGTCATCCCTTCCATGGGGTTGGGTAGTTTCTCCTCAACACGTCCTGTGACAGGGTTAATGCTGCAAGAATAGTGAGGCCAGGGCAAAAGAGAGAGGTAAAGCACAGAAGGAACAAAAGGGCTGTTTAAAATCCTTCTTTGCTTCTACGGAGCAGAGGAACACAATGGCAAGGCTGGCTGTCATTGCCGCTCCTTTCATTAGCCCAAAGTGCTATAGCAGTACAACAGGGTGCTTCCAATCTCTTTCTGTATGTCCTGTGCACAGTTGTCCCCGCTTGCAAATCCCTCCTATTTCTCTTGCATAACCAACATTGCCATCCTGCCAATTCCACAGTGCAGTTTTAAACCACATGCATAAGGGCAAATGACACTTTCTCCCTCTCCTTGAGTCAGGAGGCAAAAAGCTCACACAGGAAAAAAACCCTAAAAACAAACCCCAACCTGTAGACCACATTGAACAGGATGCTGGAAAGTATAGGACCCAGAGCTGAGCACAGTCCTGGAGCTCTCCCTGCACACCCCTCATCCTTGAGTTAACACCATTCATTCACAGGCAAATAAAAAAAAAAAACCACCTCACTCCAGCAGCACAGGGCTCTGGAGATGCAGGAGTAATTGGCACTTCCAACCTCGTGGCAAGAAGAAGCCACCCTTACTCCAGCACAAAGTAAAAGCCTGCCACCGTAGCGAAGTGTGCAGATGCCAAGAACAGGTATCAGATACAGATTAGAGAGATACTGCCACGTGCACACCATCAACAGGTCTGGTGCAGAATGGGCTCTGGCTGAAGGAGCCCACTTTGCTCTAGAGCCTGTGCCCAGCTGCAGGGACCAAATACATGCACCACTGACCACTATGAGGAGCTCAGTCACAGAGCCATTTCACCCAAGGAACAGGCAGAGAGGGTGGAACAGGACATCAAAGGTAAGGGTGAAACTGGTAAGTAATGCGGAAGGAAATGCTCATGTGAAAAAGCAGGACAAGGCAGATGGCAGGGAGGCAGAAGAAGAAAGGGACAGAGCAGGAGTGGGAAGAAGGTGTAGAAGAGGGGTGCTATAGAGGAGAAGCAGACTTCTTTACTTGGGCTTTGCCTCTTTGTACTCCTCAGTGTCTGTGTCTTCATCTTCCGAGTACTCTCCCTCTTCCCGACCACCAGCCATGAGGCCTCGTGCTGCCAGGAGCCCAGCTGCATTCCCGTAGCCAGTGTACTTCACAAACCGTGACACTGCCAGGAGAAAGGAGAGAGAAACCACCCTGTGCTTCCCCTTCTGCCTCTCCAGCCCCATCTGCTCCTCTGTGCTCCAACAGCAAGATCAGCACAAGGCCCCGGAGACACAGAAATGCCAATGCTTCCTTGAACTCTGACAGGGAAGCAAGCTCCCACACTGTGCACCAAGAATGGCAGGGCAGAGGCCTGAATGCAGGCCAGGTTGTCAACAGGCTGTTGGGATGTCCTCCAGCAGAGCTTTTCACTCACCACTGGCACAAGAAACTCCTTCCCACAGACCACTTGGATACTCTCCACTTTTCCCTACTCAGTGTATCTGGCCCAAGGGAAGACAGAAGTTCCTGCTGGCTGCAGAGGGTCACCAATCCCACACTCTCTGGCTTGCCCAGGGGCCAAGCTCCAAGATCTCCTGTCACCAAAGCCCACAGCAAGCCCCTGCAACTCACCACTCTCCTTGCAGAGGACAAAGAGGAACTCTGCCGCACAGTGCTTCACGTCTGTGTCGATGTGGGTCATCAAACGTACCAGCTTGTTCCGCAGTGAGTTCCCCACCTCTGGCCGATTCCTCACATCCCGGAGTGGAGGCAGCACCTACAAGGCCACAATGAGGGGTGATCAGTGGAGATGGAACAGCAGCAATAGGTCAGACAGGGGAAAACGTATGTGCATTTTACAAATCAGCTAAAATTAATAAAACCACAGAGTGTGGGAGATGTGGAAAAAAAAATAGTGTGGGTATCACTGGCCTCAACCACCCATACATCAGAACCTAGTAGAAAGACAGAGGTCTGTTTGGAGGGTGGCAATAATCAGGCCATTTGCTATTCTCTCTGCTCAGTGCAGCATCATTCAATTTGGCCAACATATAGCGTACCTTTGCCTTCAGGAACTTCCTCGTCTGGCGGTGGACTCGGGCACTCTCAGTCAGCAGGTTCAGCACAGGGGTCAAACTCTCCTTCAGCTTGTGTCCCTGCAGAAGCGTCCACAAAATGAAAAGCACGTTAGTCATGCTGAGCTCAACTTGTCCGGCTAGTGATGGAGAACATGAGTACAGACCATCAGGGAAACAGATGGACATGGAAGCTTTCCAGCCTCTGCTATAGGAACCAGTGCTTCATCATTCCTCAAACTGGCACGATCTTCCAAGCCCTGCTCTGTAGCACAGCAGTGCTAGGAACACTTGTATAGGGCATCCAGAGTAGAGAAGTGCAGCTGTAAAATTTGGAGGCCCTTTGGAATAACTCCAGAGACTGAAAGCCACAGCCAGCTTGAAAATAACACAAATTCAGGCTTCCAGAAGCTGCCCACCATATCACTACCAAGTTGAGTGAAACAGAGCACTGATACTCCAATCACCCAGCTAATCATCTACCGATCAACCCATCTCACTACCTGCAGTCCATAAAGCAATCACCCAGTCACCTTCCCAGTTGACAGATGTTGTTTTAGTCCTACCGTAACAGTTTTGCCTCTACTAAAAACTGCCTCTTCTGTAAAGGTCTATCTCCAAAATACCCATGTCTTGCTGGTGCTCACGTGGCGTTGGCACTGGGCTTTTCAAGACTGAATATAGACTGAAGGAAAGTGCCCTGCAGTGAACTTGTGAAAACAGCAGTGATGAACTCACACAGCAGCTTCACAACTCACCCTGTCAAGGCGTCGCTCCAGGAAATCCAGTAGGATGCTGACTGCATCCATGTTGACACCCATGTACTCAAGCGAGCCTGGTCGGACTTTCGGAGTCAGGAGGACATCCAGACATTTCAGGGGCAAGTTGCCCAAAAGGTTAACTGTATGACTAAAGATATAAAAGAGAAGTGAACACATAGTCATGGATCTTTGCTCACAGAAGTTCTTCAGCTATCCAGAAATGGAGGTTTGTTACTAACTTCCAGGAGTGTCAGTACCTCAAGATCCAAGCTGTCTTTGGACTGCATTCCAAGCTCCTCACACCACTAAAAGGGAATAAACTGAACTGCTTTTTGGGTAGTTGAACTATTTTCTGGGAGTCCAAAGAGACTTCAGTGACAACTGAGAAACCATGGATCTTGACAGAGATGCCAAGTAGGACTAATGTGGGTGGTCACAGATCTTTCTCTGGGGTCTCCTGCTGCATGACTCCTTCTCAGCTTGATGATCAATGCAATGCATTGCTTAGGATTCCTCTGGCTATAGTTTTCTTGAGAACAGGATGGTGTCACCTCCTCACAGCTGACAATAAGGCTCAGCAATGTGACACAGGCAGTTTCTCAGCATGGCTCAAGAGACTGACAGTTAATTAAGGCCACTCCATGCACTCCTTAATTAAAGTATCAAACATCTGCTCTGGCAGATTGCCCACTGAAGTGGGTGGCACTGTTGAGGAGGCCTGACCCAGGATACTGAATACAGCCCTTGGGGTCAGGCAGGCTTGGAGAAAACCCTTCCTCCTGTAGGCCGGGAGGCTGTGGCATTAGCACACAGAAACCGACTGTAGGAAGGGCTGGGCTACTTCTGGGTTCTAGCAGCATGAGGAACCCACAGGCCAAATCAAAGATGCCTGCTTGTCAGCAGTCACCTTAGCAAACACCAAACAAGCAGATGTTAATGCTAAGGTCAGGCAGGATCTGCCTTGGGGACCCTGTTTCTAGTGAAGATCATGACCTAGTTATCTAACACAGACCTGTGGAACTCCTCAGTCCGGTCCTCTCCATCAGCAGAGATCATGAGGCAGTGGCGCAGGAGGGCACCCAAGTGCCGGTACAAAGCAGCATCTTCCTGGACCCGAAACAGAAAATTAAAACCTTGATGAGGAAAAGGGATCCTCCACATCCCACAACCTGCTGCCCCTGCAGCCCACAACCCCATCCCTCCCTCCAGCAGCATGATAACCAACAGCTGTGTGTTTAACTGGAAGTAGCTTCCCAATTCTCATTTTGAGGTCAACACACAGTCTTCCTGCTGCCCAATACCTTTCCCCTCACTCTACAACACTGAGTCAAGGGCTGGAAGAAGCCCCAAAACAGGCCCATGGATTAGCCAGAGATTTCTCCATCATACCTTCCTCTAACCTCGTCCAGAAGGTGAAAAGACTACCAGGACACACTCAGAAGCAAGTTACCTGGGAGCTCTGTTCTCCCACTTGCACAACAAAGCATGTCATCAGGAAGGAAAAATATCCAACTTTTAAACTGTAATGCTCTAAAAGTCTTAAGGGTTAATAATGCATTGGATAGAGGTAGTGCTTTAGGGAGAAAGGTCTGTACACGTACCTGGGGGCTGCATGAGGGCCGGTATGTAATACGAGGAAATGCAACAGAGGAGAAAACCAGCAGTCAAGCCACATCCCAGAGACATGCAAATACAGTGGGGTGGGACACCCAAGGAGCTTACCTCATCCACCTCCCTCTTGCTGGAATCAAAGGTGATATTGAAGAGCACTTTCAGGATCTCCATGGCTCGCTCTGTCTCTTGTCGAGGCAAAGGTGGGAGAAGCCCCTCCTCAGTGGCAACTTCATAAGGGTCCATCCACTTTACACCAAGAGTCAGCTCCAGGGTATCTGTCATCAGGCTAATGCCCCTGAGCTCTTGGGCTAGCTGCTGCCGGATGTCCACTCTCAGCGCCGTCAGCAGGAACAGGAGACGCAGGTCAAAGAACTTGACTTCATGAGGAAGGCTCCTCTCATTGTACAGTTTGATGCGCTTGGCCAGGCCCACCACCAGACGGGCTTCAGCTGTCATCTCCTGTGCCCTAGGGCTGCTGAAGACAATGTTGCAGAGACATTTGAGGGATTCCAGAATTACATCCAAGTCTGGGACCTCCCGGATGAGCTCCTCCGAGTAATCAATGCCAGCATGCCTGGAGAGGGTCTTCAGGCCTTCCTTGGTGGTGAAAGGGTCAAGGCAGTATTTGTCCCGGGACAGGATGCGGATGCTTTCCAAACATGTGACCTGGCAGGAAGGCTGCAGCTCTTTTTCCAAAAACTTGATCAGCAGCTGGGCCATTTTCTGTGCAGTTGGAAAAAAAGTAATGCCTCATGCACTGATGCTTCACAGTGCTCCCCCACCACCCTGTAATGCTCTGAACTGGAAGATGCAAGTGCCATCTAGAGATAAGCCCACTAATGGCTCTGGATCCTGACGCAGTATGAGCAAGGACACCCACCAAGAAACAAAGAACAGCTGGGAGAGGGTATCAGATGCGAGGGGAGAATATGAACAGGCAACTATTGCATATTTTAGCTTCACCCATAGTTAGGATGATTTAGGCTAACACAGTTTACTTGGCAGCTGCATTAAGCAAAGAGGGCAGGGCAGAAACACTCCTTACGGCTTCACTAAGGAGCAACAACCAACTCAACAGTAGTGCTCTACTCCCACCTAGAGCCTTAAGATTAGGGAGATATCTGCTCTGGGTGCTCCAGAAACAGACTGAAAAGGTCAGGAGATGCATCAGAAAATCACCAAGGGAAGGTAAAAGGACCCAAGCGAGGCAAGAAGAGCACACGATGCCGCAGGGAAGGAGGTGAAGCGGCCTCAGGAGATTCAAGTAGTGTCTCCCTAAATCTCAGTGCTGTCTGGAGACCTACTAGCCCAGATCCTCAAGTAGGTACAGACTAGCAGAGCTCCACTAACACAAATCAACAAGAGCTGAAAATCTAACCCTTGTGGATAACAGCATGGTACGTGACAGCAAGCAACAGAAGAGTACAAGAGCAAAGGTACTGCTTCACACAATCACATCCAGCTGGGTTTGAACCAAGTGCAGCCATGGTTTGAACCAACACCTCATTTACACCGGTAATTCACTGCACAGACATTCACACCTTGGTGAGGTAAGATCTCACTAGATCTCTTTAGCGTAACACCAAATCAGAGCACGTGTCTTTCCACGCATACTACAAGAGCAAAAGAATCCAAGATTGCAAGTTTTGCTATCACTCAGTGTAATAGGCTTAGCACAGCCTAATCAGTTATACTTCAAAATAATAAAAGGACTGAGGGAAGGAATGAAGAAAAAAAGAATTTTAGTCCTTAACATGAGGCTAGCAGAACTGAACAAGCTTTACCTCATGAAGTATACCCCACAATCATAACCTCGAGAAGCAAGAAGCAGAGTCATTCCTCTTCTTCCATACAAGACAGAGACACAGGAGTTAAAGATGAAGTCATAAATAGCCAAAGCCTCTGACAGACTCAGGTTGAAAAGATCTCAGAGCATGTGCCCAGGGCTAAACCAATAGAAGAAATGAACACCAGGAACTAGACGGTGATGCTGAATTCACATTTCATGACATACACTCCAAAAGTGGAGCACCCCAAGGCTGTCCCTGAACTTACAGCCCATGTGACTGTCCCAGCCCGAACAGCAAGTCAGTGCAAGGCAAAGAGCTTGGATCTTGTGAGATCTGATCCTACATGTCAGGCTATACCTGGAAAAACTTCATGCTAGCTTTAGCTGGCAATGGTAGACAAAAGAGGTCCCATTCTCCACCCTGGCTGCCTGGTTCACACTTGCCATACTAACACAGGCATTATTATCACAATCAACCAATGAATTGGACCACAAAACTGACCCAGCTGGAAAATAATCCAGGAGAAAAAAAAGTTACCATTTAGGCAGATCAGCCCACCAACACGCGCACCCATGCAAAGGTCTGCCCTCACATGAAAGAAGTGCAAGAACAGAAACAAACAGGCAGGAGCATTTCTTTCCATCGAGTGCCAGATTACACCAGCTTAAAGTATCTGTTAATATATAGCCTTGATAAAATCCTGCAACTGGCTCACAGCAAAACCACTTACCCTTGAGAGGCTTGCATGTTGCTATGATCTTTGCCTAGCAGATCCATGACACAGATAAAGGATTACACTTTTATACACCCGTGGCTGAGACTATATGCATCACTGAACCCAAAGGGCTTGCTAATGCTGGAAGGATCCTGACCTGTATCCTAAAACAACTACTGATGGAAACCCCAGAGCCAGGTGTTTTGAGCACACCATTCCCTAGCCAAGTTAATGAAAAAACACTCGTTTCTTTCCCTGTAGGGGCTGCCACCACCAAGCCCTGCTGGACACGAGTACACAGCAGCAGCAGATTTACACATCCAACAAGAGGAAGAAAGCAAGAAATGTGCCTACCTTCCTGTCTTCCCGCTCCTCATCATCAAAGGTGAAGCACTGAGATTTCTGTGAGGGCAAAATAAAAACAATCAAAGCAAGTAATAGGTTAAAAATCCATAAAACTGTTTTCCCCAGCTAAGGAAGGGCCATTCAACTGGAAAGCAGAAAGTCTAAAAAATACTGCAAAAGCAAGCACACCTCAAGGTCAGTCCCAACTAGCACAGAGGCAGGGAATCAGCATGGCAAGGAGTGCCACAGCGCTCAGAGAGGTCTACAATATTTGTGGGGTTTGTAACAAACAGCACAAACTCCCAAGGAACAAGACAAAAGGAAAACTCCCCTGCGACTGAGGTTTTTGCTTCAGTCCTGACTTTTCTTTCCAATGCTGTCCCTACCTCGGCAACTCCAACTACGTGCATTGCAACTACAGGTAATGCACCTGGTTTGAATAGCAGAGATTGACCATGCCACCAGGTCTGAAACGCTTTCCTTGTCTGAGGTTCCCACTATTCTGCGGGCCCCTGTTTCTCTTTCATCCTTGAAAAACATCTGTGATTAATATTATCCACTTCTCTCTTCCACTGGCTCTGCATTGCAGGCTGAATGCCACAGGCCAGAGTTGTGCCCATCTGACAGATGGGCTTTTAAAAATAGTGCAGCAGCAAAGCGTGTGCTTATCACAACCCAAATATCCTGTAATAGCCGGTAATTCCTCTGCTCAGCAAGGCCACCAATCGCAGGTGTTCCCTGACTTACTCTGCAAATGTAGTCTCCCCTGCCATTCACTGCCTTTTTTTACATGCTGCTGATTTCCTGTCTGCTTAAAAACAGCAAATAAAGTTTGCAGATTAACTGTGTCACAGTCACCAAGATCCTAGGGATGGCTTTGGTCTTTCTAGCCTAGAACAAGCTGTGATGGGCAAAGCAATGCCAACACACTGCTTGAGAAACCTCAGGTATGGAAGCAGGACAGCTGTACTCCTGGAGGGCAGCCCCCAGCACAGCACTATCATGCTTTAGCATTGTGAGATGACCAGTGCAAAAGCTGCTGCACCACGTTATGAGGAACCGGAGGTTCAGTCCTGGAACCGATCGGCTCTGCAGACAACCATGCCACTTGTTTTTGTTCTTTTCCTGCCACATCCTCTTTGCGGGCTCCTGAAATCTCATTTCTGTATATTTTTCAGCCATACCTGTGGTTTTGCTTTAGCTGTAGTTTCCTCCTGGCAATCAAAAACTGACTGCATATGCAATACTGAATTAAAATATATCCCCAGAAAAAGGATACAGTAAAGGATCATTTTTTTTACAGTAAAAAAAAAAGTCAGGAAGTTGCTTAATTTATCTGCAGTTTCATAATCCTCTTTGAATGCTCCATTTCTTCTAGACATGCTAGCAAAGCCACTGACATTCTTACAAGTTTCCTACGCTCGATACACTGACAAAGGACCCAGACAGAGGAATTAGAAGATATCATGGTTTGATGCCTCAGGCTTGTTACACATCAAATTCTGTTTGCCCGCTGAATTCCTCTAGCATTATACCTGCTGTAGGTGATGTTAATCCTGTGGACCATATTTAATAGGGACCTACTCCTGAGCTAGTGTCTCCCCCATTTCAAAACAGAGTGCTGGAAACAGCTGCACACTCTCCCTCTTGCACACTTGTGAAAAATATTCACAGGTTCTCCCCACTGGCTTCCCACCTACTCAAGAATGGTGCAGAATGAGTCACAGATCTGCAGGGCCAGCCCCACCCTGGTGGAAACCCTCTGAAGGAAATTTCCCTGACAACCAGAGTCTATTTCAAAAGGGATTTACCCCCACAGATAATCCTTTGCCACTCTAAAGCTAGAAACACTTCTATCTCTGCTTCCAAACCATTCTTTTGGGTTTTTTTTATTCTATATTTGTTATTTACTTCTTACTATCAGCTTTCAGATCAAGCACCTGTACCAAATTCCAGCAGCCCATCCCTGTCCACCTCTGATGATCTTTTACTTGCAAATCACAACCACGATTTCACCTGCAGCTCCTCCCCAGGCCTCAGTTTTATTACCAAACCTTGCCTTAACATAAAAGCTCCTCCTACTCAGTCTTCACATTGACATTTATTTCCCTGCCAGATTTTACTTGGGATCTGGATATTTTTTAAAGAAAATCCCTTCCATGTGCTTTACTTCCAGTATACAAAGGAACCAAGATAGAGGCTGCTTAGCTGCTTCCTAGCAAAACAGCAAGCAATGAACCATCTGTAAGTAAAAGATGAAGCAGTCTGTAACATTTTTATGGCAGTAACGCACAGACAGATGCACTCAGAGGAGACAGACTGGGGACAGCCGGATGGCACAGAACACGGCCAACCTGCTTCCAGGCTTGTAAACAGCAGCAGCTGACATCAGCAATAGGTCTGATGCTCACTCACCTCCTGGTTGTAGATCTGAAGCACCTTGAGAACTGTGTCTTGCTCCCCGCTTTCCAGGGTGGCTACCACAGTCCTGAGCTCCATTATCTTAACAGCTCGGCTTCAGCACGAGGTAAAACCGGGAGGAAAGGGAGTGAGGGGGCTTCCAGGATTCCTGGACAACGGTGATGGTGATGCAAAATGACCTCGATACACAGATATCTAAGAAGGAGAGAGAAAGGGGTGGGGAAAGAAAAAGAGGGGCAAAAAACCAAAAGCACAAAAAAAAACCCCAAGTGAGATTGCTCACGCTGTTGCATCCATAAAAGCAGAGCAGACGGACAACCCAAGTAAAGCCAGCAGCCAGCTTCCTCTCTCTCCCTCTAATCTTCTTCCTCTCTTTGCTTTTCAACGTTTAATATATGCTCTCCCAGTAAAGCACTCGGGGAAAACCTTCCCCCCACCCAGCCAGGGGATTAACATAGAGCAGATAACAGCAGCTCCCTGAAATAGCTCTCTGCCTCCTCCTCCCCTGGCTGGCCTGATTTCTGTTACTGCACAGAAGGAAAAAAAAAATATATCCAGAAACATTCCTGTGGAGTAAAAAGGTATGGAGAGGAAAGCCAGGCAGACAGGAAAGCATCCCCCTGTTTTAAGGCAGAGCTACCTTTTAAGGTGGTGAAAAGAAAGAGATTGTGAGGATTTTGTTGCAGTCACTGCATGCAGTCAGTGCCAGAGACAGGCTGTGCATCAGATTATGTCAGACACGCTGCACACGCAGTAAAACTGCACGTACGGGGATGGCTGGCCTGCACGGCCCAGCCTTTATACCATTATAGAAGATAATGTGCCTCATGAGAATAATGTAAATGAGCAGATGTGCATAGGCACGGATGATGAGATTATTTTAGACACAGGCACAAGTTTAACAGTTCACAGAGCTATGCGAGCCCACAGTGTTGGCAAATAACTCCTAATGGTGGAAAATCTAGCAAATTTGGGTGGGTACGTGGGCTCACACACCCGCCTAGGCTCTGCGCTGCCACGTACGGGCTCTGCAACAGGGCCAAGCACCGGCCTCGTCCATCACGGGAGCCTGTGCCCCGCGCCCCGGGGGTTGCTCGGGGGTCCCGGGGCGCCCCGGCGCAGCCACGAGGGGTTCCGGGACCCCGGGCACATGTCGCCCTCCGGGAGCAGCGGAGCCGGGGAGCGGGCGGCTGGCCCCCA
>JAVJGJ010000002.1:17406466-17417378 GCA_035590215.1 Microhierax caerulescens | reverse complement strand
CTGAATCCCTGTATCATGACTGCCTACAAACTGCTGAACATGGATATTCCCGTAAAGAGGATCTGAGGGATGAACCATTAACTGGTCCTGATTTGGAATTGTGTACCAACAGTAGTAGCTTTGTACGAGACGGGTGGCTGGATATGCAGTGGTTACAGCTTCACAGGGGATAGAGGCTGAGGCTCTACGCATCAGTACATCACCAAATATGCATTTGGGATAGGCCATGTACATGGAGCCATCTGGAAGGGGACAGTTGTCAGCCTGAGCATCACCTATTAAATAAAAGGAAGAAATCCTTAATCATTGCAAAGGACATCCATTTGGGCAAACTGCATGTGAATGTGGGTGATCAGCTGGCTGATAAAACTGCCAAGGAGGTGGCTGAATGAAGCATTCTTGCACTAGTGCCAGTAAAACAGGTACAGCTCCCAGTCCTGACACCCAATTATAGCGAGACAGAGCAACGACTGGCATTGCTGTTAAAAGCAACCATAAACAGAGAGGGTTGGTTAATAACCCCACAGAACAAGTCATTGTTCCATCACCACTAATGACTAGGATTGTGGAAAAGAGACGTGAAGAAACACATTGGGGTAGTGAGGCCATGATCTCTAGTCTCCAAAATTCGATTACATGTGTAGGAATGACTGGAATATTAAAGTCTGTAATAGCAAAGTGCCCCATTTGTTTAAAAATAATCCTGCAAATAGTAAAAGACCACCCCCAGGGGAGGAAATTCACCTGGAGATTACTGACAAGCTGATTTTTCTGAACTACCAGGACAGAATGGGTGTAGGTGTGTCAGTATCGATTGATACCTCCTAAGGACAGCTGAAAGCTTTCCCCTGTCACACCAACAAAGCCAGAGAAAGGACTAAGGCATCACTCACAGAAATAACAGCAAGGTTCCAGGCACCAGTGGGAACGTCCTCTGATCAGGGTCCACATTTTGCAGACCAGAATTAGCCAATTCAGGTGAGGCGCGCAGAAAAGAATAATTTTGAAAAATCTGACTTAAATAAATGAGACTTATAATAAGATTAGTAAGTCTCAAAGGTAGGAAATGTTACAGAAGGGTTAAGGTTTAATCTTAAAGAACTTGGAAGTAGTCATGCATCCTAGATTCAAACAGCGTGAAGGTACCTTGTTTGTTTGAAGCTAGTCTTTGTATACTTGTAAGCAGTACATTCAGGTTCTAACAGAGAGATAGTCCTGGAGGATGAAGGAAAATTCATCCTCCTAAAGCTAGGGATTCCAAACTTTGTGTGGAGGTTTGATGAGTTCAATGCTATTAAAAAAAAAAAAAATCCTATATTTTTGATTTATATTGGTAAGCAAAACTTACCAAGGGAGCTGCAGAGCACCACAGTGATGAGCAGAGGAACAGTCAGCTTCATAGCAGTGTGGGGTATGAGGGCAGTTGTAGAGGAGTGAAGGCAGTGGGTTGATCAGCATTGATAACATGCAGCTGTGGCCTTGCCTGGAAGGCAGTGGGTTGATGGACATGGACAATGTGCAGCTGTTGTGTGTTCCCACTAAGTAGTTAAATAGCCCTGAGGAGTGTGGGAGAGGTGTGGTCTGGTCTCTGGATGAAGGGCAAACAGCATGGTTAGTAGAAGCTGACCTATGGTAAAAGCCTTGTTGCAGCCTGAGAACTTGTTTGTGCTGCAACAGGCAGCGAGTGTCCTTTGCAGCTGAATGTATGACACCCAGGATATGGTAAACTGGAGGTGTGGGTGATGGGGACACCCCTGTGGGCTCACTCCCCCTGGAGCAGCCTGTGTGTGCTCAGGGTGACAGTCAGTTTGAGAGGGCATTACCCTCCCCTCTGCCCTTGCTGTGTTTGGGAGTTCATGTGGACTCAGCACAGCCAGCGGGAGGGCATGAAGCTGAAGAGAAGTGATGGGGAAGCATCGAACAAGAGGTACAAGGGCGTTTGGGAGGGATGCTGCCCTTTCTGGTGCCTTCCTCCTGGTCCCACCAGTAAAGGAGCAGCCAGGAGCTCTGGGGCCGTTGCGGTTGTGTTCTGCCCGGTTCTCCCTTGGGAATTGCTGGGCATCCAGCTTTCAATCAGATTTCTGCTGTTGCCAGCGCTGACACTGAAATATCCCTGCTTTTCCAGGTGACTTGGTGTGTGCCTCCCAGGGGTGCTCGGAGGGCCATCAGCGTGGTCCAAAGCGGGCTGGCCATTGGGATCCATTGCTGTCAGTCAGAACTACTGCATTTATTTTGAGAAATGGTCAACATCTGGAAAAAGTTGCTTTGGTTGAGGACGTGATTCCCTGAGGCCATTCAGAGTTAAATTGCTGACCCGTGTGCATGTCTGTGTCTGGCTGCCTTGGGGGTGTGTCGCTCTATAGAATAATGCTGTTGGTTAGACCTTATCAAAACAAACGGTATCTTCTTCTAACAGTAAGAAGGAGAAAAAAATACCTTTATTTATAAGGACAGATGACGGAAATAATTTTAAAACATCTGAATTTTATTTAGAGCTTAGGTGTTATCTCTAAAGAAATAAGATCTAAAATAGACTGGAAGGTGACAGTGTGTAGTACTGAGCACACGGAGTTTGGAAACCAGCTGCCAGCATCCTGCTTTCCTCTGTTTTTATGGTCGTTGTTTTCCCTGAGGCTTTGGATATGAGAAACTGGAAGTAATCGAGAAGCACTAACAGCAGCCAGGTCAAATGTTCCTTCAGTTCAAGCCTCTGTCCGAACAAGTTTCTGAAACAGACAGGGAGAGCGGCGAATGCAGCGTGCCAAAACACAGAACTGCAGAGGAGAGCCAGGCTGCTGCACCATGCTGGGGCCGTTCCCTGGCAGAGCCTGTGTGAGCATGGAGGCGGTGGTCTGTCACCCGCCGGCACTCACCAGGGCAGTGCATGTCACAAGCAGCGAAGAGCAAGCGTGACACCTCTGCCAGAGCCTGCCTTGCTATCGCCTACAAGTTTTCTTTCGTCTTGGCTCTGTTTCTAATAACACTCCTGCGTGAAGCAGGTGCTTCCACCGGGGGGGTGAGCATCTCCGTCAGTGCCAGCCAACAGGAGCCATCGTGTTTGTTGCAGCGAGCACCTTTTGCTGCTCTCTCAAAGGCCTTGGAAGCTTTGTGCTGGTGTGCAACCAAACCTGAGGCCAAGGGATGCTTAGGTTAAAGTGGTTGGGTGCTTTGTGTTCAGAATCTGGTATGAGGCTGTGCAGTGATAGCCGTTATGGTAATGATAAAAGGAGGGGATTACCAGCAGGTTGATGAGGGCCTTTACGTGCTCAGGAGAAAGGTCATCAATACATCCCTTTAATGCGCTCAAAGCGGTTTTAGTCAAATCATCGACTTCATATTGAGAAATTGGTCCAACATACAGCTGTTCAACAGAGCCTTCAAGAAGCATCTGAAGAAAGCTGGGGATGACCTCGTGAGCAGAGCCAGCTCCTGGAGTATGAGACAAAGTGGGCTGAGATGAGCCAACCTTCACTTGTTCAGATTCAGCTGCTTTAACCCCCTCCATCACAATCACAATATAGAAATCACGTGAAGTTTTTTGCTGACCGTGTTCTCAGCTTCACAGTTGTTTTTTGAAGCTTCCAGAGAAATGGTTTGGCACTGCAGGAGCTGCCCTGTTGCACAATTCCCTCGGTGGCATCCCACTGTCCATGGATAACCTTCTGCCTGCCGGGTCCTGTCCCCTCCTCTCTGTTCTCTGTAATATTTGGTAATTACAGTTTTTTCTCCTGTTTCTGGAAGCATCAGCATTTTAGATGAAAGCAAACTGAAAATGTTTCTACTGCCATAATCTCTTTTCTTCAAGTCAAAATCTTGTTGTCTTCTGATGTTGCTACCTGCACAACTGCCTACAAAGGCTGACTTTGGATTTGCTCACAACGTGCTGTTCTTCCAAGGCCTTGCGATTTGACCTCCTTTCGATATTCTCTTTGTATGAACCATCATGATTTATTCACTAAAAAAAAAAAAACCAAAAAAAAACCCCAAAAAACCCAAAACCCTTATCAGACTGCTAAGTTCTGTCCCTTCTAGTAAAATTCCAGTTTTTTTCATCCTCCTTTTGTTATAATCCCCATTCTTAATTTATGAGATTTAATGTGATAGCCGCATTGATTAAAATTGGTGTTCTTTATTTGCTTTTACAAAATTGCTAGGTTCTTCAGCTGGTAAGACTGCTTTACCAGTGCACAGCGTATTCCTGATCACCCTGCTGTTTCTCTTACTCTAATGGCACATAACTATATTCTTGGTTAATAACCTCAGAGGAATTAACCAACATGTTGAATTACGTCGCCTCTGCTTTCACAGGCATTTTCACCTTTGCAGTTTACTTCCTTCCCCACATTTATTTTCTGGTTTCTGACACTTTGCCATCACAGCTGCCTCAGATCAGGTGCCTTTGTGGGCTCCAGGAGCCAAGCTGAGAGGTGATGCTGGGTGATGGTAGTAGTTACCCAACGTTAAACAACAGAGTAAGGCTGGGTTCATTTTGCTTAAGGTCGAGTCTCCGCATCTGATCTGGCCCCTGGAAGCAGCAGGACAGATGATCCAACGCACCACAGGAGCCTGTGCTGCGAGAAGCTGTGTTGTCACCGGGCCACCGACCCACAGGACAGCCCGGTGAGTGCTCCAACAGCAGCTGTCACGTCGCAGGTTTCATAAATCAGACTAACCTTGCCATAAGTGCCCAAGCAGAAATAATCTCGGAGACCTTACGCAAGCTGCTGCGCGTAGGTTTTCTTGGAAGCCAGGTACCTAAATTTCCCTGTCATCACCAGAAGCCTTCAGTGGGAACCATGGGGGCATCACGCAGGGGCACAGCACGCTTTCTCTGCAAGTGTTAAACAAGGCACCAAGATGCCTTTCCATTGCTTCCTAGAGTGGTTTCTGACAGGTGTTTTAACGGTACACTGAGCAGCTTGAAAACTTTGCGTGGAGGTTTAATGAGTTCAAGGTTATTTAACAAAAAAAAAAATCCTGTATTTTTGATTAGCAAAACTTACCGAGGGAGCTGCAGAGCACCATGGTGATGAGCAGAGGAACGGTCAGCTTCATAGCAGCATGGGGCGTGAGGCTGGGGAGGGCAGTGAGCGCCCTTTGCAGCTGAAGGCACGAGACCTGGGACGTATGTGTGAGGAACTGCGCAGTGCGGAGGAAGGCATGGGCCCGTCGGTCACAGCTGCGCTACAACGGGATCCAGGTCACGCTTGGTTTTGAAGTGGACAGATGAAAAATGTGGGTGACCTCTGCTTGCATCGGCTGCTGTCACGACCTGCAGCGATGAGCGTGGTGCTCCGTTGGAATTCGTGCTGGCATTACATGGAGCTGGAAGCTCAGCAGGAGCAGAGAGATTGCTCTGTCCCTGTAAACTGCAAACTAGAAAATCCGTGGCCCATAAATGCGTGGAGCCATTTTATCCAAGGCACTTCCAAGCTCATTTATCCCAGGCTTCTGATGTGATTTCATGTGGGACTGCAACGACTTTTCTTGCATAATTCTTCTTCTGTTGTTTTCCCTGCTTCTCTTCTGTAATTCCAGTTCTGCAGGGACTATCATGTCTTTATAAGCATCATGATCTGTGACCTGGACACATATCTATAGATCTAGATCCAGATAGAGGTATATATATATATAAAAAAACAAAGTAGGCTGATGCATGAATGAAAATAACCACACATTAAGGAAGAATATCTTTAATAGCTGCTTCTCTACAGCTTTTCAGCCGCTCTTAGCCAAGTTAAGGCACGAAGAAGTTGCCTCTGTAAACTCCAAACTGGCAGCTAAATCAGTTCTGTGGATGATCTTTAGAATAGTATCACAGTGTTACCCCTGAACTTAAAAAAGCAAAGCATCTTTTTAAGGTGAAAATGAATACACTGTTGGCCAGCTGAAGCAATGTTCAGCACAGATGGCCAATTCTTGAGTTACAGAGCTAATTCTGCTGGCTGGCAGCCAGGAAGGGTTGGTAGCCTCCTTATCCTTTCCTTCCATGTGGGGAAAGCCCAAGCGATTTCTGTTCTGCCCCGTGCCTCACACGGCTGGAAGAGCTCCTGGCGCATGTGTGGACCCCTCTAGAGCCCAAAGGTGGGTGGGCTGAAGAGGTCGGGAGAGCGAAGATCAGATCCGTGGATGTTCCCGGTGAGATGCAAGGTGCTGCTGATGGGGTGGCACCCTGTTCTGCTAAACCTGCTGAAATCTAGAATTACCCTGCAGAACGGAGGCAGTAATGGCAGTGTACACCTTGGAACAAAATGAGATAGGAGAAAGTCTTTCTGTGGAAGTGGCATATCCCTCCTTTCTCTAGGAAAGAGGGAAGCGTGAGAGCCTTCCCTGCCAATGTCAGGAGTTGCTGAAGGAAGTGCTCTGCACCATTAACTCCTTGGGGGTGGTGGTGGGGGGCATGTCACGTTCAGCCCTTCCCATGGCGCTTCCTTTGATGGCTCTTGGGCAGGAGATGCTGCACATGCAGCATATCCCTGCGGTGAGAAAGAGGCAGTAGATTTTACAAGGCCACATCTTCAGTTGAAAAAAAAGTGTATTGCAGTAAAAATGGGGAGGGTTGGCTTTTTTGAATGATTCAGGTACCACATAGACAAGCTATGACTGTAAAATGACATGACCATGGTACTGCAAAGACTAAATATTTTCCCCTTCGTCTTTTCCCCCAGGCATCAGAAAATCATGCTTTTTCTCTGAGACCTTGCATATCCCATGTGCAACCAACAGCACTGGAAAAAAACCACTTATTTTCCTGAAAGGCTTCTTGGCCCCCTGTAGCATCTGTGCTGAGCAGGTCTGGGATCTCCCACCTGGATTCGTTCGTGTAGCCTTTGATAACTTTATATCTCAGGTTGTTCTTTTGCCACTACCCCTAAGTTTTAGCAGAGGGTTTCAAAGTCCATTGGCACTCAAGTAAAACGTGGCAAAGTAGTGGGCAGCCTGAAAGATAACAGGTTCCCCTGCTTCCCTCTTAGAATGTTGAGTGGTTGTGGAGGGGCGTCCAGGGCCTCAAGGGATTATCGGAGGATGTAGGGGATTTTTAGGTGGGTGTGAAGGACTACACGAACTGTGAATGCTCAGCGACCTTTGTGTAAGGACTGTAAAAATACATTATTTTAATCTTTTAATGATGTGAAGTTGATGGTCTGGGTGACCACAGTACTGAAAAATAAAATTAAAACATAAAATTCCTTCCCCAAAAAGTTTTCATTAATTTTGCATTCCATTTTTGCGACAGGTGGGCAGTAGAGGACCTCAGGCTGTAAGCTGGCTTAGAGTGCATTAACAAAGTCTTGAAATTGATTCTCCAGGTGGGTTTTCCCTCCCCGGAGGCTCGGTGGGAGGCTGTTCACCAGACCTGCCCTGGCCACAGAGGAGAAGTGCCGAGGAGTGACTGGGCTCCCTTGGGTTGGTGGCTAATGCACGCGAAGGGATGCGTGGATGCCGCCGGAGCCACAATCAAAGCGCCACGAACTGTAAGAAAAAGTGACAGCCATGGGAGCTGGCAAATAAGCTGTACCTGCAGGATCTGTTAAATCTGGGGAGTGGCCCTGTGATTTGGACAAGCACCATCAGCTGTTGCTTACTGGGACTTCAGGTGCGGAGCGTTGGAGCCTGCTCAGACGCGTGGCCCGGCGGGGTTTTGCAGAGGCTGCTCTGGTCCTCTGCCCCTCACTGTGGCACCTGTTGCTGAGGGTGGTTTTCCCAGTTTAAATCAGGAGACTGGGGGCTTCTTTACCTTGTGTTCCAACACGTCTATGCCAGTCAGGAATTCTTCAAGTACAGGAAAGCTCCTTCACCAGTTTTCAAGGTTGTCTACAGGAACAAGTGCCAGTGCCGCCTGGGCGGGCTGTGAGCTCTCTGTCGGGATAATACACGGAAGCATCTTTCCACAGCATGAGTGGGAGCCCTGCAGTCCTTGAGATGTTTGTATCTGTTGCATGTGTGGAATTTCTTGGCAGAGAATTCCAGAAAAGGGGAAAGGGGTTTTATTTTCCTGTTTGCTTAGAAAATGAATTCTGTTTCGCTAGGAGCAAGCTGTGGTGCTTAGCAAGCAGAGCCTGGCAGCAACCACCAGACTGTGGCAGGACCACAGGGGTGATGCAGGAACTGTTCTGGGAGCACCAGGATCTTACCAGCCACCTGCCTTTGGTGTGCTTGCTTACCCACCGTGCTTTAAAAGAAAGAAGTATTTGTCTGTTGGAATAACAAACACGGCCTCAGAAGGCACCTGCTGTGGCTTTGCTCCCCTCACAGCATCGCTGACCGAGCGGGGGTGCTGCACAATCCCCCCGCCCAGCTCTCCATCTCATTTCCCTTAGCAGGTCTGGCCACCTGAAAGCAAAATGACAGGGGAGTATGGCAGGATTCCCAGGACACAGGCTCTGTCCGTGCTTCATGTTGTTGCTGTTCAGCTTCTAAGCTGCAAGTTCAAGGAATTCAGTCTGAAGCTCCCAGGAGGTTTTACCACCAGCTGTCCTGGCAGGAGCTTGTCCTGATTTTTTGCATCCCTGGAGATGATCCCACTGGGAGTGAGCAAGGGTACGCTTGAAAAGGAGGTATTTTTTTCATGTTCTTCTGGTTTTAAACAAAGAATGTATATAATTCTGTTTTAAAAGAGTGTGAATTTCAGATTTGCCTCAATTAGTGACAAGCAGCTTAACAAGGTCCAGGGTGAAGGGGAGGGGAGTACATCCTTTCACGGTGAGTGCACCCTGCTATTATCTTCATGCTGGAGCTGTGACACTAAATACTCCCATTCCCATTACAGGGACACATCGGAGCAGTGGGATGTTGGCACTGTGCTTGACCCACATGGTTTTCTTGCTTTGAATATGTTGTTATTGTACGTGTAGGCAATTCTCTGGGCACGGGTTGCCCAGAGAGCTTTTGGAGTCTCTGTGGAGATACTCCCTATGTTACCATCAATGCTCTCTCATATTACAAATGATCTAAGAGACGTGTTTTGCGCTTGCTTTGTAAAATTCCATCACATTATCACATTGTCCTCTGAGAACGATTCCTGTTTTCTTGTCATTGTGCATAACAGTGTAAGGGAATGACAACTGCTGTGGCATCGCGCTTGTTTTGTTTGCCTGATAATTATAGATGTTAATGTATATGTTTCAGCCACGGCTTGTCTCCCACGAGTTAGACAGCTGGTAAGGATGATCTCAAAGCAAATTATCAAATCCTACATTTTAATAAGATTAATGAACAAAGTTATTTGATTGTAAAGAAAAATAAAATTTTTAAAAGAGTATCTGAAAATGTAGTACCTTAGTGAATGTGGAGCTGAAATACATTGTTAGCACAGCAAAAAACGGTGGCTTTGTTGCATAGTCTAGCACATTCTTGGTTTTTTGGCAGATACTGTTTAGTCTGAAAAAAAAGCTCAAGGGTCTCTGTGCAGCTTTGGGAGAAGTGGTGAAAGCCCGTGAAAAGCTTGCTTTCTGCTTTCGTTGCTGTGACTGGAGCCAAGGCACAGGTCAGAGCTGCTGGCAGGTACATCAGATACTGCAGGTGGGATGCACTGAGAGATTCCCCACATCTCTGAGCTCTGCGTGACGGCAGCTGTTTCGTGACACATTCATGCATGTAAACGGACTGGAGCGTTGCAGGGATGTGCCCACATCTTTGTGGCTGGCATCTGCTCTTTTGAGAGGCTGATCTGTGAGGTCCCAATGTGACAAGGGGCCGAGCGCATGTGAACGTGTTGAACTGAGGGGACAGAGGCGGCAGGAGCGCTAGCAAAACCCCAGGCTGTCACAGTGTCTGTTAGCAAAGAAAAGACAATTTGGGTGGGTTTTCAGGAAACACTGAGAAAACACACGGAAACAAAGCTCTAATCCAGCCAGCTGGGACTGTTCCGCCTGGAGAAGGCTCCAGGGGATCTTTCACAGATATCTTGATACCTGAAGGGAGGGGGAAAAAGAATCACAGGATCAGAGAATGGGTTGGGTTGGAAAAGCCCTCTGAGATCACCAAGTCCAACCACTAACCTAGCGCTGCCACGTCCATCACCAAACCCTGTCCCTGAGCACCGTGCCTACGTGTTTTCCAAACAGCTCCAGGGATGGTGGCTCCGCGCCCTCCCTGGGCAGCCTGGGCCAGGGCCTGACCACCCTCTCCGTGAGGAAAGACCTCCTAACATCTAGTCTAAACCTGCTCTGAAAAAAAGACAGAGCCAAGCTCTTTTCAGGGATGCCCAGTGACAGTGGGCACAAACTGAAACACAGGAGGTTCCCTCCGAGCACTGGGAAACCCTTTTTCACTGTCAGCACCCTCAGGTTGCCCAGAGAGCTTTTGGAGTGTCCTTCCTTGGGGACAATACTCCAAAGCCACCTGGCTGCGGTCCTGGGCAGGGGATGGGTGACCCTGCTTGGGCAGGGAGGGCTGGAGCTCACCCTGTCTGGGATTTGGTGATTTATTCCTGTGCCAGGAGGGTGAGTGTGTTCAAGTAGCGCTGAGGCCACATCCCTCCACGAGAAGTGGTGTAACCTTCCCACAGGACGTAAGCGAAGACCTACGGCCCCAGCAGCGAGCATTTTGGGCTACAGGTGCACAGAAAAACGCTTAATAAACACAGTGTTCTCGAGGCAGGAGGCAGCAGAATTGGGCTTGAACTGCCCCAGGGGAATTATTCGTTTGTTTGTTGTTCCAGGAGCCAGTTTTTTGAGTGTGAACAGTACCTGGGCCCACAGGCAGAAGCAGGTGAGCTGGAGAAAGTGCTCTTGGCCCTTGGAAAGTTACGAGTAGAAATTCAAGCCACTGGTTTCAGCAGGGCATGCAGCCTCTTCCCGCTGTCCTTTCAGCGGTGGGAGAGGACAGACCTGCCTTCACAGTGGGCTCCCCAGGCCTCGGGCAGCCCCCCGGGTGCAGCCCCCGAGCCATGCTGCCTGTCCCCGAGCTC
>JAVJGJ010000002.1:17364850-17406366 GCA_035590215.1 Microhierax caerulescens | reverse complement strand
GCCCCCGAGCCATGCTGCCTGTCCCCGAGCTCTGCGGGCTTTGCCTCAGCTCCACACCCAGGCAGCTCCGTGTGGCTCCGTGTTCCTCAAACCTTCCTGCACTCAGGCAGTTTCCCGTCACAGCTGCAGCCCTGCCAGAGGCGTGTGGCTGGTGGCTTGGCACCGAGCAAGTGACAGGCTGCCTCAGATGGGGCAGCTCCCCTCAGCACAGCCACAGCCTCAGAGGTCTGAGAAAGGCATTAGCCGTGAAGAACACAATTGCTGCACTCCAGCTGCACAACAGCCACATACACTAGATCTAATTCAAAGGATAAAAGATACTCAGATGTTTAATATAGGAAAGGGAATGCCAGAATGAAGTCATAAATAGGCAGAGGCAATGGGAACCATCGTAAAGCTTTGACTAGGAGGCCAAGCTCTCACACATGCTTAAAAGTGCTTTTTTAATAGTTGTATTCACCTGAAACGAGCTTTTCATGCTAGATTTTCAGCACCTCTGAACGCAAATAGGATTGGGATCCCACTGAAAACAAACCTGGAGGAAATACTTCGAACTGTCAGTGATCCTGAGGATGTCTTGAGAGACCCTGGTTAATGTTTCTAGTCCTGCTTATGTACTTCTGAAGACCTGGTAAGAAAAGCCCCTGTCTTTTTATGTTTGTTTTTTTCCCCCATTGTTCTAAACAAAGGTGAACTATGACAGCTCAGCTCAGAGGGGCTAGCTGCTTTTGCAAGAATGTCATCCCACTCTGCTTACTTTCAAGAATGAGTCTGAAACATCCGACAGAAGCAAAAATATCAGCTAATTTTATTGAGATTAGCAGTAAAAAATAAAAGTTAAATGAGTCAGAAGTAATATTATGAGCATTTGCTTTGAGGCCTTTTTGAGGCCAGAATCCATCTCATCGTTGCAAGCAATACCTGATGGCAAAAATCAGTTATGGATTTTACCATTGTTACTAAGCTGAAGTGGTCCTTGAAGGCTGGAAACAGCTTTTCTCTTGGCTGAGAATCTGCCCTCTCAACCTTTTGCTTGGCTGTTTGAATTCACAGTATTCCTTTTTCATGAGGTGTCTAACACCCAACATGATTAAGGAGATATTAACCACCCCACTACTCCCTTTTTTGTCGGTGTTTTTTTCTGTTGTTGGATTTGCCAGCTACTTGAAATAAACTGGTAGGTACTGGAAAAGATTCTGGTACCCCAAGACCCTAGGAAGTGCAGGGTGAGGACAGTTTGGTGTAAAACCTTGAGCCTGTCCCGCAGTTGTGTGGAGGAGGGTACTGTTCACCCTGCTTGGACTACACCTTCGGTGCAGCCCTCTCTGCAGAGACAACAGCCAGCCCGCTGAGCCCGCAGGCTAACTGGAGTGCTGCTTGTCAACAGCCATGCAGAGCAGGCTGTTCAGCGAGGGCTGTTGCTGCCCCGGTCCGTAGATGAGTACCCTCAAGCCAGATGGAATAGGAGGCCAGTCAGGTGGTTGTAGTCAGACTAAATTACCAGCAGCCACTTGCTGCATCCTTGGAGGCCCTGGGTGTACGGAAGGCTGTAGAGCCGCCACAGTGCTGCTCGTTCCCTGCCCACAGGAACCGCTGAGAACACAGGTACCTGCACACGTGGCGTCTGGAGAGTCTCAGGTACAGGAGGCTTTTGTTCATCAGGCCAAAGTCAGGCGCAACATGCTCTTTAATATTCTCATATTTTGCTTGTACTTGTTCTTTCTTGGAGCAGTTCTAGCTTTGAGACCTCAACTAACTTTAAAGGATGGCAAGTTTACCGTGCAAGCAATCCCATTTTTCTCTTTGGTATCGTTTGGCTCCACGTATTTTCTGTGAGCCCAGGAGAACTGTTGTCAGTCCAGAAAAGACAATATGTATCAGATGTCCCCCCTGGCACCAGTGAAATGAAGTGTTGCAAATTACTGATGGCCACGTTCACTCACTTGGGAAATACTGCTTTATGCTTTCCCTGCTATAATTTTCCAGGTATCTGCGGGGCACTAGCTGCAGTGACAGGGTAGGTGGATCTTGCCATGCTATTACCTATGCTTTAATCAAACTTTTCTTTAGGTCAGAACAGGCAACAGAATACTAGGGCTGATTCAGAGTTGGAGGGTCAGAATAATCTCTACACGCAATGAGGAATCTGTCGTGGACAGCAGCAAAATAACTGCAGTTTTATGGTTAAGACTGTCTTCACTCAACAGCAGCCTCTAAAAATCTGCCTGTGCAGTATTCAGCCCTCAGGCAGGACACTCATATGGAACCTCCAGGGAGGCCCAGCTCAGGGTCAGGCACAAACCTGGAGTTAGGCTGTATCAGAAAGCGCAAGCATCGAGAGCTCAGAAAAGGCTGCCCAGGCAAGCAGGAATAAAAATTAAGATAAGTACCTAGAACAAAGAGTGAAAATTTCTTAAAACCTTGAGGTTGTAATTTCCTGGGATTTCTACTTTGTCTTCTTGTGTGTTTTTAAATACCAGTGCTCCAGTTTTATACTGTGACTAAAGTCCTTGCTTGATCTGGTTGTGGCAATTCTGAGTATTTTCTAAAGTTATACAAGTAGTAAATTACAGGGATGTAGGTTAGTTCAAGATAAATTCAAGCCATGTCTTCCTTAGCAAAAAATTCTGGGAATATATCATTATGCCAAATTGTCCCTCTTCCAATGTCCAGAAACAAAAGAAAAAGAAGAAAGTAAAACTAGTCATCAATTCTTCAAGCTTACCAAAGCACAAATATTTTCCACTGTGGCAGGAGTTAAGAAGTTCTTCCTTGACAGAGCATTCCTATCTTGAGGAAACAGCACAAAAAGCAACCCAAGAGGACAGATTCCAAGATACTGTAGACCTTTCTAATAAAAAGCTGCGATGAGTCCAGAGGAGATGATTTAACTCACTTTTATCAAATGGTCAGACATTAAAATAGCATTCAACTTTAAGGTTTTTGCTGTTTCAGCAAGCATTCTTACAAAAAGGTTACGGTCACTCCAAGATACAAAACTCAATCTACAGAGCATCTATCAAAGGACAATCATCTCATACGTATAAAACACTAATCCACAGCATAGAATCCAGCAGTTGATGTATTTAAATACAAACCCCCACATCATTTTAAAGACATTTGCTTAAAACAGTGTTACTATATGCACAAGGAAAAGTAGAAGTCTCCTTACATGTTGAATAATCTCCCTAAGGTGGTGGGTTTTGTTTTTGGTTTTTTTTTTTTAAGGACAAAGTTGTACGTACACAGAAACCATGTTCTTCAGTCTTCTGCTTACTGAAACTACAGCTGCAAACACTCACTCATCTTTAAAACAAATCAAGCCTCAAGAAAAAGATGAATCTGAGGTAAGAACCATATAGGTTGCCTAATCTGCAGAAGATAGACTCCTAGAACAACCTACAGACACTAATGTTAACTGTTTCCCTTACACTCTTGTAAGCAGTGTTCTACTGAGATCTCTACTCTTCCTATGCAGGAGCTTGCTACAGAAAACACAAGCATTTGTGCCATTCACAAGTTAGGTGTAGAAAGGCTGACTAATATGCCAAGTGCTCTTGGAACCGAAATTCTGAGCTGGTATATTGCTGTTAAAAGGAAACTGTTTTGATAACAGTCCATTTAACACTGTCTCATTGAACATGAATTGCAAAACAGGCCTAGAAATAAAACCAGTTTTGATGCTGAAAAATGAAACAGCCAAAGGGAGAAAGGAGAAAGACAGGGATTGAAGTTAAATTAATTCTTTCAATCCAATCTATGCCATGCACCTGGAATTTAGAGAAACAAAATTCTATCAAAACCTTTGGACAATTTCTCTTAAAGCCTAGAGCAACAAAGACTGCTTACACTGCTCTGGGTATTCCTGGAGACATGATAACACTGAGGGTCACATCCCCCTCCAGCAGCAGCAGGTCAGCCAATAAAACCCTCAGCACGTTTCAGCCCGAGCTGTGGAAACACCAGCATTAATCTAACTTATGCACATAACTGCACTTGGTGTTGGCAAAAAGCAACCTGCTGAAAAATGAAACAAAAATCATTTTGTGATTTGTGGGAGCTGACAAAAGACCACAACTGCTAGTATCTTGCTTCTGCAGAACATCAGTAGTGCATGTTTGGATTGCACTCCCAACGGGCACGGTGACTCTCAGCTGTACAAGTACTCTGGCTTCAGCCACGAGGTGAGTAGGGACAGGCAGACATACAACTTCGGTTTACTGCTGGCAAGCCTGCTTGGCTGAAGAGGGGAGGATCACAGAGCTTTAGGTGATGCACTCTCATGACTTAAAGGTCTAAATCTTTGCCAGCTTAAAGCTAAGGGTAAAAGGAGATGCATTTTCCCAAGGCAGTTTCTCCCAAAAGCTTGCTGTTTTGCCTAACAGTGAGAAAATAAGCCCCAAAACCAGAAAATGCAAGAGGCCCAGTATGAGTTGACATTTATTCACTGCTAATACCTAACAATTTACAGATACCAAACAGTAGCTTTTCTCACCTAGAGAGACAGAAATGCATACCCACTGCTCCACAAGAAACACCCACTGCCCACCTCAGTACTTTTTCAGGCTGTATGGCAGACCTAGAACCGATTTGGCACCTGAAAATGGTGGGGAATTCCACACAGCAGAGCTTGTGCGCTTGAAGTAGCGTGGTTTGCTTTTGTAAAAGATGTCCTCCAGCTTGGGGCTTGCAATCACCCCAAAGAGTGCGTCAACATCAGGAGGGTTGTAGTACTGGTGGATTATAGCTTGGCTAAGCTGATTCCCTGGAGAGAAAAAAAAAAAGATTACATTTTCACTAATTTTTTTAATTGAAACTGTGGTGTAGGCTGTTGCATGCAATGTGTCCCTGCTCTCCTCATCTCTAATCACACAGAGATGGCAAATGGGAGAAATTCTCCAGTATTTGATGTTTTAAAGCACCCTGTTTAAACCTAAAGATTCACTGTAGATCACTTGGAAGGCGAATATTGCTGCTACTGAATTCTGTCCAGGAACTGGAACAAGTTTGCAAGAGGCAAGGTTTCTCAGCTTTTCTTCCTGCAGATACCTCTAGTTTCCCCACAACTTCTTAGCTCCTTGGGGTAGGTGGAATACAAAATCACGGAACAGAGTATTTCATAACCAGAACAACAGCTGGTCTGAAACCTGGTCCATGACATCTGGCATTACTTTGCTTTTTAAAGCCAAATCAACGTCAAGCAGGCTCAAGTCCAGAGCAGTAATTCATAATGCACTAGTAATATTAATAATTATTCCTTTCACATTGGCAAAATAACACTAGCAGCTCTGTTAAGGTTGTTTAAAAGAGTATTTGTTCCCCGACACTGTCACAAGATGATCCCCAAGTGGTAGAGGAGCCCTTGACTCAGCACTCCAGCTACAATGCTGAAGACTAGTACTTTTAACTATAGAGTGCAAGTAGGAGGAACTGGGCAAAATCTTATACCAGGTCTCACTATCTGATGGAGCAAAGCTGCAGTAGGGTTTGTTGGGGAAATTTTAGGATAGATATCAACCTGCTAACACATACCAGTGGCCCAGGCAGGGATGGGCTTGCGAGGCTGGCTTTCGTCATCAGTAGAGTCATCGCTGTTCAGATCCATTCCATAGTTGTCTGGATTAGCTGGGGGTGGCTTTGGATCTTTCTGGGCCCGTGGAGTCATCTCATATGAACTGCAGACAGGTGAATTCTAGAAGATAAAAATATTCCACAAGCTTTAGATGCAATAGCAACATTACACTTCTGTGTTGCAGCAAGACGCTTGTTGACTGTAATAGCTCATTATTCCACTTCTTGTTTTACCACGTAATTTGCAAAACCTGAAGTTTGACAGTTCTAAAGTTTTGACCCAGGTTTTAAAGTTCTGACCCAATTATGACTTTGCATTGCCTTCTCCTGTTCAATTAGGCTGCTTAATTGACTACGTATGACAGTAACATAGATGCATATACAGACAGCAGTTCAATTGGAGGCAAGGCTTAAATGGAGTTGTTACATCCTCAAAGGTGGGGGCGAGTAACATGCTTTAAACATTCTGCAACCAAATTTCTGGGCTTGTTTAATAATATTAATCTGATTAATACCGTGTAGAGAATACACACCTAACAACTCAGGACAAAAGGTGTTATAATTTTTATGTGAACAGCACGACTAAGAAATGCAAGCGATGAAGAGAAACATAAAACTGCAAATTTCACCAATCGTGAAACATATCTTTAGAGAGTTGGAAACTGTTTTTCTTCCCCAGAAGAGGCTGCCTTCATGGCTTTCCATACATTAACAATAACTCATATTTCACTGTTTTTGTGTTTAAAGATTAAAATATATAGCTTTGCAAGGAGATAAAGATTCATAAATTTATTCTCAATGTTCAGGACATACGCATCCACCAGCAGGTTTCTCCTCTAGTTCCATCAGTGGCAAGGCCCACACACAATACCATTCCACAGACTCTGCTGCCATCCTGCAGCTGTTCCCAAGTTCGAACTTTAACACTATTTCAGCATCTCTTTCGCCTGTAAGGTTCATCCAGCATTCAAAGAGGAGGAGCTTAGAAAGGCAAGCAACTTTTAACATCCACTGTCTTATCCAGACAACAGGAAAACCCTGACAAAGACTTGCTGCTTCCCTTCCCCTCCCTCCTTTTCTTTCCCCAAGTCATTTAAATACACAAGGCCACCAGAAGTCAACCTCAGATAGCCTGGGAAGAAGTTTACAGAATTCCTTCATTATTAAAAAGGAATATAAGCTGCAGAGAGTAAAAGTGCCCCTTGTAACAGCATGTCAATGCTGGAATCAAAGTTCTCTGATGTCATCCCTTAAAGATATTTCACCAGAGTGCACAATTACCTCTTTGATTTCTAGGTGCTGTGTTTGGGCCTTATCTTTAGCCTTTTGTTCCTCTGGCAGTTTCTTCTGCTCTTGCTCCTGCCTCTTCACTTCTGCTAGCCTCTTCTCCTCCTGCTGAGAAGCCGATATCACAAATAATCTGATTAACTAAAATACGCTCTTAATCCAGGGATGTTTTTTTTGATATGCATACAGTGAACAAATACAGTGCAACAGTTGAGCTTTTGTCAAAGCGGCACAAACAAATTGACCTTCCCATAAGAGCATCAGTTGCCTTCCTCTGATATTGCAGCGACCTCATGCTTTGAAACACTTGCTACAGACTTTATCTTCAGAATATAAACAATGGAAACCAGCTGACCATCTGCAGATGGAAAGCCTATGCTACTGCTCTTAGCTTCTTTTTAGCCTAATAGACACTATTTTTAGAGGCTAAGTCATCCCCTTGTATAGTAACCATCTCAAAAAGGTCCGAACAACTTCACACTATGAATGCACGCTTCTTCCTACTGAATCTAAAAGAAAGCAAGAGGCTTCTAACTCAAACAGTACACGTTTATAAAGAGGTGAAATAAATCCCACCCAGTCTTAACAGCAGGACAGGTTGTACACGGGTCTACACCAGCTGCCTGTCAATTTAACAAAGCTAACCAACAGACGAGGGGCTTGCTGGGCAGGCAGGATCCCCACCAAAGAATTCAGCTCCCTGAAGGCAGCTGCACAACTGCTGTCAGCATGCTAATAGGAGTGACAGTGATTTCAGGCAAATGTTGGACAATTTCCAACCAGCTATTCCAACCTTCTGTTCTTTCTCCTTTTGAAAGTGCAAATTCTCACAGATCTTAAATAAACCAAAAAGCAACAGTCCAAACAGCAAAGGGATTGCTACCAATTCCTAGCAATTTCTGTGTGCAAATCCTTCAGAAGGGACATTCCAAAAGCTACCTGAACAACACCTGTGGGCTTTATCTCTGCTCCAGTGAAAATGCAATGCTGCAAGTTAAGCAAAAATCTGACCCTATCCAGCTGCAGCTGCTTTATGTAAATATCATGGACTGCCAAAGCGTCAAAAGTTCCCTCTTCACCACAAGCAAAACCGCCTGCTTAATCGATGCTGGCCTGACTGTTGCAGAAAATAACCTGACAAAGCCTACAGTCTGTACTTGTGGTTCTGCTGAAGGTGGCCCAAATGTAAAATTGAGATGATGCTTCTGAAAAATGTGGGATTAATTATGGTTCGATATCAAGAGAGGCACAGAAAGGGGAAAAAGCCAAAAACCTCACTTCAACGTGTGTTCATCTGTCCTTTCCTCTTGCACTGCTGCCATCTGAAGCGAGCAAGCACAACCTTCTGAAGTGGACAGAGAACAGACTCTGGGTACAAGCACCTTTGGTTGGCTCAGGCTGAGAAGTGCAACTGACTCATCAGAGTTCTCAGCAGCTTCACAGTGAAGCTGCTAACAGTAATGGCTACTGGAGTCAGATCCATGTGGCTCTACCCATCTACAAAAAGACCGTACATACTTCTTTCTTCTCCGTCTCCTTACGCAGCTGTTTCATAGCAGCCTTCTCCTGCTGTTCACGTAGCCTGAGAACCAAAGCAACAGAGCATTACTCTCAAAACTGGACAAGGGTACCCTCCCACCCAGTGCAAACCACTTTCTCACAGCTTTTCAGGGCACTCCCCACCATAGTTCCTATATTATTGAGCCCAGAATTTTCTCTCGGCAGCTCAGTACCCATGGTGGTCAGCACAAGTCTGGACAGTACAAAGTAGCTCTTCACTGCTTGAGCCTTTTGCTGCTGCCCTCTGCTCCTGCTTCTTTCCAAAGTCCCAGCACAGAATTTAGTACATAAATGGATACTGTCTTACTTTTCTGCCTGGATCCTCTCCTGCTCCTTCTTCCTCTCCAGCTCTCTCTCTGCAGCCAGCTGTTTTTCTCTCTCCTGTTCTGCCTGTCTCTGCTCAGCAATCTTTCTGGCACGTTCCTGCTCCTCTTCCTTCCTCTTCTGCATTAGCTCTCTGTGCCGACGTTCCTCCTCTTCCTAGTAAGCCGAACAAGACAATTACTCACCTTACATTATACAGGAACAGGCTCCAGAATAAAGGAGCAGGAACACCTTATTTGACCCAGATCCCTAGCACCTATCACTACACAGGAGAGAAACAACTCAGGGCTAAAGTCACGGTGCTTTCAAGGTAGGTGCATCATCTCTCCAGCTGTTTCAATGCTGGCCTTTCCTGGCCCACGATGTACCCAAATGACCTATGAGCCACCATGCTCTGGATCTCAGGGACAGGTTTAACTAAGAAGTTTTAATACTTCCCAATCCAGAAATTAAGGTCTTAAGTAAGAATCTCTCCAGAACTGCAAGAGAAACATGGGTCACAATCATCACTAACAGCTGACAGCATATTGCGAGAGGAAGCAGGAAGCACAACACTGCAGAGAGCTTTAAGGACAAAGCCCCTCCGCTCCACTAATTTTCACTTGGTTCGTCTCAGTACTCCTGCTAGATTCCTCGCTTCACCTGTGGCAGACTGCAGCCATTCTGACTGCATGCAGGATGACAGGATGGGCTCTGGCACAGACCTGCTGCAGTGCTTTTTGTTTTCTGGCCTCTTCATCATGCCTGCGCCGGGCCTCTGCTTCCTCCATTTTCTTGGCAGCTGCTTTCTTTTTGATCTTCTCCTCTGCCAACCTTTCTTCCCGCACCTAGGGCACACACATCACTAGCTGAATACATAAGTCTCAGATGGGACAGTTCTCTGTGGATGTGAAACAACATAGCAGCAAGTCTCAAAGATGCAGAACTCCCACCCTCTCACAGGGTAAAAGTTTCCTTTTCTACCACCAGGAGCCAATGGGACCTGTGCTTTATTTTCAAAAGGTAATACTTAGTAGGGAAATGACCCTTTTATATCTCCACAGGAAGAGCTGATCCTATTCTGGTATTTATGCATCTAATACCACAAAAGCTATCAGAATATATTCTCAGAACCATGAAATAAGAAAAGCAGATGGAGATAATTAAAGTAGACAAATGACTGCTATGTGCAAATTGTCTGAAAGTCTCAGATACAAGAAAAGGCACGGAGGAAGTATGTTTATTTTCACCTTTTCATCTATTAGTCAGATGGGAGAAGAACTCAAGAAGATTAAGCCTCAGGGCCATTAGGCTGGCTTTATCTACTTGAAGTTCTCCCATCTGACTAACAGAGCCTTAATAAAGCCCATTTAGATTCACAGTTCTGGAAAATAAGAGGTTTCATCTGCCATTTGCTGTAACCAAGAGAAAGGCAGTCGCTCAGAATCACCAAGGTTCTGGGAAGTTCTTTATTCAACTGCTCTCCAGTTCATTCTCTACTTGTTAAGCAGCCTCAGTTCCTCTCCTTCTGGAAGGCATACTTATGTGGCATCATCTACCTCAACAAAATATTTATTCTCCCAAATAAACGCTATAGGTATATTGGGCCTTACCTTCTCAGTTTTCTCATCAAACAGAGCTATCTTCTGCTCAATGCGCCTTTTCCGCTCTTCCTCTATTTGCTCTGCCCGTTCCCGAGCTTGCAACACCTTGCGCAGGCGCTCCTCACGCTTCCTATAGGACACAGTCCAACTTCATCATTGCAGTCCAGCTGAATAAGCTCCTTACAATGCAAATACATGGCCAACAGACACAGCTCTTGGGCAGCAGGAAATTCAATGAACCAAATACACCATTCATTTAAACATTAGCAACATTTTTAAGCTCCATCTGAGACAAGGGACTTCAGAAAAAACACTGAAGAAGCAGTCAGCTAGGATAATTAACTTTTTGTTAGCATTGTAGACAGATAATACAAGAATAAATACTGCTTTTGCGGTGTAAGAACAAGCCAACAAGAATTTTTGCTGTATGTATGGACTCTGCAAGATAAAAGACCTAGAAAGAGGGATGTACAGGTGCAGAGAGGACAGTCCAAACAAGGCAGAAAGCATATACTCACTGCTTTGCCTCTTCTAGTCGCCGTTTCTTTTCTTCCTCCAGCTTTTGTTTTCTCAGCTGCTCGGCTTCCTGTTTTTTTCTCAGAGTCTCTAGCTTCCGTCTCTCCTTTTCCTGAGGCAGATTGAAATGTGATTATACCCACCTACCAGGGCTCCCTTCTACCTCAGCTTGCTCAGGTTAAGTAAGGGCTCAGAGGCAGCATCAAGGAACTGCAGCCAGAACCAGGGGATAGTAACAACCTGAAACAGAGCTTAGGGGGCCTGTGATGTGGCCATGGATGTTTGGGAACAGATGTGATGGAAAACAAGGCAGTGATGTTTATCTTTGAGAGTGTCAGAAGAAGCTAGGAAGTTGAAAGAGAAGCATCAGCTCCTGAAGTCCAGGCAGCTTCCACAGAGATTGCAGACAGCCAGCACTTACTTATGTTGGTAAAAAGAACCAAAAAAGCAGTGCTAATGCTTGGCAATGATACCAACTTCCTGCAGTAAGCATAGGGGACAGATGGTGCTCTAGGAAGCACCTTGCTTGCTTCAACTCAGAGCTCCCATTGGCATCTTTGCTTCCCACAAGCTTTGTCTCATGGTAAACCACCACCATGTAGACAGTGTGCTTACAGCTTGTTTCAAGCACACAGTCAGCCCCATATGTCAACCAGACAGAAATGCAGGGCATTTTTCTCATTTTTCTAAAATGAGTCCAGCTAACTCAGCCTAAGTATACTGTCAATTAGAAAAGGAAGATCCAGCTATCACTACAGTCACAGCAAACAGATTAAGATAAATGAATTTAATGCCAGATTTGATCCTGCAGATGCCTAATTATGACAGCCCTGGTCTTAGTACAAACCCATTGATAAGCACAATGAAATAGTCGTGATTATCTTATGCCGGACTCCATGCTGTAAATTGTTACTAGCATCCAAACTGGCTAATTTAAAACTTAACAATTACATCTTAACTGCTCTGGTGCTATTTAGTTATGTGTAGCACCCACACGGAAAAAGTCCTGAGGGGAAACTGTGTGCACTGGAATGAAACCTAAAATATAACATTCAATGTTATATGCAACAAAGGATGCACCGGTCAGAAGACTTCTCTCATCACATTAGCTCCTTTGCCAACACAGACACTAACGTCTGCAGGAACACCAGTGAGACTGAATCTTGAATCTTTCACTACTTCTTAACAACAGACTTCTCTTACCTGCTGGAGTACAGTGAGACTCTAAGCAGTAAAGCTGTGATGGCTTTAAGCAATACAAAGAAGTTTTGATATTAGGTTGCCAGATAGAGCCTAGATATAAGTTAGATGCAGGAAAACCAGTTTCTGCAGTACACCCTCCTCTCCCTCCCCAACTCTCCTGCAAGTGAAAACAAGCCCTAGAATTACCTTATTTTGCAGGCAGTTGTGTATGGGAAGCATGAGCGATCTGCGCTCAACATGCCAGCTTCCAGCATGTCCATAGGTGCATCTGTGAAGCTGCACCCTCGTACTTGCCTGACCCTGTCAGAGAGCTATTCTGGCATAGAAACTACATCACACTGATTGAGACCTGTTTGTCCTTCAACACTGACTTCTCTTCCAGTTAAACACAAATCTAAATGCAGATCAGTAAAAGTAGGGCTGCCCAGCAGCGATGCAGGTAGTACTACTGCAAGTCCAGCCCACATAATTAAATCAGTATGATTTATGACCAAATTGTCCCATGTAAGCGGAACACAGGGAAAATCAACTCCTTTTGGAAATCTAGAACCAGATCTTCTCAAATCCTGTGCACCCAAACTACTCTGCTTGGGGGACAGGAGCTTCCCCTGCGATGCTGTAAACTTCACAGTGGTACTGCATAGGTAGATGCATCTGCCTGCAAACAGCAAAGGTGAGGGGTTTGGTTTTGCTGGTTGCAACAACTCTACTACGTTCATAACAATGTCCATTAGATTTGGACACTGGCATACTTGTCTTGCTGACCCAGCAGTCCTATTCAGGACAGCCTCATGTTTCTTCCCACTTCAAAGGTCTGAAAAACCTCAGAACATCAGAAGTCTGGATTTAAGAGGCATTTTCTCAGATCTCACTCATTAGAAAAGTCCTAGAAATGAGACTTCAAGTTCTCAACTGCAGTATTCAAAATCCCCTTGATTTTCATTTCCCAGTTTTCATTCCCAACTGTTCCTTGCTAACACCACAGGGAAATGTTACAGTAGTAAAGCTTAGTGTCCAAACTAGAACTCTAGGAAGCTGACTGATCATAATTTTATTTAGTTTATGCAAGCGTAAACAGACAGCTTAAATTTACTTCTTAGTTTAATATGGGTTGAAAAGTTTCTTTCATATCTGTGCTTTAACTTAGACACTCATCAGACTGTCATGTACTAGCTTACAACAGAATCTCATCTTACCTTGGGATCAGACTGGAGAGGAGTGTTGTACCTGATAAAAGATTTTATTACTCCATTTCTCCCCACAGAGACTGGCGTCATGAGGAGCTGGTTTTTCTGCACAGTGTGCAAAAACGTTTTGAAAGGACGGACAACCTATGAGAGGAACACCAAAACAATCCTCAGGAACGTGAGTAAGAAACGGGTCTTGGTGAAGTACATCAGGATTACAATGATCTTACTTTGCTGGCTGGAAAGGTAGGGGATGGCGTCTTTCTTCTTGGAGGAGAAAGCCCTCCATCTTCTGCTTGCTGACTGTCATAGCGTTCATCCACAGCTCTTTTGTAGCTTGGCTTTCTCCTGTCAGAAAAATACAGCCCATCATACCTGGCCAATCCTCCTCATTGTCTCAGGTTTAAAAAAAAGTCATACAACTATCTTAGCTTAAAAGATATTTCATCGTGTATGCGCAACTAGTTATCCAATAACAAATCTCTAAGGTGACAAAAGACACAGTGTAAATCCTCTTTTCATAGAGGCAGAGAAAACATATATGTGCAAGTTTCATAGTCACAGAACACTGAAGACATTTAACAATGTTGCAGCCTTGAACCTCCTCTGAACTGGACTACAGATCTCCAGAGACACTTTCTAAGTGGAATGGTTCTGTGAACATACCTGGCACTCTGGGGTGGTTCCTGAGTCTCTCCTTTCTTATTTAAGTTGCTTTCTGAAAAAAAAACCCCATAGTTAGACAGTTAGTTCTATCTGGAAAAAAAAATCCTTTCCAACACAACTTTGAAAGCAGACAACAGATTTAGCAGCCTGCTAAATAGAAAAAGAAACCCGCCATGAATTATGCACAGCAGGACCTTTCTTGCTTTCAGCACACAACTGCACAGCACATTTCAAACCTAGAAATACAAAATAAAGCAAATCTGTCTAAAATAATCTGTGGTATGCAATTTGCACTAATACAGCTATTGTGTTCCACACAGATACAGAGGGACCGCCTGCTTTAGAAACAGGGTTCAGCTAGGCCTCCCATAACCTGGAGAACATGCTTCCCTCCAGCTTCATTACATCTATGTCCATGTGCTTTCCAGGGTGGCAAATAACTCCAGCACAGAATTTCCCAACTGCTAATCTCCTGAAACAAATCCTCACTTGTCAAAGATTAGATTAGTCTTTCAAACTGGCTCTCAAATTAACTAGCCAATCTTTCAAACTTCCCAGTCAGCCTGCCAACAAAGCAACGACTTCTTAAAATTCTGCCACAAAAATCCTCTGGAAGCTACCGTTGTTGCTTGTCTCCTGCAGCTGTTCATTTCTGCTCATGGTTTGAGAGCGAAGTGACATGCGGGGACTTTGAGGATTCTGTAGGAAAAGCAATGAGATTTTATCATAGTTTTCACACAGAAACAGCCAATTACTATTTCAAATCATGATGTCATTCTGACAAGGACACTGTCTACAATATTACCAGAGTACAAAACTGCACACACAGTATCAAGTATTGGTACTAGTACCCAGAGTGAAGTCAAAACCTGCAGCTATGAAAAATACCTCAGGACACCATCTTGGTAAATTTCTTAACGTCATGTCATTACTAGAAGCACAGACATTAAGAGAACACAAGTATCTGCAATGAGGGATGCACTAAATTGAACAAACTCATTAACTATTAAGCACTAAAGCATTTCAAGCTGGAAATCTGTTAATGTTTGCTGGGCTTCTGGCAAAGGGTCAGGCAGCACTCATTTTACTGAGTAGTGATGAATGGACAAACAGCGAGACAGCAAAGACAAACAGCTCATTTCCTTGATTTATCTGTTTCTGTTATGAATGTGATATGCATTGCTATTTGCTGCCTTTGCACTTACACTGCTAGAAAATTCTGTTGTGATAATGGTTTTATATGCCTGCAAGAGAGCAGGCAGTGGCTTTTGAAATCTGCACTCTGCTAGCGATACAAGCATTAACTCTACTCCCCAAACCTGCATAGGCTGGCAGACACAAAGGAGTTGGGAAGAGAAGAAAAAGAAGTATGGAAAATTTATGCTCTCCAAACACTTCTGTAGGGTCTTATCCTAAGGCTAGGTACAGGAAGCACCTTGTAGCCTAACAGAAGGGCATAGATCCAATTAATTCGAGGTTAGGCCTGAGAAGAATCTGGCCTTTAAAAGACAGCATGCAAACAGATACTGCCTTTATTATGTTACTATAGACCAAGATATTTTCTGGGTTTGAGAAGGTTGCAGCATCACGACCTTTCCACACTGCCCACAGCTCCCAAAGGAAGCCTGGCAGAAACAAAACCACATTTGGTTTGCCAAGAAAACCGTGGATAGATAAGGTAAGGATAAGGTAACATGGCAACATAGGCTAAGAGTGGGACAGGCCACAAGGTCCCACTCTCAACAGCAGTGGTGTAGAAATAAAAGCTGAGGATCGAGGATAGATCGAATACACTGCATGGACTAGACCGTATTTATAAATTCCTCAGGGTACAGAAACAAAAGAGATGAGTCCTCTATTCAAGTCTGCAGTCAATTTTGTTTTGCTTTTTTTTTCTTCTCAACATTTTCACTTTAACTTGTTCCACAATTGTAACTCAGGCAAGCTAAAAATCCAGGGACACTAGAAAAACTGAGTTTATTTGAACTTTTGCAGGTTGTCCAGGTTTCAGCTGGGATACTTTGTAACCATTACGCATGATGGAGCCCTGCCTCCCTGGCGATGGCTGAACACCTGCCTGCTGATGGGTAGCGAATGAATTCCTTGTTTCGCTTTGCTTGCACGTGAGGCTTTTGCTTTACATATTAAATTGTTCTTATACAAAACCTTGAGCTTTACATTCCTTTCCGATTCTCCTCCTCACCCCTCTAGGTGAGGGGGCTGTGAGCAAGTGGCTATGCTGGCCGGGGTTAAACCAGGACACCGGTCTATGCACAAGCATGGCCGTAACAGCATGTATAAGCTGTGCTTGTTTACAGAAGCTCCATCAATTTGGTCTTTGCTTATTGAATATTCAGGACAAAACATCAACATAATCCTGGGATTTCTTCTTCAGGAGGGGAGTGAGAATTGTGGAGGTATGTGTTTTGACCTGAATGACATTTACAAAATTCTGTGGTTTTCTTAAGACAAACTGACAAATTCTGAATAATCTGCAGGACTAACAAAAAGGTCAAAAGAAGCTTTAAAAATACAGAAATAATAATAGTGTACAAGCTCTCTCCAACTGCAAAAAGCTTCCCTGAATTATACAGTTATTTATCTGTATAGAATCAGGACTGGATTTTCATATAGCTCAGCTCTAGCAACAGGCCAAGAAGCAAGAGCCACAAAGCACGACTTTACTCTGAATGCTGGCGCTGCCAAAGTCAGTATTCAGTGCTAGTGAGCATCAAGTCATCAGTGACATTTAAATACATTAATGCAACGTGGCAGAAAGAACACTGTTTTCTAGTCAAAAATAGCCTTGGTTTCGAAAGCATCTGAGATTGTAACACCATACAGAGAGAATACCTCTACTGGCATCCAAAATAAGCCTTGGGTCACTTGTGTTCATTTTCCAATAAAACTTACTGGGTTTCATTTTACTAATTTTGGAATGTTGTGATTAAAACAGATTCTATGATCTCAGACTTCATCAGTGTATCAGAACCAGGGAGGCTGTGGACAGGCTCATGGACATATGCCAGCCACATGCTCTGTACCTTCTTTCTTCAGGGGTTGAGCAACAGGTTGGCAGAATCCAGCAGCCTGTGACCACAGCTTCCTAACTCCCCAATAGCAAATGAGAGGTGTATTCAACACATTTTGCTCACAAGTCCACACAAACAGAAATGCTTCTGATCTCTGCTCAAATCTTACCAACTTGGAGGGGGTAGAAGGTCCAGGAGGAGACCTAGAAAAAATAAAAAACGCAGCCATGTTCAACAACATCAAGGAAACCGGGAAGCCACTTGCTACCTGCAAGCAGTACAATTTACACCAATAATGTCACTGTAAAAAAGTCCTCCAAGCAGGATATTAAGAATAAAGAAATATCTTAAAGTAGTCTCACCTAGTTTTGACAACTGTTTCTTCACCCTCTGGTACTGCTTCAGAGCTGGAGACTGCAGGAAAATAAAAAAATGCCAGAGCTATAACATACAGGTGCAGGCCAGGGCTCTTTTTGTAGTAATTAAGTTCACTCAAAACTGCTGTGAAGGCATTTGCTCTGCCTCTTGCCTTATTGCCTACAGTTCAATGCATGCCACTACAAGTAAGGGCAGCTGAATATACCTAAGCAGCACTACAGAAAATGCTGTCTGCAATTTTAATATAAGAAAACAGATGTTTTCAATTATAGATGACTTCAAAATGATATTCAACAAGCTTACATTAAGAGTGACTGGGTTTAGACTTAAGACTCATTTTGCAGGGCCACATCCAGATATTAGCAGTAGTTAAAACCAGCGTTATTTACAGTCTGAGTGCTGCTTCCTGCTAAGCATTCCATCCGGCTCAATGGTACTAGCTTTTAAGTACCAGCACAGCCAGAAACTATTGTTAATAATTAAGAAGGCAATGCAGCTTCAGCCTGAGTACACAAGGGCAGACTTTCCCTAGTTAAAGCATGCAAGCACGCAGTTTGTTCCCATAATTCCATCGCAGATGTTACTGAAGCAAGCACAAACACACATGCTGTACGCATACCAGTGCAAGATCTGCTGCATCAGAGACACAGCAGATGTACTCTGCAGTTGATTAACATGCTTTGGGCTTTCAAGCATTAATAAGCTCAACTGGAGCTGACTGAAACATCTCAGTTCCTCTCCTTACACCTGGAAATTTTGAATAGGCAGAAGAACAGTTGTATCAAGCAGTAAAGAGGGAAGCAATAGCTTTCCTTAAACCTCCCAGGTAATCCAGATCCAGACTCATCATTTAAACTGAGTAGATAAAGCTACATCAGCACCTCTTCAGAATTACAGAGGAGACTTCCTTACGGTTTCCTTTTTCACTGAGGGAGCTCTCAACACTGCACTTAAATTTATGCAAAATTCCACACTACCCTGTTACTGGTACAGGATCTAGGACTGCAGTGCTAGAAAAACATTCAACTAGAACAGTTACATTGGTATTGAAAAAAACTACTACAGTGCTTGTCCAGGTATATTGTTCTACAGCAAAAGTAGGATAACTCTTTGAGAAAAGACATTTTCATACAGCACAAAGCCCACAAAGCTAGAACAGTGCAGATTAAGATGTTACAGTAACATTATTTCAGCTGTACTAGTTCTCCCTTCAAAGAAGTATGCTGTACAATAGAGCAAATCTCTCCTTAACATCACATTGTATGGAAAAAGGTTCTCTTCCATCACCTGCATTTCAGGAGCAGTTAACTAGTCCACCATTTACTAGCCACCTTTTTTTTTTCCAAGCTGAGGGAAAGAAGAGATATTATATCCATCGCTTTGTTCTCCTGCAATAAATTTTAATGCCTACATTCCAGTAGCATGGATGAACATTTAAATAAGTTTGCCCTGTGCCAAAACCTGCCTCTGCTGCAAATTGTAAAAGTTTGGAAGACTTGTAATAAGTTTACAAAGTTCAATTTCAACATTCCCTTCTCAAAAGGGCAGATCTACAACTAGCAGCCAGATCCTGCTTAAATAGCCATGAATTTAGCTACTTGATTTCCCAGAAAACACACAGGCTTTTGTGAGAGCCCAGAAGCCTCTCACACAGCAGCAACAAACCCTGTTCACCAGCTTCCTCCTTAGTTTTGCAGGCTACCACCACAGAAATTCAGAAAAGATTAAGGCTGTATTCCCAGATTATTTACATGACTGAATTCATAAACTGCAAGCTAGCACAGTTACCGGGTTCCTCTACTCACATAGGTCTCTGGAAAGCCAGTTAGAACAGCCATGCTCAACTGCAGCCTGTCCAGCCTAGGAAGATCAGCTGCTACACCCAAACTGAAGAACCAGCCCCATAGCATTGTTTTCCTTCGCCAGTGGAAAGCAGCACAACAACAAGAAGAGCAGAAAAGGTGCAAAGCAAACTCATCTGGTGGCATTCAAACTTACTATCCACGCAACTGGAAAACACGGATGATTTTTCAGCTGCCTTCCTCTTGATCATTGTCCTGGTGATAGATTTGCGGATCATACTTTCCCTCTTGCTAGCTAGTGAGTATTTCTCTGCTAAGGAGGTTCTGTGAATCAGGGAAGTTTTACCCATCAGACTTCTGCGCACTGAGCGACGGCTGAGCCTAGAACCTGTCGGAGTCCCTGGGCTATCCCTTATGTGCTGGGAAGGCTCCTTATCAGACCCCTCTTGCACCTGAGCAGTCTCATCTACCTCCTCTAACCCAGACGTTTCACTTAAAATGACTGTATTATTAGCTGCCTTTGCCTTATTCAGCCAAGATGCACGCTTGCTTTCTTGTGCATCACTTGCTTCAGGGGTATGAGGGACTATCAGCTCAGTGGCTGCAGGCACAGGCGGCAATTCGGCAACCCTGCTTTTTTCAGAAGAATAATCATCTGAGCTCAAGAGGATGGTTGTGGAGAGCTGTTTCGCTGGTTTAGATGCACTCTTCTGGGGATATATTGCAGTGTTAACGTGATCATCAATATCAGCTTCGGCTAATGGAACCTTCTCTTCTGCTTGCTGGTCAGGAAGCGTCTTAGGAAGGCTCTCTCTGCTTGTAGCAAGTGTTGCAGTCTGGGATCTTGTCACACGTTTTGGTGGAGAGACATCTTTGGCCTCAGCCCTAATGAGTCCTAGGTTTTCTTTATTTTGGAGTCGTTGAGAGCATCGTGTACGGGGTGCCAGTCTGAGACTGCTATTCCTCCTTCTAGATAATCTAATGATGATACAAACAGCGTGTTAGACTGGAGCTGGACTCAGGAACAGACCAAAGTCCTTCCATGCACAAACGAGAACGTGCGGAGAAACAAAGCTAAAATATCTGGGGTGAGCCACTCTAAGAGCTCAATATACACAGAGCTGCAGAAGGGGGCTACATAACCGCTTCAGAGCGGAGGAGACAATGAGAGAAAGACACGGAGATACAAAATGGAACCCGAGTGACAGCGCTTCTCACAGGCCGGCGGTGCCATGCCGTTCCCAGGCCGCTGGGCCGAGGCAGCGCCCGGGCGCGGCGTCCGGCCGGATCCTCAACACACGGATGAGGGGGGAACGCCAGGGAGGCGCCTTGGGGAGGAGAGAATCCCCGTGCGACCTCTCGCAGCGAATTTCTCCAGCCCCCCCGCAGTTGCTCCCCTCCCCGGGCGCTGAGGGGAGCCCTGCACTCCGCCTCCCCCGGCCCGGCCCCCCCCGGCCCGCAGGGCCGCCTCACGGAGGGCGCCGGCCGGCCTACCTCTTCCTGCCGGACTCCTGGCTCTCCTCCCGGAGCGCGGAAAGGCGCTTCCTCCGCTGCCGGCTCTTCTGCGACGGCGTCTTGGGCATCAGCTCCGGCTCGTCACTGTAGTGGCTGCGAGGGGAAGCGAGAGGCGAGGGCTCAGCGCGGGGGGCGGCCGGCAGCGGCCCAGGGCGGCTGGCGGCTGGGGATCGGTACCTGGTGAACATCTTGGCCGCCTCCTCACGGATCTCCGCCAGCCACTGCAGGTCGGTGTCGTCCACCTGCCGCAAGAGCTGCGCCAGCCGCCGGCCGCATACCGCGGGCAGCTGTGCTGGGCCCGCCGCCGCCATCGCCTCAGACCGCCCCTGCCCAACCGCCCGCGCGCGACCCCAGCCCGGCCCCGCCTCGAATTCAAACCTAGCGCCCGCCTTCCGCTCTGTCGACGTCACGGCCGCGCCAGCCTATCGGCGCCGCGCCACCTCCCAGCCCGCCCTTCCCATTGGCTGCAAGGCCACACGGGAGAGCTCAAAATCGGCTCCCTTCAGGCCGTCAATCCTCATCGTGGCTGAGGTCTCGGCTTGGAAGGTGGGGTTTGGAAGGGCAAGCAAATCGGCTGCTGGGTTTTAACAGCGGGGGAGTGATGGACATAGACAGTGACCAATAAGAGACTCCTGCTCGGGAGGCTCGCTCTGTGATTGGTAGAGGCCGGGGTGATCCCGGGGCGGAGGGAAGCCGTGCCCGTGAGGGTGTGGTGAGGCGAGGCGGCTGTGCTGGCTGTGCGGCCTCCCCGTGGGTGGGTGAGGGGGTGGCGGAGCAGGCCTAGGCTCCCTGGGCCGGCTCTGCCTCGGCGGGAGGCAGCCAGCGGGGCGTGGGGAGCCTTCATGGCCTGAGCTCTGGCCTGCCCTCGGGGCCCGCTCCGAGTCGGGGAGCCAGCTGGCTGAAGCTGCCTGCCGGCGGGCTCTCCCCAAGTGCCTACGAACCTTCCTCTCTCTCCCCCTTCCTCAGACAGGGCCATGGCAGAGGCTGACGGCCCTACGCAGCTGTTGGAGGTGTGCAGGCAGAGGCTTTCCCGGTTCCTCCACGATGCTGAGCACAAGCACTTGGCCTGGCTGCGGGAGGCGGAGGAGCAGGGCATGAGGATGCTGGATAGGTAGGGGCTGCCCCCCAGGGGAGTCCCCCATTCCCCAGGGAGCTGGCTGGTCTCAAAGCACTTCCAGCTCTTGCAAGGGAAGGCCACGTCTGGAGTTTCACAGCTGAGTAGCTGTGGGTTCAGCAGCTCAGGTTTGGCCTTGGTGCCAGGTGGCTGGTACATTCCACTCCCATGTTTCCTACCTAGCACTCATACCCCATTTTGTGGGTAGTATTGTTTTAGGCAGTGGAGTAAAGTAATCTGTCTTATGCATTTGTCTGCCTAACAGTAGCTTTGGGGCTGAACCTGTATTAATGCCTAAAACACCATCACAGAGGAGGCGTCTCAAGAAAAGGCAGTCTTCCTGCCTGAAAGATGAAAATAAGGAGCCAAACAGGAGGAGGTAGGTGAGTCGGTTTGTTCTGGCTCTGTTGCATGTCCTTTAAGAGGGAAACAAAAGAGTAATTTTTTTCCACTTTATTCCTTGACTTAACAAATACATTTAAAAGGGCATGGTCAAGATTAATCAACGTTTTGATTCTTGTGAAATTTTGGGATAGAGTTGGCTGGTTTCCTTTGCCGCCTTTTTTTTTTATTATCCCCCCCCCCCCAATTAGATACAAAGAGTACTATATGTTCTATTTTCTTGTCTGTTTGGACTTGGATTTTTATTTGGTTTAGTTTCAGCCCAGTTCTTAGCCTGAGGTTGCTACTGGTGATCATTCCCTAATCTTTGTGCCAGTGCCCAAGAGAACCTGAGAACAGAATTTACTACAAGTGGTGCACAGAAGTGGCACGTCTATGGTCACTGTTTCAACCAACAAGCAGAAAGGGTCAAAGGGATTAGTGGTGAAATTGAAGTGAAAATTCCTAGCAATTTGCTTAGAACCAACCGCACTTGTGGTTTTTAAAACTAGTTGTAAGTAGACAACAGTTGCCTGCAAAATATGCCAAGGCAGAATGGTGTAGGGCACAATTAAATTGCATGTGTAGTCAGGGATGGCTGTGATGCTAATTAACTTTCTTAATGCCAGTGCTTCATAGTAGCTGACTGTGTATCTGCTCTCATCCTGTTGTCAACAGCAAGGCAGTTAAGGTAATCTTCCCTTCAGAGGAGCATTTGTGGTGAGCTGAGGGTTGGCACACTGACAGTTTCTGTAGCATGACCCGAACCTCATCACTGGGTATGTGGTAGTAAACTATGCGTTCAGGCACTTCAGTTTTGATAACCATAGTGAAAAACCCCACAGAAGTTGGACAGGAAGAGTTAGAACTAAAAGACTGTCAGAAACCAGACATGGAGGGTGGAGAGAACAGCAAGAATAGTAAGGAAGTGTGGGAAGCTTATGCATGTGTGTGGTGAAGGAGGGCAGGAGAAGAAAATGTTGCAGATCTAAACAAGGAGAGCTCTTAAGACATACTGTTTTCAGGTAGCAGCTGGATTACTTCCCTGAAGAAGATAAGTCTTGCGTGTATTTTTCCACATTTAAACTTGGTTTTGGAAAAGATGCTGATGCGACAAAATGCCTGGGTGGGTGGTCATTTGTCAATGGGAAGTTCGTGCTGTGATTCAGCATGTTGTGCTCCATCCTGCAAGGTCAGGCCATTGTTTTTCTCTGTCTGTATTTTAAAACTGATTTTTTAGTGTATTGTTAATTACACATTTCCCACTTGGTCTTTTTTGCTAATTCTAGCAAAAAGTCCCTCTTCTTGCTAGAAGTCAGCATGAGAAATTTAGGAGAACAAGGTTGTCAGGAGGGCAGAGGGTATCAACTTAAATACTGGTGGTAGGACAAGTCACTGCTTACTGGTGGTTGTGCACCAGGCGCTGTAAAACCTTGTTCTTACACTGCAGTGGGTTTTCTTAACTGTCTTTTCTAGCTATTTTGTGCTTCCACATTAGCTTTCCATTTTGTCTTTGTCTCCAGTCTCCACCCTTTACCTGGCTATCTCTGGGTCACTTTGGCATTGGAAGCTACCTTTCTCTGGGCAAGCAAAGTCCTTGAGTTTTGGATTTGTCCACCTGATCTCCTTGACTTGCTGATGAAGCATTGGCAGTTACCTAATGCAGTACAAAAAATTCACTGCCATAGTTCCCCAAGCCTCTGTGTAGTTGGTCAGTTTAACTGAAGTAATGGAGCTAGAGACAGTTACTGTGCCTGATGATTTTTCTCTTAAATAAGTCATTCAAAGAATTAATTACTCCTAACTGTATAGGTATCTTTTTTTGCTGCCTTCCTCATGATTACACTTAGGTCCCACATGTGTGGCAGCATTGCTGTTTCCCAGCCGTGTTCAAAAACTGTTTAGAGCCATTTTCTTAGCACTTGGGTCCTGGCCTTCCTAGTGCTTGTGATGTGCTTTATTCTGAACAGCCTGCCAGAGCCTCCTGCTTCTAGTTGGGATCTTGTAGATCTCTACAGGGGAGACTTCCACATGGAGTTGATCATGGGAGATGCAATATCTTCGATCCAAAATCCCTCCCTGTGTGGATATCTATACTTTGCTGAAGGCAGAGTCAAGTTGGTTGTACCAGTGTGACTTTACTGGCCCCTGGTGCCAGCTCTGCCCAGGGCTTTGGGTTACTATCTGCAAAGAGCAATGAGTGTCCCAGTACCTCAGCTGCTGCTGTTTGTGTCCATGTGATACAACCTTTATTTGTGAGTCAGTGCCAGGCTGATGGATGGGATGGTTACAATGAGAGTATGTGCCCTGCGTTCCTGCCTATGGTATAGAGTAACATTTGGCACAAAACATGTTGGGGGTAGCAAAGTAACAAATGCCAATTTCTAGCCAGCTAACTCTGACAGAGTATATCTGTGAGCTCTCAAGGTTCAGCTCCTGCATTTCACCAGTGCTAAAGGATGGGTTGCAAAGGGGAGTGGTGGAGGGAGGAAGCCTACAGGTTTACTTCCAAACTTGTCTGCTTTATTTTTTTTTCCACTCTAAAAATCATTTGGGAGTGGGAGAGTTCTTCATTGCTTCATTTCAGATTGTTTTTATTTAAGGCTCTCCAGAAGGAGAAGCAGCATCAAGCCAACGTCTTCCAAGCCAAGTTCCCAAAGGCACTGCAGCAAAGACCAACCCCAGAACCCTGACTGTCAGGGGGAAGAGGTGCCCATGCCTGGCTGTGCAGTGAGGTCTCAGGAGAGTGAGGCTGTTACAAGCCAGCAGTTGCCCAAGGGGGATGCAGACACTGAACTGCACAGTCTGTGTTCTGCCATCCCTGCTGACACAGCAGTGGGGAAGGGAGCCCCTGAAAGAAGTGCAAGTACCTCCACTCCCAAGGCTGCTAGAAATGGAGATCCTGCCATGCCTCAAGGAGATGGATCTCCTCAAGGCCTTGAAAAAGTGCTTTTCCAGAACTCCAACAGCAAAATAACTACAGTGATGTCCAAAACACGCCGTTGTTCTGCACACCGAAGCTTTGTGGGTGGCCCCCATAAGAGCCATAGGGCCTCCTTGGCAGAAAAATATTCACTGGCCAGCAAAAGAGAGAGCATGATCCGTCGGTCTATCAGCAGGGCCATTTCAAAGAAGGCAGCGGTGCGGGAATCATCCTCTGCCTCCAGCAGAGTGAGCTGTAAGTTTCTTTCAGTTGTCAAGTGCATTTCTTTGGCTCAGTCAGCTTCTGTGCTTTGGTGCATGGAGTAAGCAGCTGTGGAGCTGCTCATCCATATTAAATGTCTCTGGCTTCTCTTAGCCTCCTGGTTCCACTGACTTGGGGTGCAGTCCTCAGGTCCTCATCTGTTGTCAGACCAAGTCTGAGGCTGTGTTTTTTCTGCAGCAGGTGAAGGAAGTGCCTGCTGGAGCATAGCTGAAGGGATTGGAGGTTGGGTTACATAGGTTGTAGGAGGGGAAGAAAAAAAAAAAACAGAGCAAAAGGGAGAATGTGGTCTGGCTGGTTCTAGCCACTTGTGTGGTTTGGCCCAACAGAAAAGACTATTTTGTTCCCTGGGGAGGAGCTTTAATTTGCGTGTCTTCTGCCAACTTTCTGAAAAATCTATAGGATCTGAATGCCTCCACCCCTGAATTTTGGCTGAAATTGGCAGAGGAACTTAAATGCTTTTTGGGTGAAGATAGAGAACCAAGTAGCATAGTCATCAGAGGAAACGATTCCAAAATCCAGGCTATTCTGGTAGTACTAAACTCCTGAATCCTCTGTTCCCGCTATTCCTGGGAAGGTTTTGCTTTCTGGACTTTCTAAAATCATAGCTTCTGAAGACAGATTGGCTTCTAATAAAGCACTGAGGCCTTTGGTATTTGGTTTTGTCAGCTTTGAGTCATGCTGTATCTAGGCATTTGTTATAACACTTTCAGCTAAGTGGTGTTAGGGGGGGAATGAAATCAGCCTAAATCCACCAAATCTCTGCATAAAACTGTGTAGGGAGGCAGGAGCTGAAGTCAATTGACTGGGAAATGCTGTCTCTGACACAGCGAGAGCATGTTTGTGCAGCTGGAGCAGTCTGCAGGCAGAAGAGCTGCTGCTTCAGTTCTCTGCCTTCCCAGCCTACACCAGTTTGTCAGTGACACTTGAAGGAGGTGGTAGTGCTGGTGTGGAAAGCAGAGATGAGCAATCAGCGTGTTCCCTGGGAGGAAAGCCTATACAGAGACCCGAGCTCTACCACGCATGCACTGCTGCTGTTGGGAAGCATCAGAATTAAATCCCCGAACTAGCTTGTGTTTTTCTCCTCCAGGTCAAAGCTCCTTGGAAGTTTTTGTGGAAGATGATGTGACTAGCAGCATGAGGTGAGGCTACCACATAAAGCAAGCAGAAAGAAACCATAGAAAACCCTGCAAGGAAGCTCTATGGGTTCTTTTTACATTACATATGTAGGGCTGGTTTTGTAACGGACTGTTCAGGTGATGTTGTCACCTGGGGCTGGTTGGTATCTCAAAGTTTGTGCTGTTTAGGCACAGCCCTTCTTAGAAGTCTGTTCAGAGCACGGTGAGGTTAAGTGCTGCATTGGGGTGAGGCTGCCAGCAGTTGCTCTCCCTGGTGTTGGCTGGCATCATGTGAATAGTGTCCTGGGATTCCTGGCTGTAACTAGCCTCGAGTGTCTGGTGATGCTGGAGGTCAGTCGGCTGTGGTCTGGCTTGAAAGGTGGGCAGGTACGACTCCACTGAAGGCTCACTGAGCTTCCTTTTTATCTGCTACATGGAAGTTCTGTGGAAGGGAACAAGGCTTATCAGGATGTTGTTCAGTAATGCAGTGGTACGGTCTGTCAGAAGAATTTACCTCTCCACCTCTGTGTGGCCTGGCTGAAACAGGCTTATGTGGATGTACTTAGATTTATCTGTGCTTTCCTTGGGGTTGCATATGCTGGCTCCATCATACTTTTCTCACCTGTAACTCGCCCTTCAGAGCTGAAATAATTAAAATTACTCTTCCTTTACAGACCTGGGCTGGAACTGAATCCCCCAAGTGAAAAGGTAAGTTTTAAGGAGCAACCTACAAACTATCTGTCTAGACATCTTCTTGCCTGAGTTGATACCTTTTGCTGAGCATTGTCACTGGGAGCAGGGAACGTGGCCAGGGAGCGCTCAGTCATGTCTCTTCATGCCCAGCGAAGGCACTGCTGAGTTGGACAGTGCTGCCCTTCTAATGCTTAGGTAGCTAGTTAAGCCGGCTGGCACTCTGGCTTCTGGTGGGCAGAGAGATTTTGTGCCTTGATAAGGCCTTTTCAAGATGGAGCTTTCAGAGGTGCTTGGCGAGGTTCCCAGGAGTCAGCAAGCTTTTGCCTGTCAGCTGGGCATCATAATAGACAGTGTGTATTCTTAGCCTTTCCCTGTTGCACGGCTGGTTTGAGCTACAAAAATCAGGAGGGCAGTTCAAGTTAATGGGCTTTCCTTGGCCACTGAGGCCATGTACGCAGCAAGCTGGCGTAAGCCTGCAGTGGTAGCAGGAAAAAGAAACCCATCCCCTCCTCTGAGCTGGCAAAATCATCCTGTGAATATACCATAATGGTACTTAAAGTGCCTAACGATCTTGTAACCTGAAACACTTCACAGGGACTTGTCTTTCAGGGCTGGAATATCTGTAGTTTGAAAATTGAGGTCTTCAGGGCATGTAACAGCTGCCTGTCATTCTCAGGGTGCTTTGACTTTGGAGTCTGAGTTCAGCAAGGCACCTGCTCTGGTTGAGAAATGCTGGGCACCTGTCCTTCCTGCAGTGGCTGGTGTTTCATGAGCAGACCCCCTGTTAGTGAAATGAGCCAGTCAGCATACATGCAGCAGCGCTGTAGCTCAGAGACACAGACCCTAATGTAGCAGCAGGATTGCAGTTGGAAGTGACTGGCTTTTTCAGGGCTGCAGGTCGGTGGTAGCCTTGTTCTTTGGAGCAACTATGCTAAGAGAATGCTTGTTTCCTTTTCTTGCAGATTCCTGAAGACATCCTCATTTCATGTGAAAGTATACAAGCTGCCAGCCCTTCTGCACAGCACTTACCTCCTCCTGAGCAGCAGGCAGGGAACGATGAAGGTAACTTTGAGCTTTCTTGTTTTTCTTGCATGAAGCCCCAAAGAGACACAGACCAGGGAGTCAACATGAGGGTTTGTGGAAAATCTGGGACTTGTGTTGAAACAAAACCACCTCTGATCAGTCAAGGTAAACTTTTGATCTCCTGAAGAGGTGAAATGTGCAATTAGATAAGTAAGGGCATCTTGTAAATGTGTCCAAGCCTTGAGACAAATGCTGTCCTGTCTGACTTCAGTCTGCATGAGTAAGTGAGGACACTTGGAAAGGAGATCGCTCTTAGATGCGGAATCTTCCACATAAGGTAATGTTCTGTTAAAGCACCTTGACATCCATTTCCTCTGGGTTTATATTATGTGAGGATTTTTAGGTCCTGTTTATTTACTGTGCCTCAAAGCAAGGAGAGGGAGAGATTCAGGCTTTTTGTTTATCCCCTGTGGGAACTATAGGATCTGATAAGCAGCTGTAGCTTCGGTAGAGGGAAGAGTAGCTGGAGGCCTTTTGCTGAGACAGGTTGTGCCTCTTCAGAAGGGTTTGTACGGCATGCTTCTCAGTGTACCTATACAGCACTAATGTTCCAGGTAGCCATCCAGGCTGCTGGTTTCTCAGTTTGGTTACATGGCATGGGGCTCTGAGCACATGAGAGCCGGAGAAAAGAACCAGAGCCCTTCAGGATGCCTTGTGCTTGGTGCTAACTATAGCTTTCTTCACAGGAAGCTGTGTAAATCCAAACAGTGAACCCCAGAACAAGAACCACCAGGAACAGCCCCACTGTGCCATGTCCCAGGAGAATCCCTCCCACATCTGGTATGAGACATTTGCAAGGAGGAGGAATGAGCCAGTGGTCTGGAAGGACTCAGGCCTGGCTTTTTAAGTAATTTATTTTAAAAAGCTTTGGTGTTTGTTTCCCTACTTTTCCCCCCACTTCCAATGTAGTTTTGAAATCTTCCTTGTCTTGTGGAAGTTACTTGTGACTTCTTGAGCCTTGTTTGGGTCTGGGACCTAGGTCTGGCTTGGGAAGCAGATGCATGAGTTCATGCACAAACCAGCAAAAGTGACTTAAGATAGCACAGATAACTCACAGCATAGATGTGACTGAGTGGTTCATAAAGGGGTGGTCCAGGAGTAGTTTCAGAAGGCAACACAAATAGGTGACTGCCCTGTTTATTTTTATCTTGTGCAGATGTCTGGAATACCTGACTTATTTCTTCACTCCTTGTATTACTGGCGTCTCACATGAGACTTCAGCTGATTTTTGCTTTGCCTTTGGTCTCCTGCCCTGGTTTTGCTTGGGTGAATTTGCTGTGGGTAGTGGATGGGAAGGGAAGTAATGGTAACCTCTGTTCTCATGCGGATGCCTAGCACTGTGTGATGGGTCAGAATCTGCAGCCTTCCTCAGGGCTGCTGCTGGATTGGGCCTCAACTGTGCAGTGAAGATGTTCTCCCTGTTTTTCCCTGGAATTAGGGGAAACGAGTGAAGTAATTTCTGACATGGGTAAACCTGTGAGCATCCAAAGTTATTTATAAGGCATGTGAAACCCCGGCAGTGAGTTGAACAGGGCTGGCTAGTTGCAAACACCAGGGTTATGTCTATCTTGTGCTGTTAATACCTGATAGACCAAAGATGTCTCACCCGCTGAGACTCTGAGTGGAGCATGAGAGTGAGCGTGATGTCGTACATTACTGCTCTGGAGCCTGGGTGTTCCCCTGCAGAGTTGTTGCATGCCTTTTCTGCCTTCCTTCACAACAGGATGGTGCGTGGGCCATGGGGCTCACTGAGTTGGTGGGAGGCCCATGTCCTCTAGCAGTGGTGAGTTGGCAGAGGGAAGTGTGTGACAGCAAGTAAATATTTCTGGCAAGATCAGGGAGCACAGTGGTCACCTAATGTGCCTCTTGCTAATGTCATCAGGACAAGAAGCTGTAAACAAGCAGTGGATGTTACACGGAATGGGCAGCAGCCAGGGGGTCATACCCTTCCCCCTTTGGATGACAAGCAGAAGAATTCAGCAAACCAAACTCCACCTTCTTCCTCTCCAGCTAGCAAGGTGAGTGGGTGCCATGGCCCTTTGCCTCCCTTTCCCTGGCAGGTACTGACTTCCCGTCATCTTTTTCTCTTAGATGGCTAGACCATTGAAAAACTTCCTGCAGGCTGTGCAGCGAAACCAGCTGCTTGTGAGCCCAGGGTCCACAGGACGTGGGGGTGTCATAAAGAACTTCATCAAACGCAATACTCCCACCCAGCCTCATCTTAAGGTGTGTCAGAGTCCCACATTCCCTTGCACGGCTGGAGGAGGGGATCAAGGTTGGGGGAGTGTTGCGAGGGACTGTTTCCTAGGGACTTATTCCTAGTTCTGTCTGCTACTGTGGATCAGTGCAGGTCCTCGTAGCAAACGGGCCTCATAGTTCTACTTCATCCTCACCAGCGAAGGAAAACTGGTCAGTGTTGCCTTACATATAGTTTGTCCACAAGACACTGTTGTGGCCAGGAGTCTTTAGCACCCATCCTCAAACCTTCCTCATAAGCAGAGAAATCTCAGCTGTTCTAATTGTAGTCAGCAGCAACATTTTTATATTCTGGGACTGTTGAACCATAGGAAAGTGGGAAGCTTTTCTCTTTGCAGTGGGAATCTGCCCTTGTCTTGCATAACTGGTTGCTGTGGGGCTGAAAGACAGGCAGTGTGGGGTCAGGTAATGGATTTTCTATCACATACTGGTGAGGAACTGCAGCTAAGAATGGGGTGCGCATGCTGTGAAGGGGGGTTCTAGTGTTGCTCCCAAAGCCTTCATCTATTTTTTTTATTTGTCTCTTCTCTACAGGGAGACTTTGTTGTAAGTAATGACACCCTTAACTGTGGGGGCTAGAAGATTATAACAGCTGTGCTTCTTGCCTCACGGGCACTGACAGCTTTCCCCTCACACTGGCATCCATGCAGCTCCCTGTCCAAATAAGTCAACTGGCCACACCAGTGGTGAGGTGGCAGGATCTTTTTTCAGGTGTGTTCTGCTGGGGCTGGGAGCTGCTAAGAAACTTTTTGACCTCTAAGCGAGGCCGCTTGCACTGTGCTTCTTCCCCATCCTCCAAGCTGCTGGTGTAGGTTATACTGTCACAGGCAAGAAGCATTTGCTGCTACAGGTGGTCACCTACAGCAGGAGTGTGCTGTCCCTTGCCTAAAGATATTCTCTGCAGCTGAAGGACTGAGGTGTTTCCCTCCTGTACCTGACTCTTCTGCTCTTATTAGTTGAATAAGCACTGTTGCCAAACCTGTGTTTCTTCCCTACTGTTCACTTCCCATTCTGGTGTGTGGGTGAATATGACTCTGACAGTGACTTCTTTGTTTAGCAGGCTGCCTAGCCTCTAGCTGCCTGTGTGCAGGCAGCCTGAGGGTAGAAACAGGCCCCAGCAATTGGTACAGCCTGAACTCATCTCCCTTCAGGAGAAGGAGCGGCAGAGACTGGAAAGCCTCAGGAAGAAGCAGGAGGCTGAGGAACAGAGGAAAAAGAAAGTGGAGGAGGAAAAGAGGCGGCGGCAGGCAGAAATGAAACAGTGAGTTGGGTCCCTTACCCCCTGCTCCTTCCCTGGTTCAGCACAGAATTGCCTTGGAGGTCTTTCCTGCCTGGCAGACAGCACTGCTGTACCATGCTTTGTGCCTCCTGCTTGGAAGGAGCATTTAGCAAGTGGTGCAGCCTGGGCACCCTGAGCCCTGCTGTTCATGGTTCGTGGCAATAAGAACTGTGATGCAAAGCACCTGCTAATATCTGAATTTCATCCAGAAGTGAGCCAAGGCTCAGCTCAGCCGAAGCAAGTTAAGCACAATAACTGTTTTCCCCAGTACCATGGCAAGTCCCTGTTCCCCCAGCATCCTCTCTGCTAGAGCAGGCAAAGCTAACAAGCCCCTCTTGCACACATGTTGCCCAGGAAGAGGGAAGAGCGTCTGAGGAAGGCACTGCAGGCTCGGGAGCGGGTGGAACAAATGGAAGAAGAGAAGAAAAAGCGGATGGAGCAGAAGATCTTACAGAATGATGAGAAGGTAAGAAGGTTGACCAAGCTTTGGACCATGCAGTATAGTGACGTTACCGCTGTGAGACCAAGAGGGTGCAGACACACTGTGAGTATGATACATGCAAGTCCCGGGTTGCTGCTGATGGTGACTAATCAGGTGGTGGGTAAGTCTGCATCAGAGACACTGAAATTCTCTGTCTAATAAGAGGAGACTTTTGTTCTCTGTACCTCTGCAGTGGTGCTAAACATTCCTGTTCTTACATGCAGTGTTTATGGTGTTCTGTGTTCAAGGAATGTGGCAGCATCCCTTGACTGTCCTGTGAACAGGCCCTGCTGATGAGACAGCCTTACTCATCTTACAGCACACTAAGCGAGCTGTTCACACAAAACATTACAGACAGTGAAGGTGTGGTGCTTGCAAGGGGTTGCAAAGATGTGGTGGGAAAGAATAGCTACCAAGCCTGCAAGGGATGCTCATGACTAGTAGACTTGGCTGTGTGTGTATTTGTATCATGTTTGTTTTTTAAAGCAGTGTCTGGCCCGTTTGAGGGCGGGCAGATGAAGAGCGTGCTTGGATGGACTGTTGATTGCTGTGTGTGGATGGTGTTGCTGCTTTTGTACAACTGCACGGGTTCTGTAAGGTTGAGGAGGCTGTGCCCTAGCAGCCTCTGGGAGAAGAATGGTTGCTCATTTCGGGGACTATATGTGGACCAAAGTAAGTTTTGGAGAGGGTCAGCCTTAGCAAAAAACAAAGGAATAGTGCTCCTTTCAGCCTTTCCCAAAGACTGAGCAGCCAAAAGTACTCCCAGTCTTGACTCGTCTGCTGCTGCGGACATACTAGTGCTTTTACTGGGACAGAGAGCTCAAGTGATGGAATGGTGTTGCTGGGGCTCGCTCAGCTCTCACATCCCCAGTTCATTCTGCAGTTCAGTTAGGCAGCAGCAGCACTGCAGGAGAAGTAGCAAGCAACCAGGTGCTAGAACCCCTTGTTCTGCAGAGAATCACAAGATGGGGGCATGTATTTTGGTGTTGTGTCATGGTCTCTGTGCTCCCTTCCTCTGTCACCCCAAGGAATGGGTGTCTCTTTGCATGGCCTGTGGTAAGTGGTAGACTTGCTGCACGAGATTGGCATTAAATCCAATGCATGTGTGCCACTTGCTGGGCGTTGGGTTCTCTGTCTCATCAGGACCTGGATTATCACAGCCTTCAGAAGCAGTCCTCATCCTCCACTTGGGCAAGGCTGTGTATGTGTCCTTGGGGGCAGTGGAGCAGATGTGTGTGTGTGTCTTTCTCAGGTGCGCCTCTCACAAGTGCGAGAAGAGAAAGTGGCAGAGGAGCGGAGCAAGAAAAAGCTGTCCAAGAAGCATGGGGAAGCTGATGCACGGAAGCAGAAAGTGCTAAGGATGGTAAGATCAACTCTAAGTCCCTCCTGCATGTAGAAAAGGGAGTAGAAGGAAGCTTGTGCGCTGTTTTGACTGGTGGGACAGGGAAGGGTTACTGCCTCTCGGGCTGCAGGGATTTTAGTGTCCATGCTGCAAGATTTCTGTCTAGACAGTTGATGTTGGGTTGAAACACAAGGATACCTGTGGGGACAGAAGGGGGAGACCCATCTTGACCCACCTGAGCCGGAGGGTTACGAGGGTTTTCTTCTTTCTTCAGGAGGAAGATGAATTTGAGCAGCAAGAAACACTGCAGAAGAGGAGAGAAGATGAAGTGAAAGGAAAAGGAAAGAAAGTCTTGGAACTGAAAAATCTTATAGAGCAGCAACAGGTGGAACAAGTGAAGGAGAGGTATTAGCTTGTTCCTATCCTGGAGGAGGGGATTTGGCAGCAGGCACAGTGAAGCAGTAAATATAAATAGTATTGCTGAAATTGGGAGTGTCTTGGCTGTCCCAAAGGTTTCAGTCGCTGAAACAAGAAGCTACAAGGATGCCTGAGGGGGTGGGCAGTTATGCTTTCCTCTAACTAAATTACAACTTTTTTTCCCCAGGGATCACAAACAGCAAGTGAAAAAGAAGGCCCTCCAACTACAGCTGGAGTCATCAGTGTTCACAGAAAAAAACATAAAGGTGGGGAGCTGAAGCCGTCTTGGAACAACTTCTGTTGAAAACTAGTGATGCATAGGATACACAGACTTGTTTTCCAAGTGCTGTGTTACAGTTTAAGGTTTTAACATTTGCTGTTATGTTATTGAGAGGAACAAATATGATAAAACCGCTGATAAGCCAGACATTATTGTAAGGAGTTGGTTTGTGTGAGAATAAGCCAACTCTGTTGATAAAGTTGGGGTTGACTGTTTTCTTGTTAACAGGTGAGCCTTCTCAGCCCCATCACAAGATGGGTGAGAGCCATAAAATTGCACTTTGAAGAACACCTCCAGATGGCATTCACTGATACTTAAATGAATATGGAAATTAGTAAGAGATTTTTTCTTTAATACTACATTCACTCACTGTATTTGGAGGATATGACCCCCATAACAAACTTCAGGTATCAATGGCTTCATGTAGTTTCATTTGCACTTGAAGAATGTTATTGGCTTAAAGTCAAGGCTGTTTGTCTGAAAATATCACAGCAACATTTTATTTTCACTCTACTTTTAACATCATTCTTTCTTCTGCCTTCTTAATTAGTAAAAAAATCAAACCCCGAAATGCTGCTACTTTTAAGGATAAATTCCTCCTTCTATATTTACTCTTGCTGCCCTTACTCACTAGGTCCATGACATTCAAACTCCTGTTTGTGCAATATAATTTTAATGAAGGTTTAAATTCTTCATGTGCTGCCAGCAGCTGGGCTGGAGTGAGCCACAGCAAAGGTCCTCCAGATAAGAGAGATGTTTAATATGATCCAAAATGCCTGCAGCTCTTGCCCTCCTGTTAGGTCTTCCCTACTGAGTAGAATGGAAGAAGGAACCCCTAGAAAAAGTGGTTTGGGTTGAAAAGGAGGCCAAACAGTGATTTTTTTTTTTCTTTTTTTTTTTTTTTTTTGTATTATTTTGTTTAGGAGGAAAGAGCCCAAAAACATTGCACCCACTGCCTGTGCAGAAGAAAGCCAAGCCTTCAGAATCCACTGCTGTGGCTTGCAATACCTGGCTCAAAGCAGTTAAGGTGAGCATGGGCTCTGGAGACATTGATCTGGCTCTGAGCAAAGACAGGAACCACTTTATCCTTGAGTCCTGGGTTTGCAGTTTGGTTTTTTTTCTGCAGAAGACACAGAGAAACTGAGGGTTTCCTTGCAAGGACCCCAGAAGATATGGCTTAGTTCCAGACACAGTCTGGTTGTTTTGCTTGGGTGAATGAAGAATGACTTAATTCTTACATCATAACAGGAGGAAAATCGACTGCAGGAGCCCCAGCAGCAGGTGGGAGAGGAGAAAAAAGTCAAGCAACCAGAAGCATTAACTGCTGCCTGTGGTGCATGGCTGAGCAAAACTGTAAAGGTGAGTCCTGGTTCCAGCCAAGTGCTCAAATAACACGAGTCTGTGGTATCTAATTGGCTCCTGTGGTTGGAGCCAGCCTGCAGATTCGTTATCCATCAGTGATGGCGCAGGAAATGCAATAGTCAAGTGTGGTCTGTTAGTGTTTAACAGACCTCTGTGCAGAGGATGGGGATGTCTGTCTGTCTTGGGTGCTTGGTGGAGAGCTCAGCACGAGGAACATGAAGGAAAAAGTGCTTCATCTTGGAAAAGGTGTTGGAAATGGCCACAGGATGGCAGCGCACCATGAGGTGTCAGCTTAGCCTGCAGCAACCCTGATTATGGCTGGCTGTTGGGGTCTCCAGAGACTGTTTGAATTGGAGCAGCTTAAACCTGGTAACTGCTGGAGAGGTGGAGGTAAAAGCTGCTCAGAGTCGAACAGACTTGAGTACTACCTCTGCCAGTAAACCCACTTGTCTCGGGGCTGACTGACTCCTTGACTTCTCCGTGCTGTGACTCATGTCAGAGCTCTGGAGGATGAAAACCAGATCTGCCGGGAAACATGTGAAAGGGTTCGGGTGGTAGAGCCATGTGTTCAAAAGCCAAGTACTTAGACATATGCAGTGTGTTCTGCCAGGGCTTTTATGCAAAAAAAACAGGAGGGAAAGGGGTTAAAAGGGGTTATCAAGTCACTGAGCACAGTGACAGTTTTTGTATTTGTACAGACATGTGTATACTCCTGTACTCCTTTAATGCAGAGCCCTGCAGAATTAGGGTTGCCCTCCCAGAGGGTCAGCACCTCTAGGCTGTCCTGTATGACAAAAGGCCATCCTGTCTCTGGTCATCCCTGTTCCTCACCACAAAGCCAGGAGGTATCTCTGACTTTTGGCTTGCGCTCTTCTGACCTGCAGCTTCAGTGTGAAACAGCCCTGGCTTCTTCCTGGTAGGGTACTGGCAGGCTCTTCTGGCAGCTTGGAGCCACAGGGTAGGCAAGTGGCTGTTTCAGCCCTGTGCAGTTCCTGCTGCAGCACACAGGCCTGTGCTACAGCTTGGCTTTCAGCGGGCTGTGGCTTCAAAGCAGAGTTCAGTGAAAAAATGGCAAAGAGGATTTCAGCACTTCTGGGGTTTACTGAATATCTCAACCCAAGTTATCTGTTGAGTAGGAACATTATAGATCTTCCAGTTAATGTGTAGATCAAAGGCTTCCCATACAGAGGCAGGTGATCTTTTCGGCTCTCCTGTTTTTTGACCCAGGGGTGAAAATAAACATGTGGTGCATCTGCTCTAGAAAGTGAGCCGTTGGCTCTCATTTCTGGCTGCACTCCCTTTACAGTGAAGTTCCTTGCCCAGCATGTGGCTTTGGGAGCGCACCTCTTAACTTGTGGCTTGTGCTCAGTGCGAGAGCGCTGCCGAAATAACTGAACAGCATCTCGCTGCGGGCTCTGAGCTGGGACCAGAGCACAGCCTGCTCACCTTGCTGGTGCCAGGGCTCTGAGGTGCCTGCAAAGGGACAGGCTGCATGGGTCAGGTGGTCAGCCTGCCCTGGCTGCACTCCTGCCAGATTGCAAGGTCTGCTTCCTGCTCCGATCAGTGCTCTCTCTGTGATTTCAGAAACCTATCTCCACATCCTACTTGGGGCCCTTGAAGGGCACAAAGGCATCCAGATCCCCAAAGGTAAACAAAAATAACTATGGGATGGATCTGAACAGTGATGACTCCACAGATGATGAGAATGAACCTCGGAAGCCTGTCCCTGCCTGGGCTGATGGTAGGTGCCAAGTTTGGTTTGGCTTCCTTTAATTCATTCCCTGGGAAGCTGGGGCTTTCCCGATTCACTTGGTGCAATCTTGGGTTCCCCAAAGTGCAGTCCAGGAGGCTTCAGCAGTGCTGGCAGCCGCTGGCTTCAAGCATGAGGGGGACTGGAGCTGCTTTCCTGCAAGTGCTCTTGTGTTGAAGTTAAGCCAAAGTCCTCCATGCATGTGTTTGGATCTGAGGATATGAAAAGAGCAGTGAGGGCTCTGCTAGTAATGAGGCAGCTGGCCCTCCTCAGGGGAACCGAGGTGTGGTGGCTGTGGGATGTGTCTGAGTGGCTTGAAACAAGCGCTGCTGGCAACCTGGAGGTGGGTGTGGAGTTCAGAGCTTTGCAGTGAGCAAGTAAACCTGTTAATCACACTTGCTGCACAGGTAGTAGTTTTTCAGGTGTGGAAGAAGAGTCGCTGTCCTGCAGGGAAAGGGAACCTTAAGCAGAGCGCTGAAAACTTACTTGAGTCTCTTCCCCAATATGGTTGTTTCCATAGGGTCTCAGCTTAATCAAGCCATTTTACACCAATACTATCACCCAGTGAATGTTGACCAACTCTTTGGTCTAATTCCAAGCCCAAAGCTGGAGGATATTTTTGGCAAGAGCAAACCGCGATACTTCAAGCGCACGAGTTCAGCAGTTTGGCATTCCCCACCTGAGACCAAATCTACCTGTGGACCATCCTGCAACTTCAAGAGCTGAGAAATTGCAGAGAGATGTGTTTTTATAATAATATGGTGTATCTGTTTTTTTAGCATGCAGCATATTTACAGTGTAAAGCTTTTTTTTTTCTTTTTTAGAAAAATTAAAATATTGAATAAAATCCTGTTGCAATAAACTATCAGTATTTCTCCCGCCCTCTCTCTGCCATGGTGGAATGATACTTCTGGATGGCTGACTTGAGATTGATGGCTGTGGTTTCTGCAAGTGAAAATGCAGATGTTTGAAGATGTGATATTGCACCATTACATACTCCTGCAGTTCGCTTGCAGAATCTTACACAAGGAAGCTGTGAAATTGCTGTAGGGAAAATGAATTTTTTTATAACCAACCTGAGCAGGTAACATTTTCATAATGCATTCTGTATTATATGTATGTATTTAACAATGCTCCTATCCGCAAGTAATTTTTCCTTCAAGAATTCTTGTGACTTCTTGTTAGTCTGAGCCAGAATCTTTTTCCTGCAGTTACAAAAATCTGCTTGGACTGCTAAAGCAATGTCTAAATGTCTTGTTGCTGTTCTTTTCTAATGGAAAAATGAAGCCCAGGGTAAGTTTTTGGTCCTGTTTTTCTAGGAGGCTTTAGCATACAGCCTTGCTTGGGCAGAAGGGAGATTTATTTGGAAGCCGTGGCTAGGAAAGGGTAAGCAGTGCAACGATTTCCTTAGGAGTGTGCTGGCATTGCCCGCTGCCTGCTCCCCTGCCTGTGCGCACCCTGGGGCATGCTCTCTGTGGCAGCAGGCATCTCCTGGCCCCTGTGGTGCATGCCAAGCCCAGGGCAGTGGTTGCCTGGGGACAGCTGTGGCACGTTGTGGTGGCGGTGGAGGGTCCCGAGGCCCCGCAGGGCTGTGGGGTACAGCTGTGCACCGGTGCTGGGTCTTGGCTGCCCTTACAGGCCACGGAGTGCTAGCCAGTGCAGCCGGCGGCATTCCAAGAGCAATTTGGCTCACTAAACCCTGCTGACAGTAGCAATGAGGAAGATGCTTAGATGGAAAGGGAAAGTCCCCAAGTCAAAGCCAAGTCCCGCACTTGCCAAAATAACCTTTCCTTCCTCTTTCTTCAGTTGTCCCATCTCGGGCCGCGCTGTCTAGCACAAACATGAGCACAGTGGAGGGACTCCCCCCTGCCCTGAGCGGTGTGGTGTGTTGCTTTGGGATCCCTCCTGCAGGCTGGGGCTATTCCCTTTTGCTGTGTGATCAGAGCTGGGACCTGCCTTGAGGAGGAGGAGGGTCCCAAGCCCACGCGGCCCTGCACAGACCCCAGTACTGGGCTGGTGATCTGCCTCCCCCTTTGGCTGCAGGCTGCTGAGAGCGAACGCAGAGACGTGGCCATGGGCCTGCTTACTTCTGCCAGAGTGGTTTTGTGGGGCTTTGTGGGGGAATTGGAGGGTTTGGAATAGAGAAGTGTGGAAGTGTCTTGCAGGTGGTTAGAGCTTTTGATGGGTCTCTAGAGGTCTGGGCTCCACAGAGCCAGTGGTAGCAGCTGGGATGAGCTTTGCAGAGGCACGGAGCAGTTCAGCATGCACAAGAGCTCTGCAGCCACTAAAGACTGTGTAAAGCTGCTCACTGGGAGCTCTGTCCCGGCTGCTGGATTGTATCCCTGCTCCTGGGAGTTGTTCTGTTTCTGTTCACCTTGGGGTCCCCCCCTTCCCCCCCTCCCAAATGCCTGTGGGGCTCTCGGTGACTTTTGCCCTTCTGGCTGGTCTCTCTTGGGTCCCCCTGAGCTATCTGGGCTTATCTCTGTCTTTTGGGCTCTCCTGGGTTCCCCCAGGGTTTCAGTGTCCCTTAGGTCCTTCAGCCCCTCTCAGTAGCCTTACCCAAAGGAGTAACTCATGAGGTAGAAGATGGACTTGACTTAGTTTTTACTGAAGGGGGCTGAGCCTGCTGGAGGGGAGATGTGCTCGGGCTCAAACGATCGCTGCTGTGCCCATGGGCAGAGCTCTTCCCACCCCCTTGTCAATGCACCGAGTTCTGGGGGCGCTGCCAGTGCTCTCCCCAGGGCAGCAGCAATCAAAGGGTCCAGCTGGTCCTGAGGCTTTGGTGGTTCCCCTCACTGTGCTCCCACTTCTCTCCTGTTCCCTGCTGTGTCCAGCCAGGCTGCACCCCACTCCTCCCCTTATACAGGGTGCTGCAGAGCTGATTTCAGCCTGTGTGGCAACACCCTCACTTTCTCAGATCTGGGGGGTAGGGGATGGCTTCTGGCCCTCCTGGGTTCCTCCACGCTTTCCTGAGTGCTCTGCACTCCCTTGGCTCAGCTCTCTGGGGCTCCCTTGGATTCACCTGGGCTTTCCTGGTCTCTCTGGGGTGCACCTAGCATCACTTGAACTCTTGGGAACTCCCTGGAAGTCTTTTTCCCCGGTTTCTCTGGGCTTTCTTGCACTCTTGTGACCTCTCTCACTAGTGGCTTTCTCAGGTGCTTTCAGGGTGGCCACGGCACCTCTGGGCTTTCTTAATCTCTGCAGACTGGGATGCCCTTGCGTCACTGGTTTCCCCAGGCTCTCCTGGGCTATTTCAGGCTCCCCTGAGCACAGGCTCCAGCTGCTCCCTGCCAGCTGGCTTCTGTTCCTCATGGTGATCCTCAAATTGCCGTGTTAGACATCACTGAGGAGGCAGTGATTTCTGGGCCCGAGCAGGGGCTGGGAGCCAGGGGCCAGGCTCCCGGCTGGAGCTGGCTGCCGGAGGATCGAGGTTTGCTGGCACAGGAGGGAGCAGGGGCCGTCGGGCACTGTCGTGCTTTTGGCAATGGGCAGGTTTAGTTTCAGCCCCGCGCCAGCGTGTCCAGCCCCAGGCTCGCTGTCGGGATGAGCAGCAGCTCCCAGAACCACCGCCGCTGTCAGAGTGTTTCCAGTCTGGGACAGGGAATCGGCACAAGCTCTGAAGCAATGTTGGAGGCTGTGAAATGGGCTGGGCCAAGAAGCTGGTGGAGGGAACTGGGAGGTCTGGTCCTCAGTTCAGGCACCAGGGCAGCGCAGCTGGCCCAAGGCTGGCAGCTGGCACTGTCACCCTGTCACTTCCCCTCTGTGCTCCTGGTGCCTGGGGAGGGGGCTGCCGCTCCTGCTGCCCACAGGGCTCTGATGAGGGCTGTGCATCGAGCAGGACCAGGCTACAGTGACAGAGCATGGTCCCAGGTGTCACCTCAGCAGACACAGGGATGGGGACTGGGGTTGAGCGCCAGGACAGATGCACGGGCCCAGGAAGGAGAGCTTTGTTCTTATCCATGGTGAGAGCTGTGCTGGTCCCCAGGGTGGCTGGGAACTTTAAACAGATTTGTGCTTTGTTAATCCAGCTTTCTGTTTGGCTGCACCATGATGCTCCTGGTGGGGGGAGAGGAACCAGGGACTGGGCCTGGGCAGCATTCCTGGGGCTGCCTGGGCTGGAGGGGTGGGGGGCAT
>JAVJGJ010000002.1:17352268-17364750 GCA_035590215.1 Microhierax caerulescens | reverse complement strand
CTGCCTGGGCTGGAGGGGTGGGGGGCATCGCTGCTGATACAGGAGCGAGTGGAAACATCACGGTGCAAAGAGGTTTCTGGGAGGGGGGTGTTTATTTAACATGGGTCTAACACAAGCACTGTTCACAATAATTACATGGCCAAAAAGGAGAGGGAGAAGACCCTGGAAACCAGAGGTCCAGACAGAAATACAGAAAAACAGCATATGAAGAGCAAGGAGCAAATAAAAATCTCTGCAGCCAAGGCATGTTTTGGGCACTCCCAAGGCCGGGGGCCAAACCCCGAACCTTCAGATTGATCCATTGCCTCACCCCAGTTCCCTACAGCCTCAGCTCCCTTCTGTCCTCCCCACCCAGGACCTTGGAGGAGGTCCTGGCTGGACCTGTAATGCACAAACGTGTCTCAGCTCCAGGTGGCAATTCCTGTGCTCCTCAGGAGGCTCAGCCAGAACCTGGCCATGCCTGGTGGAAGGTGCTTTCAGCACCAAAAGGGGCCTCTCACCAGCAGAGCAAACCTCTCCCAGACCCCTCGTCTCTTGGGACAAGCGCAGGCTCCGTCAGTGAGTGCTGAGGCAAGTCCTGCTTGTCACATGTGCACAGACAGGTTGGGTTTTACCGCCTTGAGCACAGCCAGTGTCTGTAACAGCTCTTCATTTAATCCAGATTTCTTCAGCCTTTGGAGAGGAGAAGGAAAGAGGTTAAACCCACCCAAGCTATTGACTGGTGGCTGTGACATCACACAGCCAAAAACAAGGACAAAAAGCGGAGCCAGCTTGGGTTTCTTTTCTGGAGTTGGCTGGCCCCGGTCCCAGCTGCCACCTTCTACTTCAGCAAGCAGAGAGCAGGGGGGAGACCAAGCCCAGGGCTGGTCCATGGAGCCCTTGGTGGGGTGACCACAGCTCCACGTTGGGCTCCACAGTCCTGCTCCCTTGGCTGGGTGAGGGCAGCCGCAGCACGGAGCAGCTACCCCCACTGCCTGCTTTGGGGCTGAAGAAACATGTCCCCACGTGCATTAGCAGCATGTCCCAAGACAGTGCCAACTGCTTTAGGAAGGCAGTGGGTCTAATCACACTAATTCCAGATGTGAGCAGCTGGGAGGTTGGGGGGTGGGCAGGGGGGCAGCAGGGCAAAGCCAGCTGCCCAGCACCATGCCATCCTGGGGAAGGGCACCTGGAGCAGCTGTAGCTTCACAGAAAACACTGTCGGACCTCACAGGGTGGGCTAGGAGCTGCAGCAGGGTCATGTCACGCCTGGCTGTCCCAGGCCCCACGGGGAGCGGCCCTGCAGCCGGAGGAGCGCTGCAGCGATGCCCGGGGAGCAGAAGGTCCCTTACCACAGCATCCACAAGCAGCAGGTAGGGTGCCCCAGCACCTCACGCAGCAGCTGCACGCTGCCATCTCCCAGGTTGTTCTCACTCAGGTCCAGCTGCTCCAGGCTCTGGCTGGTGCTGAGCACAGCGCCCAGGTCCCCACAGCAGGCATCGGTGAGTTGGCACTGCCACAGACTGCCAGGGAGGCGGTTGGAGAAAGGAGATGTTTGGCCATTTTGTGCACACTCTGGCACAGCCAGAAGCCGTGCCTGTGCCACCTGCCCACCCACCAAAGGCCCTCTGGATGCCTGGAAATAGTTTCCAGGGAGGACTCGCTCCCAGCTTCGTGCGAGGTCTCTGATGCTGGGTATAATCTCCCCAGAACGGGCAACATTGCTTCAGGTGGGCACAGCAGGGCTGGGCTTCCTCCTGGCTGGGGTACCCCCTGATGACCCCTCACAACCACAGACTGTGCTCGGGGTGGTCTTTAAGGAGCAAACACCTATGGACCGTGCACCTGAAATGTGCTGGTGGATGGACTAACAGCAGTGAGGATACTGGTACTGCTGCTGCACCTGGGAGAGCTTTAAGTCCTTGTTATCTCATCTGGGTGGTCATAAACAATCTCAGCCAGATAATAAGTAAATAATTCTATGGTTTGGAGCTGTTAGCACCCCGCCCGTTGAAGCTCTCACACCCACCTGATGTCCAAACTGCCCTGGGGAGGGATAGTGACAGCCACAAGGAGACTCACTGGGAGAGCACAGGCAAGTCACAGATGGTCCCTGCACAGACCATTGTCCCCAGTGTCCCCTGCCTGGGCCCAGGCATGAAGGTGGCTCCTGCAGTGGCTCTGGGTTCACTGTGTTGGAAGACAGCGGGGAGCATCTCCCTGCCCTCTCCCCATCCCTCCCCTGGGATGGCGTGCCAGTACCTGGTGCTTGCTGGTGTTTGCTGCCAAGTTGCCTTGTTCAGCATCCCTGGGTGCAGCGATGCTGAGGGCGGCACAAACATGCTCCAGAGTGCAAAACGCAACCCAGATCCTCAAACTCTAAAGGACAAAATGCCAAAATGCAGCCAGGTACCTGGTGGCAATCCCGCTGTGCTAGAGCATGGAAATGGAGAGGTGAGGTGACCAGGCAGCACCTGCTCAACCAGGGAGTAAAGATCTGAGGGCAAACAGTTAATATTGCTTGAACAGGTGAGATTATTCTGCCTCACTTTTGAGGTTTCAGAGATTTCCTCTTTCAAATCTCATTGTCCAGGCTGAATCTATACCAGGGGAAAACGGGAGAAAACACACCCTAAAAAATTGGAAGGGAAAATGCAGACACCAAGGGATGGTTCATCCCCTTCCCAGAAATGGTCCATGGGTTGAATCTGCTTCTGCAGTTACATGTTTCTGGATGGTGTGTGGGCAGCCCTGCCCCTGCCCCAGCACACAGGGACCCAAAAACACACGCGGCTGCAGAGCAAGAGCCAGGGAAAAAGGTCTCTGGGGTGCACTGAGGCAGCCACAGGCAAGCAAACAGCGGGGATGGTAGCACAGACCTCTCCTCTAGCCTCTCCATCTGGCCTCGGCACTGAAAATTAGTTCTCTCTCTTACTTTCCTACACACCCTAGCAGAGGCGTGGAACTAAATTATATAATTTATATATATATGACCCTTATATATAAATATATATATAAGTAATGGTCAGGCCCCTGCGGCAAGTAGGTCTGCAATGCCTCAAGCCATCTTCGGCACCAGCAGCATCGGTGAACGGGCCTTTGTCATTTCTTTTTCTTTTTTCCTCCCGCTCCCAGGCTGGCGAGAAGAGGCGAACAGTCCCACAGCTGGGAGCTGGCACCGTCCCTTACCGCAGCATCCGCAGCTGGCAGGTGCCGCGCCTCAGCCCCCGGCACAGCAGCGGCACGCCACCATCCCGCACGTCCTTGCTGCCAGCCAGGTCCAGCTCCACCAGCATGGGCTTGGTGCTAAGAGCGGAGGCCAGAGCGGCGCAGCAGGCGCCTCTGAGCTGACACTGATCAAACCTGCCAGAGAGACACAGAGAGGAGCCATGGGGTCAGCACAGCTGCCGGGCCACATGGCCATACCACCCAACCCCTCGCTGACACAGCCACCACGGATGATGTCCCCAGCCCAGCCATCCTCGCAGATGGCCTCCCGGGAGCAGGGGCACAGCCTGCCCTGCTGCGTGACGAGCTGTGGTGGCACATGGTCACCCCCCCATGCAACGAGGATACTGGCCACTGCCTGCGGCCCCTGACAGCAGCAGGCCCTTGGTGGCTCTGCAAGGACTTGACTCTCGTCCCCAGCCATGAAGAGGCTGGGCTTGGCTTCTTTTCCGATTTCACCTGGCAGAGAAGATCAAGGTACCTTAACTTCTTTAATTTATAATCTGACTTTTCCAAGGCTTGGCAAAGCAGGTGGATGGGTGACTGCTTCCCCTCCTCTTGCTGTTTTTCCCTGAAAACAAAGAAGAGGTGCACCGTACTCCTTCTCTATTCCTACCCATAATCTATTCCTTTCCTATTTATTCCTATACTATTCCTTTCCTATCCCTATTCTTATCCCATTCTGTGCTGGCCTATGCTATTGTGTTCTATGCTATCCCATTCCTATTCTATGGTATCCCATTTTATTCTATTCTATGCTATCCCATTCCTAGTCCCAGTCTATTCTTATCCTATCCTCTCCCTATGTCACTATCCCTCTCCCTATTCCTACCCCTATACTGCTCCATGGCCACCGGCTGCACTCCCAGGTCACACCTGTAGCCCCTTGCCGATGTTCCAGGTGCGGTGGGAGGACCGGCCCCGCTGTGGGCTCCTCCACAGGGTCATCACAGCCCTTTGGGCTCTGAGGGATTCACCACTTTGTGGCTCAGCACTTTACACACCCGCACACCTGCTTGGCTGGCTGCAGGCCACCGCAGTCCTTGGGGTCCTCCCACAGGAAGGAGCAGTGCCCCAGGTCAAGCGACTCCAGCTTGGGGAAGTTTTTTTTTTTTTTTTACGCTGAAGGAAAGGATGACCTGGTTGAAGCACTTGAGGTTGAGCCCTCGCAGGTACACTCCCATGAAAGGATCCAAGGCTGTCGCCACGACTGCTCATCCTGGAGCTCATACAGACAGTGGCAGACCTCCAGCTCGCGGATCACCGCCGTCTTCTGCATCAGAAGAGCCATGGCTGTTTTCTGGCTGTTTTGAAGCCGTGCCAGTAATTCCTGTGTAATCCTGGGGGCAATTTTACACCCCGTCTTCTCCTCCAGCTCCCTCCTGCGTTCCTCATTTAAGAGCCCGAAGAGGAACCGCACAGTTAGCATGAAGTGGTTCCTGGAGTTGCCATAGCTCTCCAACAGCTCCTTCACATCCCTGGTAGAACCGGTGGGGGCTTCCGATGCCTCCCCTTCATCTTCCAGCAGGTAGAAGAGCGCTGCGAAAAACTCCTGGAAGCTGAGGTGGATGAAGCTGTAGGTGCTGACGCAGGAGACGTCCTTCTGGAAGAGGTGCTCGTTGAGGAGGACCGGGAGAGCTTCTTGCTGGTCCAGCATATACCCCTGCACCTCCTTCTCCTCAAAGAAGACCTTCTGCTTCCAGATGCCACTGGCCACCAGGCAGCCCAGCCATGCCCTTCTTTAGCTGGCCGCTCAGAGACTGCAGCAAGGCAGAAAGGTAGAGGATGTAGATCCCCATCATCATCTTGGGGCTTTGGATGAGACCCCCAGTGCATCTGAGCTACTGCTTCATGACGGTGCAGACGATCCAGGACACAATGGGCACCAGGCACATGGTAAAGAGCACCTTGTTCCCTCTGACTAACTGGAAGGCAGCAGCCGCCTGCCCCTCATTTCCAAAAAACCTGTAGAAATAATCCTTCCTCTCCGCCTCTGAAAACCCCAGGATTTCAGCGTAGCGCTTGCAGTCCAAGAACCTGCCTCGTGGTGATGAGCAGGGAGCCTCCCACAGAAGAGGCTGCTCAGTGTGATTTCCACCAGCTTCAGCTCCCAGAGCTGGGAGGACAGCTCGGGCTGGGGCCGGTTGAAGGAGAAGCAGAGCTCGTTGAAGCCATCAATCATGAACAGGAGCCTCTCTGGCTGCTCCAGCATCTTAGTGAGTGGTGGAGAGCTGCCAGGGTAGCACCAGGTGATGAGGTCGGCCATGCTGGCCTGGCTGGTGAGCAGGTTGCCCTCCCAGCAGTGGATGTAGAAGACATAGTCAAACTCCGTGAACACCTTGTCAGACGCCCAGTCCAGCATGATCTTCCTGGCTGTCATCGTCTTGCCCACACCCGTGGCTCCCAGGAGCACGACCACCCTGGGGGTCCAGCTATTGCGGTCGGGCTTGAAGAGGTCACCAACAGCAATGGAGGAGTTGGCTTGCTCCTTCATGGGCTCTGCATGCCTCTGTCCCATGGCCACAATCTCATGCTCCCATTCCTCTTCATCGAGGTGCTTGTTGATGATCACCAGCTTCAAGTACCTGGTGTTCAGGCTCACGCCATCGCCCAGACGGGTGTTTTGGTCCTTTATGCAGCTGTATGCCTGGCTTATGGCTTTTATGTAATTCCTCTGGTAATCTGGAAGGGTGGGAGGCCACCTCACGTGTCTGCAGACTGCCAGGCAAGCAGCAGCAGAGGCCCCCACACTTCTCCCTGCCGGCACCTACCTGGTGATGATGGTCCCAGAACAGGAGTGTGCTCCAGGGCTGGAAGAGAAAGGGGTGTTAGTGGGCAGCACCGCTGAGACTCTGACACCAACAAATCCTCTTCCGTCTCCTCCTACCTGGAGCAGCCCCCAGCATGGGGCCCCCCAACCCACCACCCTTTCTGTAGCATCCTCCTGGCCCCAAACAAGGGATGTTGTGGACACAACCCCCAGGATGTAGTACCCGGGACCCCACGCAATGCTGCATCAGCCTTCCCACCTTTCTCTCTGCTTACCTGGAGCAGGGTGGCAGCCTTGTGGAGCTGGATGCGCTCAAAGACGGCTACGGCCACACCCAGGGCAGCCTCCTCACCGTAGAAATCCTGCTTGAAGTTCGTGGTACCCACGCAGCCAGCCTTCTCCAGCCGCCCCCAGGCAATGCTTTTCCTGCCCTGCAGGTCTCCACGGCCAGCACATGCCACAATTTCTTAAAATCCAGCTCAGAGAGGTCTTCCAGGGCCTGGACCAGCAGCTTCCCAGCACTGTTCAGGGGGCTGCCCCTGCTTGGGACGCAGCTCCTGCTGCTGCACACCCCCATGGGGAGAGCCCTGACACCTGGCTGACACCCAGCCCTGTGCCTGTGATGGGGGGACAAGGTTTGGGGAAATCATCCTGTGAAGATCCCCCCAGCCCTGCAGTGCAGCCCCATCCTGGTCATGCTGTCTCTGCCCTGGGGGAGCTGTGCCCCCCACTGCCCCCCGCCTCATCCTCCCTGCTCTGCTCCCTGGGGACCGGGGCTGTGGGGCTGGCTGCTCCCAGCCAGGCACCATGGTCCTGCCTGCTGTCCCTCCCCTGCTCCCCCAGCCCAAACCCTCCCCACCAGCACGAGGAGCAGTGGGGCAGCCATCCAGGGGCTTGCCACCAAAGCCTCACTAGAGCCATGTCGCACCATGTAAGCGGTGTCCCTACTGCTACATCCCCACCAGAAGATAAGTGTCCCTTCCAGGAGGGCCATACCCCAGCAGGAAAGCAGTGTCCCCACTGGAAAGCAGTGGACCTACCAGAAGAGCAATGCCCTCACGAGGAGAGTACCATCCTCACCAACAGACCCATGTCCCCACTAGGAGAGCAGCATCCCTACCAGGAGAGCCACGTCCCCAAGGATATGTGTCCCCAGCAATGTCCTACCTGGGTCACAGCCGGGCAGCTGGCCCCGTTCCCGAGCAGGGCCACCCAGTGCTGCTGGGGCAGGTGGGTCTGCCGGGATGGCCGGAGGCTGCGGTGGCCGGGCAGAGCCCAGCTGGTGAGCGGCACAAGGGCGCCCATTTCCTGCACCGGCAGTTTCACTTTTCAAAGCGTGCTGCTGTTTCCTTCCCTCTCAGGTCAAGGTTCTCACACTTCGTGTTCTTTCTGTGCCTCATCTGGTTTCCCCGTTTCTTCTCTTTTCTTCTTAGCTCCAGCTCCTTCCCTCTCACACTGCAACGGAGGGTTGCGCTGAAGGCACGGGGACCTCGGCGCCCGGCTCAGCTGCAGCCAAGCCCAGCTCAGATGGGAACATGGCAGTAAGCAAAAATAGCCCTGGCTGGGCCAGGCAAGGGTAGGCGGTGACTTTTACCACTCCACCTTGAAATTCATCCTGCCACGGAGTCAAACATCAGTTCTGGCATCCCACCTCCAGGGAAGCATCGGTCTGGTGGCCCATCGCTATCTTCAGCACGTGATGGAGGTGGTTCTGCTCTCCCCAGGGTGCTTCAACAGGCAGGGGGGTCCTGCACTGGGAACAGGTCACACCACAAGCTTATCTGGTCAAACAAAAAGCCTCAAAAACTTAAAAAACCTCAGGCTGCTGGATGGGTAAGAGACCTAAAACCTAGCGGGATCTACCTGAGCTGCTGCCAGAGGAAGGGGCAGCCTGAGGAGCAGCTCTGAAGAGGAAATTTGGGCTGTATCTGGGCTGCAACCCCACATCCCCACCCCCACACAGCCCTTTGCATGCTCCTGGTAATGAAATTGAGCTGCAAGCAAACAGCTGTGAGCAGCTCGATTGCAGAGTGCAACAACCTGTGGGGCAAATGCAGCCAGTGCTGAGGGGGCCCGGGTGGGTGGAGGGGGGCAAGGCGGCAGAGCCCCCACCCCGGGAAATGCTTCTCCATCCCTGAACAAGGCACAGGCAGGACTATGTGGGCACCCAACCAAACAACCCCAACTCGTTCTGGGATTGAAACTGTAAAAATGCCTCCACAGCAGCTTTGCAGGAGGTAGTGAGGTGTAGGGTGCGAAAGGCGGCGGAGAGCAGGCAATGGCTCACCCAGAGCTGCTGCCTGCGCCAGGGCGCCGATGTGAGCGGTGTGTGTACAGGAAAACTGAAGTGTCCCGGAGGGATACACAGCTCCAGCTGCCCTCGCTGCAGCCATGTCCCGTCCAGTGCAAAGGCAAATCCCACAAGAGCAAGACCTGCTTCACCCATGGCAAAGCACTTCAAAGCTGTAACTCCCCACCTTGGCACGGATGTGCCAGGCTCAACTCCGAAAGCCACTTTGGGTTTGGGATTTCTGCCATCAGCTCGTGACTGCAGAGAGCATCAGCAGAAGGAAAAATGTATCTTGGATGCAAAATTAAGTCAAACTAAGCCCTATTGCTGCCAGGATCCCGGGGTGCTCCCTTTTCCAGGAGTTTTACTCACCTTATGGCAATGGCATTCAGGCTGGATTAAATTAGTGCAAACTCATTAACAGTTGTGGAGCATTTTATTCTTTAAAAGAGTTAAGGACTGGTCTAATGTATTAAGCATGACGCTGGGAAAACAGAAAGCCAGTCCTGTTCAGCCCTGACGTTTTCACTTAGGTGTCGGTGGTGTAGAAGCCGGACGCACGGTGGGTGCGGCAAGGCTTTGCAGGGTGGACAGGCGTTTGCCCTGCTTGGTGGTCTGCTCGGCACAGCTGCGGGCTGCGGCGCTCACCCACTGTGAGCACTCCTGCACTCCTGTGCACCTCCTGCCCCGGCGGGGGAAACGTGGCTGTGGTTTGGCAGCTGCCGCCCAAACCGACACGGGTGTGTTGCATCAGCTCCCAACTTACGGAACTATATTTTAGTGTTGAACTATATGTTAAACAGGTATGTGCATAAAGTTTAGGTCAAGCTGACTCACCCCTCTCAAGTTGTCAAAACTGGTGAACAAAAGGGCTTCTAGCCATGGGAGGCAGCCCTAGGAAACCACCAGCCGATGGGGGAGGGACCACCATTACCTAAACTGCACAGAAAGAAACTACAAGTAAGAAACTGGTGGCCGCAAGAGGAGCCAAGCTGGTAAGGTGTTGCAGTCCACAGAAAATTAGTTGGAAGTAGGACAAAGGTAATTGTGGCAGTGGGAGATCGTGACCTCCGATGCAAATAGCCCCCCAAGAGAGGGCAGCCCCCGCCTGGGGAGCGTGCGGAGCTGGCAGAAAGCTCCAGTGGTGCGCCGAGGGTGCGCACTCTTTGCACTGGAAGTGCCAAATGTGTAACAGTCCTGTGTGTGAATGAGATGAGTACCCCGCGTGCTACGAATACGGCAGTGCTCTGCTGCACACGTGTGCTCTCCCGTAGCTGGGTGTGCATACTAGGAAGATCCCCCACACCCCCAGCGCTGCAATAAACCCAGGTGGGCTTTCTAAACTATCGTTTGGCCTGGAGAGTTTTCTTGGTTATGATTTTCAGTAATTTTCGGGAATGGGGCCTCACCAGCAGCCTGAAAGGAAATGGCTCCATCCCTCTCTGCAGCCCCAGCCCTCTGCCGCGCTGCTAGCCAGCCCTGGCCCCTCGACAAAAGCTGGTGGCACCCATGGGCATGCTCGGCAGTGGGGGCCAGCAGAGGACTGGTGATATGGCTGAGCCCTCCTGCTCCAGCCCTCCCCATCACTCCCTGGCATGGGAAGACGTGTGGCCTCTGGCATCCCCCACGGCTCCGTTCCATGCCCAGGTGCTTGCAGTGGAGGCAAACACAGCAAACCTTATTTGTTTTTGAGTGCCAGAGGCACTGGTCCGGGCATCACGGCAGCTGATCGGCCTGGTCGAGGCTGTGAGAGGCCATGCTGGGGGCCAGGAGGGTGCTGTGGGAAGCGCTGCAGCTGGACCATGTGCCCTGCCGCTGTCTCAGGCTGCCAACCAAGAGCTGTGCTGCCTGCTGGTGTGCTGAGGTGGCTGGGGGAGCTCCTTTTTGTGACAGCTTTGACCACCCATCATAAGAAGAGATGCAACCATTCCTCTGCTTTCCTCCTCCTCTCCAAAGCTTGAATGCATACGGATTGAACGAAACAGGCTATCAGATGCTGCCTGCCCTGAAAGAGATAAAGCCCTGAGTATAAGGCAGACATATTGATCCAGGGTCCTTGGAGCCATCCCAAGCTCCTGGGGGCTGGGGTCACCAAGCCTCGGCAAGCCGGCTGTAGGGGAGGGGGCTGCCTTACTGCCAACACCTCCTGGAGAAAGGGGAGGGGGAAGGAAAATTCAAAACAGAGGGGGCTGGAAGCAAGCTTGGAGCAAACATCCAAAAGGCCAGCACCCTCCTGCATGTGGTTTTGTCCCAGAAGTGCTGTTCCAGTGAGGCTGGGCTCTCACAGGAGGGCTCCATGGGCAAGCTGGTGGAGGGCAGCCTGGGCTCCTTCCCACCCTGAAGGCGAGCATCCTAACCCTGGATCCAGGAGAGCAGCTGGCAGTTCCTTTGGGGATGCTGCCCAGCCACCACGGCAGTGACCACCATGGCTGTGACCACCACCCAGCTCTACAGTGCCACTTGGCCCCACAAGCCGTTGCGAACAAGCCCCAGCCAGGGTAATTTGCTGGTTTATTTGCTGCTTACATAGTCCAAAATGCTGGGGGAGTGGAAAAAAACTCGGCACTAATAGATGCTGGGAAGAGATCTGCAGCCAGGCCTGGGTCTTATCTCTAATTATGTGTCTGAGCTGCAGCTGGCTCCTGGGATGTCTGGGTGTATTCAGCTCCTGGAGTTTCTCTTGAAGCCTGCTGGGAGCCCGGGCGTCGGGCACCGAGCATCACCAATTAATCCCCACCGCGCGGAGAGGCGGCTGTGTGCCGTCTGGCTGCAAGGCACCGTGGTGAGGAGCTGTCCCACGGGAAGTGGGGAGCAAACAGCCCCCGGGCAACGCTGCTGGAATACCGGGATCAGGCAGGGCTGGCGGTTTCAGCTGGGAAAAGGAGCAACTCCATGAAAACAGCAGGAGAAAATTAAACCAAGGAACCCCCCGCACACTCCCCAGATGCAGGCAGGCTGCGTTTTGAAAGTGCCTCCCTTCCAAAGATGCCATAGCTGTGGTGTTGCAATGTTTCCAGAGCCAAAACATGGGCATCCTTGTCATCCGAAAGGGCTGTTTCTGTGGTAAAAAGCCAGCCACTGGGAGGAGAGCGGCTCGCTAAGACCTGCTCCATCCCCTCCCTATCCAAAAGGAGAAGGGAAACAGAAATTTTCAGCTGTCTGGAGCGAAACAATCAGTGTCAACCTGAGGCATTTTCCAGGGGAAAAAAAAAATAAAAATGACAAAACCCACATCTCAGCTTATAGCAGGCTGGAAGGGGGTTTGTGTGCCGGGTTAGGCAGGCTTTTAAATGGAAACACATCCACCTCTGCTGCAGCCACCGCTGCTGCAACCCCACCCCAGCCGGCGGGTCCGGGCGGCCTGGTCGCATTAGGGTGAAAACAGCCAGGAAACGTCGCTCCCGGTTTGATCCAGGCTGCCTGCTTCTTCCCTCTGCCAATATGTAATTTGTTTGTTTTCAGAGCCCGGGAAACCCTGAATCACCCCATCCCACGGAGGATGCTTCCCCGGGGCCAGGGGTACGGGGAGGGCTGGGAACCGGCTGAGCCTGCGCTGCGGGGCAGGATGCCACCCATCTTTCCCGCTCCATCTCACTCGGATGCCTCAGCCCTTTGGGTGCAGGTCCCCCCAGCCTGGCCAGGGTGTCCCCGGGGTGGGGGCATTTCTACCCGCTGCAGTCTCCATGTCTCCATTGCTCCAGTGGCTCTGCAACCCGCTCTCCTGTTGCTCAGAGATGTGGAGGCAGTTGCTAAGAGACACCGAAACGTCAGTATCTGGCCCTCAAGGAAAAAAAAAAAAGAGGAAAAAAAAAAAAAAAAAAAGAGACACAGAGAAAGAGAGAGACAAGGGAGGACGAGGAGGAGGAGGAGGAGGGGAGGAAGGAGGTGGGGAAAGACCTGCTCCCATTGCCAGGCTAGGCAGCAGCCTTGGCCGCTGCTGCAGGAGCTGCTTTCCCAACTTGGTGGCCTCCGGGGTGAGGGCGGCTGCCCAGGGACCCCCAGCCCACCGCCCAGGCCTGGTGGCCACAGGGAGCCCAGTCCTTGCTCATCTCCTGGCCAGCTTGAGTATCCCGGGGGACCCTGTTACCACCGGAGGGCTCGGGGGGGCCTGTGGAGAAGGGGGGTGGTCAGGGCAGCAGGGGGAGTGGGGGGTGTGTGTCCATCCCCACCCTGCCAGTAAGATGGGGCAGTGGGGAGAGGATGAAGCCAAGGATG